>VYXH01002007.1:1137709-1205590 GCA_013397275.1 Burhinus bistriatus | reverse complement strand
CCATTCTACGATTCTGTGAAATGAGGCCAAAGCTAGCAATTAATACAAAACTCATTTGAAGTTTGCACTGAGGGACGTATCAACAGAAGAGCATTAAGCATGTGCCCAGGACATCGAGTCTTAAAATCATGAAGTAATGATGGAGAGGAAAGTCTTAAATTAGGTCGGCTAATCCTGATGGGTTTAGCTGAGCTCCTCCTCGCCACCCCACCCAGGTCAGGAGCAGCAGCAGAAGCAACGCTTTGCTTGTGGGAAAGGGCTGCATTGAGTCTGGTCCACGCAGAGACAGGACCACCTTGTTCTTACAGGAGGGAACTGAAAACAAAACTATTATTGAAAATGCAATTAGTTAAGAACAACAGCTTGAAAGGAAGGCTCAAGAGAAGACAGGAAAGTTGAGCTAATGAAGAAAAGTGTTTCTACCAAATTGCACTGAGACAGAACGTGCACCCAGGATGAGATTCTTCCCTTCACTCGAGCTTAGAAGTTGGGGGCTCCTGTTGCTGCTCAGGTTATTTAGCAACGGCTGTTGATGATGACCCCAAAACACAGATAACTCCGAGCGAACTTCTGGGAGTTACTGATTTCAAACAAGCCCAAAACACAGACCAGAAGTAGGAACTGGCAGTGACACGGATCTTCGGAGAGGCTGGATTTTATTACTATTCCATTCCTCTCCTGAGGGAGCCTAATAGCTTTTCATGATCAGGAAGAAAGTTAATAGACAAACACTATTATTATTAAACTAGATTAAATTTGGAACCACTGTCCTTGACAAGTAGCCCTTTAAGGTGTAATTTGAGAATCACAGCAGGTGAAAATAAAAATAAAAAGCTTGCCCTCAGTTATATTGTAAAGCTGGGTTATAATAAGCTTCCGCGAGCTGAGGGAAACAGCAAATTGCAAGGTGATACAGCAGCCGGTAAAGGCACAAAAGTGAGGATGCTTCTCTTCATCGGGACACAAGAAGACAGCCAGGCTGCGCGCAACCTGCCCGCACCCCATCATCGGGCTACGCCATTAATTCTGTGATGGGGATAACAGGTTTAATGCGTTACTCGACCCCTACATCCTCAGTCTGCCTTTTAATTAGAGCCACTTGCAAGACAAAGCCTGCAGAAATCATGGGAAGAAGCAGCAGAGAGATGTTCTGAGTTTCGATCTGGTTTGCTCCTTGGATGGCTTATTTACCTGGACAATAATGGGTGCTCCTTATTTGTTATGGGTGTTTCTATTCCTCATTTACCAAATCCACTCTAGTATTGGGAAACTCAACTCAGAACACTTTTGTCTGAGTTTAAAAAGCTCAAGTTGCTCTAAACTCATCCTCTTCTCCTGTTCACCAAATGAGCAAATGCTCATTTTCCAAGAGGAAGTGTGGGCTTTATGCTTATTCAAAGTTAAAGCAAACCGCCAAGAAATGTTGTGTAACAGGACAAGGAGTGCACATGGGCCAAATCCTGATCAGATTCTCTATATTTCAATTCCTACAGACGTACAGCATTGCCCACTATCCACAATTTCCAATACTACCTTGAATTTTGCCTCTCTTTTTTTAACTCATTAAATTTTTAAGACAGAAGGCGGCTTGCAAACTTCAAAAATCCTAATGCAGGCTTCTCTGTGACATGACTGACCTGCATGGCTACTGCTCCAACTCTTCTGAAAACTCCTCACCCTGTATTTCCCCAGTTTGGAGTTTGAGACAACATTTATCTGCTCGACAGGGTAAGTTGGAAGAACAGTTCTGTAATTCCTTGGGGTCTCCAGTTTAGAAGGATCTAAACTGTGAATGCAACATTCACTTTTATCAGCAAACATTCAGAAAACCTTAGGTATAGATCCTGATCTAAATTAGGAAAGTAGCAGCTCATCCCCCAAAAATCCACCTGAAAGGACTCACCGGTTGCTGCTGTTGAGCTTGGAAGAGTTGCTACTTCTGCAGGTGTCATTTTTATTGAAGTTAAAGCAGTTATGCAGAAAAAACCCCAATGATAATCTAATATGATCAAATACAAAAGAACACAAAGATTCAGAACCAAAATATCAATGCACAATAGGATTTTATAATTTGGATAGTTTTCTCTCTCTGCAGTCCTCATGGGAACAGTTGGGTAGAGTTGCAGAGCAGCATCCCCAAGTGCTTTAAGGACAGCTCAGTCATCTCCATCACTTCCAAACCAAGTTCTCACCAAAATTCATATGCTTCTAATTAGAACAAGAGAGCCAGAGGCTTTGTGATACAGGAATGTGACCATTTGACATGAAGACGTGGAACTCGGGCTGCTTCTTCTGAAAGACACTACACGAACCAAAATACAGCACCCCTTCATTTAACAGGTCTCTTTTTCCATCTCATATCTTTCACAGTGATGCTACGTAGGTTTTTTTTTTTAAAAAAAAAAAAAAGGTAAGTTCTGTCATTTAAAAATAATAAAACATTCTTCAGTGTTCAGAGCAATCATTGTCTAATAACTACAGATCATCACCCTGAAATGGCAGCTAAAGATGTTGAGTTGCCTGCACTGCGCTGTGTTAGCAATACAGCAGAGGCACAGCTATGGGCAAGCACGGCTGATTTGAGGTACTGGCTGGTCAGTTCTGATCTTCAGATAATTAATCATTGTCTTGGATATTGTTTTTCACCCCAAAAATGTAGAATCTGGGATTGCGCCACATGCCAAATGGAGCTACTCACTTAACAAGAGAAATGGATTTTATTGACTTAATCAAGAAGAGTAACAACTCAATACCTCATTTCTTCATAACCAGCTAGAACAAACTCTGGGGGTGCAAGGAGAAGATGTAAAACACAGCCTATAAATTATAAGAGTTTATTAAAGAAATGCCACTGGAAACTGCTTCAGAATTGAACGTCCACATTCTGCAAGGCTTCCACAGCAAGTGGGCAAAATATTGACTTATAACAAATGAGGCAAGCAATCTAGAGATAATATATCAGAGGAAAGTCCATAATTTTTCTACTTCAACTGATGAGATTATCCTACTGCACTGCATTTGATGGGATAGGAAACAAAAGGTTATCATATCTTTTGTTGTTATTTTCCAGATGACAGCTTGCTTTTTTCACGGCACCTTCCCATGCCATTGCTGTGTCTCTGAGCATGCTGTGGAAAGAACAACCTTAGCTCAGATTTGCCGAACTTGGGCCACAACATTGATGGCTCTGAGGATTATTCCTCTGAGACCTACAGCCGGCCTTGGGAGTAGAGGGAGTCTGTTCACACCCATAAATCTACCTAAAATCTGAGCTATCACCTTCACACCCAGGCATCCTTGACGTGCCACCTTAATTGTAGGAGATGGGGTGTTCATAGGGATCATCCTTCTTCAGCTGGAAAAATCATAGAATTGTTTAGGTTGGAAAAGACCTTTAAGATCATCTAGTCCAACCATTGACCCTACTCTACCAGGTCTGCCACTAAACCATGTCTCTAAGCACCACATCTACACGACTCAAACACATCTAGGGATGGTGACTCAACCACCTCCCTGGGCAGCCTGTTCCAATGCCTCATAACTCTTTCAGTGAAAATTTTTTTTTGCTAATGTCCAGCCTAAACCTCCCCTGGCACAACTTGAACCCGTTTCCTCTTGTCCTATTGCTAGTTCCTTGGGAGAAGAGATCAGCTCCCATCTCANTCCTACCCTCAAGCAGGTCAACACTCCCACTTAATTTGGTGTCATCTGCAAACTTACTGACGGTGCACTCAATCCCCTCGTCCAGATCATCAATAAAGATACTACACAAGGCTGGCCGTAAAACTGAGCCCTGAAGAACACCGCTTGAGACCTGCCGCCAACTGGATTTAATGCCATTAAATGAGAGGAATTAATTAATAAGTGTGATTTTAAGGTAAGCATAGAAATCAAGTAGCTGAAGAGGAACGGTAGAGGTCCTCCTGACAGCACAGCTCCCAACCATGGCTGCAATGTGGACTTTGGGTGCAAAGCTCTGGACACCATTTCTCAGGATGCTTTCCAGCGCCACAGGGCAAAGAAAGACATGAAAGCCCCAACGTCTACTTTCTGCTGAAGGGAGCACAAACCTTCCTCTGCTGCCAATGACTCCTGGGAAGAGAAAACCATAGAAAAGCCCCCCAGTGGCCTCATCCAGAATGGGGCAAACGCTCAGAGGCTACTGGATGGGTGAAAGGGTGGAAGTCCTGGGAGAGAGCCTCCCCCCCACATTGCTGAGGTGTACAAATACACAGGGAGAGACACTGATCGAGATCAGTGAGAGAGGATAAAGCAACTAAGTGCAAAGTGTTAGAGTACAAATTGCACCTGCTAAATATTAGCAATAAGCCTCCAAATTACTGAGACTGAAACAGTTTCTTCGAGATAACTTAATGCCTGCATTCAGAGCTAAAACTTTTAAATGAGAACCAAAGAGCTGTTCTATTGATTCGTACGCAGTGAGCCACAGGAATACGAAATAAATGAGAGCGAGAAACATGAAAAAAAAAAAAAAAAGAGAAAAAATGTTTGTAACAATTTCATATATTCCTCTCAGGGGTCCACAGCGGAAACTTCCGGTCAAAGAGGGAATGCTATGCTTTTTTTTCTGGACAAATGCAAGCAAGACTTTTTTTTTTTTTTTGTTTTAACTAATTCACAATATTTCTAAACAGAAGTGAAGCCTGAAGAGGACCACACATGCTAGCTCAGATATTTACTGCTTCTCATGGGACGAATTACGCTGCTGGTGATTAAGACTCAAGCCTGGAAGGACTGGTTGTGTCTCGGCTTGATAATGAATGGGCTTTTAACACACCAAGCCTTTAATCTCTAGGACCCTGGACTGGATCCAAACTGAAGGTGAGTGAAAGTATCAGGCAGCTAATGGGGTCCGTTCCATGGCCAGCGATAGCTCATCACCTTTAGTTGTTTGTAGCCCATTTGAGGATGGGCCGGGCTAAAATCTGGCCGTGCACCCCCGCAATACCTGGGAGCATGGACTTACCGCCGCTTTTGCTGTACAGACATGGATTTCTGCTTTGGAGAAGTTTTTCTGAAGGCAGTCAGAGCTTCCGCACGATGATCAGAGCAGAAGCAAGCGGAAAAAGTAATGTTCCAAGAGTACGGTGAAAGACGGTATCAAGGCTATCCTCACTCACCTTTCCTTAGCCACATTTCTCTGCCTCTTGGCTCTCGCTGCTGCCCTTCGAGCAACACACTGCCTGCAGGACGTCCCACAGCATCCCACAGACAGCAGCCAAAGCGGTTTCCGATTCATCCCATTCTCCATGTTAGTTACATTTCGTAAGAAAACTTGCTTCTCTGTTTCTACAAGTGCATGAGAAATTAAGGAGCAGAGCCCAGCGGAGAGAAAGCAGAGGAAGTTTTCGTTAACAGCTTTACGTTTAAAGCTAAATATAAAGGTCACCTCTTGGACAAAGAACGGGGTAATGGACTGTATTCTCTCATACGCCCTCTATAAATAAATTATTTCTCTTATTGCTGTGATTGTTTTCAAAGGCTTGAGAAGCCTTCGGATACGCAGCAATGGAGAAGGTCTACAGAGGTCAGCTGGAGGGAGCAGGTACCAGGAGAGGAGAGTTTTACTTCTCACCATGCCAGGTTATTCAGCGCTTCTCCTACACCTCTGCTTTTCCATCCACAAAAAATAAAAGGGACAATGAATCCTCCCAAACACAGAGCTTGCCAGGTGTTTCACAATCTTCAGATGGAAGCCACCTTAGAAAGAGGCTGTCCTCTTTTAAATGCCAGCAAACTAACCAGCTGAGATGCAAACACTCAGAATTATTAGCAAGTGATTAAGAGGACACCCACTGTGTTTCTAGCTTTACGATGAACCAAGTGAGTATGAGTAACAGACGTTGAACGACGAGCTCTTTCAAGAGCTCTTTCAAGCATACCAAGTCCAAAAATAAAGTTCTGTCAAGTACAGAGGCCGTGAAATCAAACTTTACAATTGAAAGGGAACGTCAGGTGAACATGGATTTAGACATCAACGCAATGCAAAAGTGCTTATCAATACCCACTGAGAATATCCTACTTACAAACACCGTCACTCGCTTTGTGCCAGGCTAGGAGACACGTGCTAGCAGACGCAGGTCTTGGCAGAGGATTTGCGTGCGTAATGCCTTCCACAAAGCCTCTGCTTTCAGCCTCACCCAAAATCATCTCTCTCCTTTTAGCCCGGAGCATTTCAATACGAATCTACAGGTAGCAAATTGAAATGTTCACTCCTCCATTGCGGGGAGATTGAATCTGAAAGGCAAGCGGCAATAAGAATGAAGCAAGGCATCAATAGCACACGCTAAAGCTCTCACCGACGACAGCAATGATGTCGGATGAATGATTGAGCATTTGTTAAACTTCTACCATTGTGAAAGCAACCTATTATTTTCCTGGTTGTGCTCTGAAATGCCTCAATCACTGACAGAACAAGTGAGTGAGAAATAATACAGTTCATTTTCGATTGCTTTTGTTCAATAGATACATTGCTGTATACCTTATCTCCCATTGTTTCATCAACAACATAGCTAATATTTTTTTCTCATCCCCTTTTCTGATACCACGTCGTTAGACTGATGACTCCTCCAACTGCGTACGTCTTTAAAAGTCGCCAATAACATCCTGTGACACGACGCAGTGTTCAATTCAGGCCTGTTTTTGTAAAGAAAACCATGATGTTACAGCACTCACGAGAAGGCTATACACATCAGCTAGCGCAAGAAAGCGGCTTCCAAATCACTGCGCTTGGCCAAGGACATGCTCCGGCGTCTACGCTCCTGTCACAGCAGCGTACCAGAGTAAGGCTTTGCTTTTTCATCAGCTCGAGAAGTGAGCCTGTGTGAACCTCCTGAGGTTCAACAAGGCCAAGTGCAGGGTCCTGCACCTGGGTCAGGGGAATCCCTGGTACCAATCCAGGCTGGGGGATGAAGGGATGGAGAACAGCCCTGCCCAGAAGGACTTGGGGGTGCTGGGGGGTGAAAAGCTGGACACGAGCTGGCAACGTGTGCTGGCAGCCCAGAAAGCCCCCCGCATCCTGGGCTGCATCCCCAGCAGCGTGGGCAGCAGGGCCAGGGAGGGGATTCTGCCCCTCTGCTGCGCTCGGGGGAGACCCCCCTGCAGTGCTGCCTCCAGCGCTGGGGACACCAACAGCAGAGACATGGACCTGCTGGAGCGGGGCCAGAGGAGGCCACCGAGATGATGGCAGGGCTGGAGCCCCTCTGCTGGGAGGCCAGGCTGGGAGAGTTGGAGTTGTTCAGCCTGGAGAAAAGAAGGCTCCAGGGAGACCTTACAACCCCTTCCAGTGCCTAAAGGGGCTTATGAGAAAGATGGGGACAAACTTTTTGGCAGGGCCTGTTGTGATAGGACAAGGGGTGATGGCTTTAAACTAAAAGAGGGAAGATTCAGAATAGATATAAGGAAGAAATTCTTTAGTGTGAGGGTGGTGAAACACCGGTCCAGGTTGCCCAGAGAGGTGGTGGTTGCCCCATCCCTGGAAACCTTCAAGGTCAGGTTAGACAGGGCTCTGAGCAACCTGGTCTAGTTGAAGATGTCCCTGTTCATGGCAGGGGGGTTGGACTAGATGGCTTTTAGAGGTCCCTTCCAAGCCAAACTATTCTATGATTTTGTAGCCATGGATTCGAATCCCTCCTGGTGTCCTACACCACTGGTAATGTGGCCTTGCACGCGCACTTTTGAACAAGATTTTAATACATGACTGTAAAACATCTGGAGATGTTTCTACAAAATGTGGTAGCAGCAGCACCGCTATCAATATACACTTCCAGACATGCAAGCTGGCAAACAAAACTACTTAGCGGATGGTGGAAGGCATCAAAGAAGGAAAGTAAGGATCATAATCTCAAAATTCTGTTTTAATTAACAATGAAATGTAATGTGAGCTGATGTGGGACACTGCAGAACATGGTGGGATTGGAGGGAAGGTCACCTGGGTTCTTCTGCAGTGCAGGCATCTCTTGTTAGTTTGGACCAAGCTAATGCATGTCACCATGAACAATGAACTGGAGCAGCGGGGTACTGGCAGGTTACAATTTCGATTCAGATGAGAGGAAAAATGAAAAGAACAAATTACCTGTAAAAACAACAGCCTGAAAACCACAGAAAAGAGGTGCTCATACTGAGTGCCACAGCAGAAGTCGGTACACTGCAAAAAGCCTCCCAGTTCTGGGCATTAGCATCATTCGTCAGATGCTGTAGGGCATCAAATGAAACTTTTGGTCACATGTTTCTTCCCACGCCGTTTGCCCCAAAACCAAACTTTTCTCTAAAGTTTCTTTCGAGCTCTTGGCATGTTACTGTGCCAGGGTTTAGAGGAAAAGCCATTGTCTGCTTGGTGGCACATGTACAGGGCAAGCAGCTTTCCAGAATCCCAGCACAACAACAGATAGATCTTGGAGTAACATGGCCATTTTATTAGGATGCCTCCCCAAATACAACAGAATCATAGAATCGTTTAGGTTGGAAAAGACCTTTAAGATCATCTAGTCCAACCATTGACCCAACTCTACCAGGTCCACCACTAAACCATGTCTCCAAGCACCACATCTACACGACTTTTAAACACCTCTAGGGATGGTGACTCAACCACCTCCCTGGGCAGCCGGTTCCAATGCTTCATAACTCTTTCAGTGAAAAATTTTTTCCTTATGTCCAGCTTAAACCTCCCCTGCTGCAACTTGAACCTGTTTCCTCTTGTCCTATATGACACTCTTGGGACCACCCTGAGGAAAGTGTTTGGATCCCAACCACTAGAACTTCTACACAAGCAGAAATAATCTTTTCCTGTCCAGTTCTCACATTTGCTATGGACATCCAACATCTCTAGGTATCTCAATCCACTGTCCCACTCCTGTGATATGGAGATACCAAAGGCCCAGGATTAAACATCACAGGGATTAAATGAGAATCAGGATTCAAGGAACAGATAAGATTTGCAGTATACTGGTTCCTTATTAGAAATACAAGCTACAGCGCATGAACCAAGAAACCTCTTGTGCAGCCAAAGGCTTTTGTTGCTTTTCCCCGCGCCTTTTGAGAGAGGACAGCAAGCGGAGCAGTTCAGGACTCGAGTCCCCCTGCCGTTGTCACTGCAGAAAGATGATAAAAGTTGAGCAGCTGAAGTCTTTTGTCACTTTTTCAGCCACCTGTAGAAAAAGTGCATACGTGTACCTTTTATTTTGGTTAAAAAATGTTCTTGGGAAAATTAGATGTCCCCTGCAAACTCCTAGCACACACCCCAGCAAGGTGGCAGTGGGCCAGAAGTGTCCACCTCCATTACTTAGAAACTCACGTGGAACAATTATTTCCTTTTCTCCCAGGATTTTCACACTATCCCCTATGAAAGCAAGTATTTTTCTCCGGTTCTGCATTTAAAAATACTGGCTTTTGTTTCCGTCTCAGCACGAACCCAATGGCAGCAGGACTAGGAAGCCCAGTGGGAACGCTGCGGTACAATAGCCAGCTGATGGGCACTCCAGGCACTGCTTCGCCTTTGCACGGAGCTAAGAAAGAACTGAGATTCATCTACCTAAAGACATCCTAACGTATTTAACAAACAAACAAGGCAGAGTTAAGACAACCGAACAGACGCTGGATTGATTGTCAAAGCTGCAGAGTCCTTAGTTCCCTCTTGATCTCATCCTTCAAGACTTCTCCTGTCACTGCAAGACTCGTAACCTTGGGACGGCGCATGGATAGCTCTGGACGACAGCACTTGTTTAGCTCAGAAAAGATGTGGCCACACAGAGCGGCTCCTTGTGTGCCCCCAAAAACACGTCAAAACCCAGTTTCTAACAGGAGAGGAACAGCAGACACACAGAGGAAAACTGGCTTAATATTATGCTATTGCTGTGTATAAATCCTTAGAAGGGAAATGAACGCAGAGCTGCTATGAAGAGGAATGAGGATGGGCTGGCTTGGAAAAGGGAATGGAGGTTAGAATGGGAAATTTAAGCATATTGGGACCAATTCAGCCAGTGAATGAGAAAAGCTGGCAAGGCTAAGCCAGAATGTGGGTTTTCACCACAGCTGGACTACATGAAACCACAAAAAAGCAAGCTAGCAGCCTCTCGCAGAAAGCTACAGATGCTCATGGCTCTACAGATAGGATTTAATGTCTTCTGCGGAGGGTAGTAAATCATCGCAAGACACGTTCGAACTGTTTGCAAAGAGGAGCTCAGGGATCCCTAGAAGCTCAGGAATACATTGTGGTTTTGTGCAAACCTCAAAGAGCGACGACTTCCTAGCCATGGAGCAGCAGAGGGTTGGTTTTGGAGTCTGAAAGGCATTGACCTTCGGGGGTAGACCCAAAGTGAAGTAAAGACGAGTGGACAACCTCCCTAAGAAGGGAAGCAAATAAACCAGAATGTATATTTCTATTTCATTTAGTTGACATGAAAATAGACTGCTATTGTCTCTTTGCAAAGATTCACCGAGATTCATCACCTCTTTCTGGGGGATCACAGTAGCTTTGGCTTTACTACGTGTTAGGTCTTGAATCTCTCCTAGTCCAATCTGCCTGTAGTAAGACACCAGCCTGCGATCAAAGCGTGGCAGAAGGATCCATATGTCCCACTGCAGCTGCCTTTCACACGTAGTGGCTGCAGCCATACTCCGCTTGCTTTGCGGAAGCACGGTTCCCTTAAAAAGGCAAAGGGTTACCTTTCTAAGAATAAAAAATACACGCTGAAATATTAAAATGCAGGTCTCAAGTCAGCCCATTGCAGTCAGCAGAATCCATCTAAAGACAGACTGGTATCACATCCCAGCCCTGAGCTATAAGGTTGCTGGGGAGCGGAGCAACGGGTGCAGCAATTCAAAATCACTGCTAATGTAGAAAAACAGTTCTAAGAAACTGGGAATTTCTGTGATACTCGACTAAAAAGCCATAAACTGGAGTACATTAGGAAAATAACTGCTGCACTGGTCTTATCTTTTTTATTTTTAATAGCGTATTTTGTCTCCATCAGCAAAGACTGCTCTAAAATAATTGCTCTAAATGACTCTTTGAAGACACATCTCTATTTGCAAACCTCATCAAGTTACATGAGTCCCAAATCTTCACTCCTTAATTTACAGTAAGAATGAACAAACAGAAGGAACTTAATGCAGTAATTACCGTTAGCATGGCTCACAGAGAGGTGAGTTACCGGCCCTCTCGCTATTACCAACATTCAGAGGGAGCTGCTAATCTTCCCCAGTTCTGGTTTTATGTAGGATTTAAGGAATGCAGGGAGGGACTTTAGAGTAACGGTACCAGCTCGGTAGTTGGCAAAGCATCTGAGTGCATCTCTCGACAAACAGCATCAATTTGTGAGACCCACAACCTCGTAGTTTCTTCTCAACACAGCGTTCACCAACAGTAACAACCCAATTGCTCTAGCGCTCAGCTCAAGCCTAGTGAGCGAGTACAATCATATCATAGGGACCTTAAACCAAACCCCCTGTTTATTCTAGATGCCGGCGTAAGCTAGTAGAGGTTTTGAAAATGCTCCTGATCCAGTAATTCACAAGACATAGGCTGAATCATCCCGGGACATGAATAAAGATGAGCGCATTTAACACCACAACAGACTTTTTACCATGTAAACTGCGCCACAGATAAGAGTTAGATCAAAAGTGTTTATTCCTTCCTGATGTAGCTTGGCACACCGTACATTATAAAAACCAAGAGAAAGATTTTAACTGCAACAATATATTCCGTTACCTGCAGCAAGCAAAGAATAAACTTTAAGAGTTAAAAGATTTAATAGAGTAATGATTCCCTTAAGTACATGCTAGAACAGAAAACAAAATATAGAGTGCTCATTCTAACCTCACTCACTGTCTATTACAAATTGAGAATACATTTCACTCTCATATTCTTACATCCTGCAGAATATTATTTTAGAAATAGTTTTAGAAAGGCGTCGGATAGAATTTGCAAGTTTTTGCCATTTTATCTTTTAATACAAACTTCTCAACTCTACAAAAGTTTGTAAATAAAGACAGGCTGCCTTCCCGGGTGCCAACCCCATCGACATTCCTGAAAAATGACAGGATTGAAGTGTATTTGAAAAACTGCATTCCTTAGGTCTCTATAAACACAGATGTCTCGGTTGGGTTTTCTTTCTTTATATATATAAGCCCCGATTTGTTCTTATGAAATAAATACCCCTGCTCCGGGATTTGTAAACTGACCCTATAGGCTTCCTGAGATCTGACACTCCGCAGATAAGGTCTTAAAAAAATATAATTCACGATGAAAATACCAATCTGCTCTTCGAGCAGGAGCATTGCCCAGATCTGCCCAAGTACACCCAGAGCGCTCTCAATTACACCGTCTTCGTATCTGCGTTTTTATCGAGCTGGCATGCCTGGCGGGTCCCCGCAAGCTGTTGGCAGCTCGCCCCCCAGTTTGGGGCAAAAGGAGCTGGCATAGCTTCAACAGGCTCCTTCACAGCTTTTTTGATTGATGGCTAACGCCATCAACCCGAAAAGACCTAGAAAAACAATCAAATCCAGCCCCTTCATTAGGCTTCGCTGATAGGATTGGGAATACGGCCATAGACTTAGCAGCTGATGATAGATCACATAAGCAAGGAGGTTGAGAGCTTCTGCGAAGAACAACAGAGCTCCCTTGCCCTAAATACTCTTTGACTGTTGAGTGAATATTCATGAATTTTGAAGTACAGAACTTAATTTCTTTCCAGTTCAGAGGGACAAGAGAGCTCAATGTTAGCTTCAAAATCCAGAGAGCCGGGGAACATTTTACAGAACCGGGAAAAAAATACATTAATTTTTAAATCAGTTCATAAATTACCCGGGAAAACCTGAAAAATGTGCCAGTAAGAGCAACTCTCTCTTACTCTCTCTTTCTTTTCGTCAGCAAGTACAGTGGTAGCATAAATTGCAAACATCACGGTTTCATATCTAAGTTGAGATTCTGGAGCCCTGATTGTATCAGAATTTTAGCTCCTATTTAATTACAGCAAAAAGGATTTAATTCTTATAATTTTGAAGATGCGCTCAATGTGGCCCAGGAGTAACCAGCACCAGGAGATCTGCTCTGGCTTTAGAGAGGTCAACATACATGTATTGGTTTCTGGGAGGCAAATGATAAGCATGGGGGACCAAGTGGACCCCATCAACCTCATCTGGTAGAGGAGCACTGGTGCTCAAGACATCCCATCCTGATCTCCAGACTCACTACATAATGTCAGTGTTGCTCCCAACAGGCAAATTTTGGAATTAAGGCCACACAGCTTGACTGGAAATCCTGCTAAAAGGGAGGAGGCGAGGAGAGGGGATGCAACCTGAAAATCCAGTGAGAAAAGCAGATACATTAAAAGAGATGATCATAGAATCACCTAGGTTGAAAGGGACCTTTAAGATCATCAAGTTCAACCATCAACCTAACACTGCCAAACCCACCACTAAACCACGTCCCTCAGCACCACGTCTACCCGGCTNGCCAGGATGCTGTTGGCCTTCTTGGCCACCCGGGCACGTTGCTGACTCAGATTCAGCTGACTGTTGACCAACACCCCCAGGCCCTTTTCCGCCAGGCAGCTTTCCAGCCACTCCTCCCCAAGCCTGTAGCGCTGCAGGGGGTTGTTGTGACCCAAGGGCAGGACCTGGCACTTGGCCTTGTTGAACTTCACACCATTGGCCTCAGCCCATCAATCCAGCCTGTCCAGATCCCTCTGCAGGGCCACCCTACCCTCAAGCAGATCAACACTCCTGCTTAACTTGGTGTCATCTGAAAACTTACTGACAGTGCACTCAATCCCATCGTCCAGATCATCAATAAAGATATTAAACAGAACCAGCCCCAAATTGATTGATACTTCAGTCAAGAATGAAGATGTGAATCTAACACAGGGCAGGGATGTACTTGGTGGGGGGTACCTCAGACGTCTCATAGAGGGATTATGCTTACCTCACCAGGAAGACCGTAGCAAGTATATTTAGTCAAGTGAACACCGCAACCCCAACCATGGGAAGTCCTGGTTAGGGAAGCTAAGGACCTTACTGCTGTTTCTGGTTGCAGCTTGGTCTGCAGTGGCTTAAATAAAACACAGATTATTGTGAATTATTTTTACTATTATTATTGGGAATGTATTATTAAAATTCAGTGGGGTCCTATGTGTATATGTATGCCTTCTTCACCTCACAGCATCACAGATCCACAGGATGGTCTACAGCCCTAGCTCTCTTTTCCTGAAGCACAAAAATTTTGGTGTCCTGCAGACTGTACTGCTCTTCTGCAAATAAACCACAGCTCTGCCAAGCTACACAACTGGACAGTCTCTTCCAAACCAGGCACCCTTCGGTAAGGCGTGGGCAGGTGTCCTTTTTCTAAGAGTTCAGGAATTCCTCAGTCTTCATGCAACATCTAAAGACAGTCACAACCACATTCATACAGCTGTGTCAAAATAAATCATCAATGGTTTTGCAGATCTAATGGCACTGAGATCTTGGCAAAAATTACGTTGTCGCGTAGTCAGGCATGAATGCAGCTACAAACTACGTTGCAGTTCAATTCGGGTCCTGGAAATCATCCTTTCATTGTGAAAGTTAACACAAATTTGAAATCATGCTACCATATTACCCAAATTGTAACAAATTTCTCTGCGTTTAACTGAGATATACATATTATAAAATTGGTGAGGCACAAAGCTTTTTTTCCCTCAATTCACCACGATATGAACTACTACACTTCGAGATAAATACAAATATATAAATCATAGAATCATAGAACAGTTTGGGTTGGAAGGGACCTTTAAAGGACATCTAGTATAAGGAAGTATAAGTAAATAAGAAACTTATTTTAATGAACCCCCTCTATCAGCCAATATTTCACAAATCAACAGCTATTCAGTTGACCTGCCTATTCAGAGATGTCCTACTGACAGGCAACAATTCATAGCTCACCAACTTTGCTGCTGTTTTGCCATCTGATCTCAAGATTTAGTCATTTTGTCTCACTTTGCTTGCCCGTAACATGGTCCACTTATAAAAAAAAAGAAGTGCCAGTGAGATGTTATTTGTTAGTAGTTTAAAGTTTTGCAACATCTGAGATGAATGAAATTACTGATCATTTCTAAACCATGAAGAGGCTAATCAAGCAACACAATTGTACAATGATATGGGGGGGGAGAACGATGGAATTAAGACCATGAAACCGGCTTTCCATGCAAAGACTAAACAGAAAGAAAAGACAAGTCTTCAGGAACTATCCCTTAGAGATGGGAACAAGGTCACTCTGGTTCGCTTAAGGAAAGAGGACTATTATGAGCTTCCTTACAGCTCATCCTCAAAATTGACAGTTCCTCCATCACTTCAGCTTACATAAAGGGGAGAGAACAAGACCAGAAATCTGAATTAGGGAGGAAAACGTCCTCTAGTACAATGCAATTGAAGGGTTTTTCATATAAAATCTCAATAAAGCTAACAGAAGGGAAAGTAAACATTTTTCCATCAAACTGCATAAAGCCGCCACAGCCAATACACATTTTCAGCTTAGTAAAAAATAAAAAGGTACTTTCAGACACCTTGGAACAAAGCTTTCGTTTTAACAATCCCATCTCCCGCTTCGTACAAGTTTATTAGCTTAAAACCACTGCTCAACTCTGCCCTTTGGCTCCCCAGTCACCGTGCCACTTAGCACAGAGAATAATAATGAGCAACATAATGGAGCACCATTTCTATCCCTGCCAGTCTCCAGGGAAGAGTAATCATCTCTGTACTGTCATTGCTAATGCAAACGACTGTCGCTAATCCACTGGGACTCCAACTAAAACACACAGGGAGATTGTTTTGCTGTTGCCCACCCTTTCTTCCTTCCCTTTTCAAAATCCATCTCTCTCCTGCAGGACTCTCCGAGACATGATTAAGCCCACCGACACCGAAACATGAAAGGAATGAGGCAGACAGATAAACATAGCCCGATTTCTCTGCAAAACCTCTTGTGAAGGTTAACCCCGACACAGACCTAACGCAAGCCTACTTTCTTGAGGGCTATTATTAAATTGCATGGTTGCCTGAAAACGCCGCTATTGTATTCTACGACTTGATTCGCAGATTGAATTCCAAGCCATGAAAAGTGCGAATAGAGTGTGAATGGTTTTACCCAGTTCATACTGTCCACAAACATTTGTTAAGATGGAAAAATAGATGATATTCTGCAACAACCTTATGTTTTTAAGCTGCGCAAAATAAAGTGATATAACAAAAAAAAAAAAAAAAAGATTTTGATTCTTTGTTTTGGCAAATAAGCAGAGTTTCAGCAATGACACATAAATAGAGATACCCACAGCACAGATTACCTTGCTTTGAACAGCCAAGACCTAAGCTGTAATGTCTTTGTTTTACATGAAAATATCAGGCACATACATTTTGTGATGCTTATTCCACTACAGATGAAGAGCAGAGCTGGTTTGAACTTACATCAAAAAGTTTTATTCAAAAAATTTAAATTCACTTTAAAGATCTAAAGGCAAGTTCTTGGTCTTTAGTGTAAGGTCAAGAGATGTTCATTCAAACCGTAAAGATACACGGACAACCACTGGAGAGTGTCAAAAGAGGGAAATGCAGGAAGTGTACAAAATAACAAGGTGGAAACAACCCAGTGGCATCTCCCAGCCATGGGGAAGGATCCGTGATGGACTGGCAGAGTTAGAAAGAATCATAAGCCAAGCCAGTGCTGACAGAGCTCCTCTGCCAAAATTTTGACTATTCTAATGATTTTCTTACCCCATTTTGCCCAGAAAGACCATCTATTAAAAACCCAAGAGATGCAAAGTTCTGGGGGGGGAAAAACCCAACCACCAATTCCTCTCCCTCCTTTCTTCCAAATCCGCGCTTCCTTCAAAATCAGTACTCAGCTAGTTAAACCCACACAAATTCAAACTCGGGCTTAGCCACAAAGCCGATATTGATCGATCTCACTGTACTGAGCAATCAAAGAGCGTGATCATCGGGAACAAACCTGTTGACCCAGAAGAATTTGCACCAGTTCCCCAATGAATCTTAGTCCTCTAATCTCTCTGATAACATTAACAAAAGGTGTCAGCCCGAATGAGGCAGCTGGAGGAGGAGGAGGAGGAGGAGGAGGAGGGAAGGCTCACAAAGGAAGAAAGGAGAGCTCAGAAGAGAGAAGATCCGCAAGGGAAAGGAGTGGGGAGAGAAAGGCTTTACAATCGGAAAAGAGCAGATGACATCCAAGAGGGTCACGGTGTACAGAAAATGAACCAGGAGATTGAAAGGTTTTGGTGGAAGTGCTGGCTTTGAAAACATCCCTTGATCTATTTTCCTTCATTGAAATGTTTTCTTCACAAGGCCCAAACACCGAATACCTAAAGGATAAGCTGCATCTACCGGCTGAAAATGAAGGAACGTGCATTTGAAAGTTGTAGCAACTACTTCTTCTGCTGCCAGGCTCCAATTTGATGGCATATTAATCTGTTTCCATTCTGTTATGCATTAGGAAAGCTAGGCATGAGGTACAAAGCCAGCCTGGTATAAACCTCTTCTCTTGAATTGAACCACGTTACACATTTCTTACTCACCATAATGCAACTCGGAACCTGATCCAACACGCAGCCTCGTACACTCCCCCAGGCCAAATCATCCGCTGGTTTAAATTTGTTTAATACCATGGAAATACATTTATTTTAACCAAATGAGGATCTGACTCCAAGTTCATTCTACTGTGAGTTAGTAAATACAAGGCAATATTGAAATCCTAATTTATTCTAGCAGTAGCCAAAGGCAATTCTGGACATCAAAACTTTTTTTAAATTAGGAAGAAACAGCCCTGGGTTAATTACCAGTGTCAAGGGATCTTTAGCATCACGTGGACACTGCCACCAAAGATGTTTCTGCTTGTGTTTCTGGTGTGTCACGCAGCGCTCCCATCTAGGGATGGAAACGCATAGATGGGAGATCTTGATTTCCCAGGCTAGAGAGCAGCACAGTTACCGATAAAATCAGTAAGAATTTTGAAAAAAAAAAAAAAAAATAGAGCTATTTTCCCACTGGGCCTGAAACCGTGATTTCTTCCAAGCACAGCATGCATGCCTGCAGTTCGCAGAATCACAGAATTTGGTTGCAAGAGACCTTTAAGATCATCAAGTCCCCTTCTTCTGTTTTTTTGAGCGTATTGGAAAAGTAAGGCTACACTCCATTCCCAATCCTGAACACCATCATCGATTTTATCCTGACTATTTGGAGTTCTTCTTTGTAGAGCTTCCATTTCAGAAACTACGCCTGAGCAGCCACAGCTGAAGCCCTACCACCGCAAAGATTATTTCTCTTTATGAGCAGCCTGCAAAGGCAGTTCATGGATAAGTTTCCAAAATTAGGAAGGAGGAAGCTGATGCAGCGTACGTTTCATAGGAGGGTCTCAATGTAGATGTCATCATCTTCTTTATCCATCAAAACCACTTTTGTTTACCTACAGGGAAGGTTCCAAGGCTCAGCTCTTCATTCTGGATTTTGCTGCAGGAATGAAGAGTTCGGCACGCTTCAACAAATAAAACTCCTCACTTTCTCTTTTCATGGAATATTACAGCAAACCCAATATAGGAGGAAAACACCTACAAGCAAAGTGAACCTCAAACCTACGTAAGTCAAAACAGTTACACTCCCCCAGCATCACCATTTAAATGTCTCCCATCGGTAAGGCATCTTCTTGATTCATACTAATGGGGCTGATTCACACTTGTATCGTCGCGGTTTAACCCTGTTCTCATCACACTGACGCTGAAGTGCACAAATTAAAGTTGGGAGAAAACAATGCTGAAGCAAGGGCCAGTATCACCAACAAAAAGGAGTTAAAATCAGATCCTCTCAACGCACATTGGGAACCGCCGCTGGTAGCTACACTCGTACGTACCCGTAAGTATTGAAGGATTTGATCCAGCTCCCCTGCACACCCACAGGTCGGGAAGAGTTTTCTATCAGGCCAAAAGAAATGGGTTTCGAAATTACAATTTCTCCAACCGAGTGAAATATTTCAGAAAATAAAGTTATATAAAATCAATAGCATACAATGATTTTTCTATAGATGGCAGTTTATTTAGTTAACATCAATCATCACGGGGGGAAGGTGTAAGTAAGACGCATGCAGGAACTCAGAGATTGATTTCGAAACTGGAAAGCACTCACAGGTCCCATGGTATATTATAAACAATATTACCCAAGAAGGCATCAGCCCTGGAATGATTCAGATTTAAACCCATGGGTAAAAGCATGAAAACATTTAATTTATGAAGACATCAGAAGACCCAGCAATAGGTGACTTAGCGAAAATCTGCCTAACTAAAGAGGAGCAGCTGATCAATTCAACTGTCCCTTTCTGCGACCCGCCATACCCTGCTCACCCTCCTCAGCTGCTACCCGCGGTTTGTACAGAGCTCATGGCCCTTCCTCGGCAGTAAAAAATATTAAGCTTGGTAATCTGTACATGTTTGAACACATGTACAAATGTAAAATGCCCAGATGCCTCACTAATCAGGAAATTAGAAAAACTTTATAGCAAATACCACAAGGTTGTAAGGATTACGTGCTCTACTGACAGAAATACTCATCAAACATCTCTTCAAAGTCTATAAAACTTTTTTATAAAGAAATTTGTATAAAGTGACATAATTCCCAGACCAAATACTTCTCATCTAGTGCTTCAAAGGCTGCAGTCCACCGCATGCTTTTTCCCCCAAGTACTTTGTTTTCTCCTACAGAACTTTACATCCCACACACGCGCCTCTCCTAATGCGATGGTCACAGAGAGACTGATGGGATGTTTTCCTCGTAATTCTAGACGAACGCTTTTCTTCCCAGCAGCGAAGTGAAAAGGTGATCCCAGCAAAGTCCTGCATGCATCTCGTTCCTCTGAGGAGCATGCATTCAACCCAACGACTTTGTTCTAGAAAACGTGTAGATTATTAAACCGGACGACTACAAATCACGCCTGTGCTATGTGAGCTGCCGCAGAGAAGAGCTCGCTCCATATGGAGGACTCAAGGTTCAAGGGATTAAATTGAGAACTATTTGTAGATTTGGACAGACTTTAGGTGAAATACCTAAACGCTCTCCTTGAATCAACCCAAGAGCATCTGCAAACATATCTGCAGACACGTTTATCCTCACACAAACCCCAGTTATCCAAGACAATGAGCTGTTTGTTGTCCATGGAAAGACACCAGATAGTATTTTGGAAAGCCTCAGTTTTCCACTCATGGTTCACTGGTCACAGTCAGACTTTTCCAACGTGTTTCTTGTCAGAAGTAGAGCCAAAAAGATGCAATTCAGCCAAGCTGTTAAAAGGAACATTTTCATTTGCTTTGTAGTTTCATTTCTAGGAGGTCTACAACCCATCTCCAGTAATAAACAGCATTATTAAAGAAAAGAGAAACTAACTTTCAGGAGCAGGTGAAAGCAGAAAATCGTGTAAAGGCCAAAATTGCTTCCCCTTTTTCTGACATCAATCTTTGACCTTCAATGTATTTCCAGCTTGTCTAGATCTGAGCAGGAAAAGCTGGGAAATTAAACCGATTTCTCCTCCATGAGAGCAGCACAGCTCTTGCTGCTCTCTGTTTTTATTTTTCTGAAGTCTGCACAGCACACTCCGCACACTCCTCGCTTGCGGCCCCAATTAAAGGAGCAAGAGCTAAACACGGAGCTAATCCTAAAGTGATACAAACACCCAACCAGACAGCCTTTCCTTCACTGTGCGATTGCAAATGGCAAGAATAAAACCTCTTTACTTTTTGGTTGTAATTGAGATAGAAGAGAAACACGAATGATACGGACCTTAGAGGACTATCAGAAATACCTAACAACGAATCAAAATGAGGAGGACTGGGAAAAAAAGGGTCATTTTCCCCTACAAGATTCACGCTTTCTCTCTAAAAAAAATATATAAACCCAGAATTGGTTCACCACAAGGAACCTTCTTTGTTGCCCACCATGACATATGGCCTTCTAAGGAAGATCCTGCACACTCAAGACTTCTCAGACACCCAAGAACGGACCATTTATGGCCAAGTCCCACACTCACCAATCCATATCCAGACTCATCATCTTTCATTCTCATTTCCAGAACTGCAACCCGACCTGTGATGGCAAATAACCTTCTTCCCTCCCTCAATCTTCTGTTTCTCAAACAACAAAAAAAACAGTAAGAAACTTCCTCCGAAGCCAAGTTTGCTGGAAATACGAGCATTTCCTTCAAGAGACCCCAGATCAGGTTTTTGATGTCTAGGTGATACCAGAGCAAGCAAGTTATCTTTACTGGATTCACACTCTTTGCATCCCATTGTCCTACCTAGAAGACAACAGGGGCTGCAGAGAGTTGTGTGATTCCATAAATACGGCAGACGCAGACACTCAGAAATCAGCCTCGCTCCCAAGGAGCAATTAGAGTCTGCTCGCTCCCGTACCTCCCAAAACATCCAGCATCTATAAACATGCCACTAGGGAAGCCTGCAATATCCCTCAACTAATTTACTTGGTCCAGCAGTTGATTCCTCCCCGCGCCCCCCCCNACATGCCACTAGGGAAGCCTGCAATATCCCTCAACTAATTTACTTGGTCCAGCAGTTGATTCCCCCCCGCGCCCCCCCCGCCCCCCAAACAATTTTTGTAGTAGAGGTTTTCTGCAGAGAAAATAGAACAAATTTTGCCCAGGAAGGTGGAAATCTCAGCAAAAGCATCTGCGTGACTGTAATCAGCCTGCGCGGGGTTTCCAATTTCTCTTTTCATTAGGCAGCAACCAGCTTCTTTTATTCAGAGATGTGTATACAGTGGCAGAAGAGATCTCTCTAGTGGTTTTGCTGATGCCATCCTCCCCCTCCTAAAAATAACCAGTTGAGGTTATTCCTGCAAGATGCCTTTCATGCTCTGCATGAATAGCTTATGCGAAATAGCTCCTGCATACCGACGCATACAGAAAGCTTTATTCTCCTGCACGGGAAAGGATTTATTTAACCAGAATGAAAAAGAAACTGAACAGAAGACACATATCCTCCCATACAACTGGGAATTCCAACCGTCTGAATGATATGTAAATTATATTCGCTTTTAATGTGTGGGCCCAGTTGGAAGAGGGCCGAGTCAAAAACAGCCCCTTTCTCGTTCAGCGCATCTGCTGGGTGTGCGTGCATATGTAGTCAACCAGATGAGATGACTAAGGGCGGCCACAAATTATCTTTCACATATTTCTCTAGAATTAGTTTTTGACTAAACATTTTTGTTTGCATTACAAGAACCCATTTTCTCCAGGAAAAGCTGATGTTTTCCTAAAAACAAATGCACGCACCTGAAAACAGAAACTTTACAACCAACTGGAAAGTCGGTCAACATGCCTCATTTTTTACTACTTCTAATTCTCTGGTACATCTGCAGACACGCTACGTCTTCCATGACGTGATGAGATCTGATCCCAGCAGATCCTCCTAGGATGCTCCATGGCGGCTCAGCCACAGGGCAGCAAGTTTTAGCACCTTACCTACTCCACCGCCACCATCTGGCAGATGTTTGGACTCTTTACGATGAGCTCCTTACCTGAAAGAGTCAAAACCGCTGAAAGACAAAGCCACGCTCTGTTTTCTCTTGTGTTCCAGCCCAGGATTATTTCCACCGACAGAATATACCCACTGACTTGGACTAGGCTGAAAGGCGTTGCTGAGAAACTAATGGAGAGACAAAGTTCTGGACTTAGTTGGGCAGAGAGAAACCTCACGAAGTTCAACAAGGGCAAGTGTAGCGTCCTGCACTTGGGGAGGAATAACCCCAGGCACCGGTACAGGTTAGGGGCTGACCTGCTGGAAAGCAGCTCTGTGGAAAGGCACCTGGCAGTCCTGGTGGACAACAGGATGACCAGGAGCCAGCAAGGTGCCCTTGTGGCCAAGAAGGCCAATGGCATCCTGGGGTGCAGCAAGAGGTGTGTGGCAAGCAGGTCGAGGGAGGTTATCCTCCCCCTCTACTCTGCACTGGTGAGGCCGCACCTGGAGTCCTGTGTCCAGTGCTGGGCTCCCCAGTTGAAGAAGGACAGGGAACTGCTGGAGAGGGGACAGCAGAGGGCTACAAAGATGATCAGGTGGCTGGAACATGTTTCTGATGAGGAAAAGCTGAGGGACTTGGGTCTTTTTAGCCTGGAGAAGAGAAGACTGAGGGGAGATCTCATCAATGCTGACAAATACTTCAAGGCAGGGTGCCAAGAGGACGGGACCAGTCTTTTTGCAGTGGTGCCCAGTGATAGGAAAAGAGGTAACGGGCACAAACTTGACCATAGGAAGTTCATTCTAAACATGAGGAGGAACTTCTTTCCTTTGAGGGTGGCAGAGCACTGGAAGAGGCTGCCCAGAGAGCTGGTGGAGTCTCCTTCTCTGGAGACATTCCAAACCCGCCTGGACGCCGTCCTGTGCAACCTGCTGTAGGTGACCCTGCTCTGTGCAAGGGGGGTTGGACTAGATGATCTCCAGAGGTCCCTTCCAACCCCTACCATTCTGTGATTCTGTGAAACAGGGACAACTGGGGACAGAACTGTTTGCTCCTGGAGGGGAATGGAAAGCAGCAAACTCCAGAAAGCAGTTAATTTGCAAGACCCATGATCACAAAAAAATACTTTTTATTTTTAAAACATGGGTTGTGCTGGATTATTGACAGCTTAAAAAGCACATAAAAATTGAAGTACAAATCACTCCATTATCATTTTACCATTTTATTCTGTTATTCGTGTTTGTACTTTTCAAATGCTTGACCAAGAAATAGGGAGAAGAGCCTCCAGACAAGTTGTTACTACTTTTATGCCCAAAGTATGACTGCCTAGACTACTTTAATAGTATCTGAATTGTGATTTTTAAAAATTATTTGCAAAGGCATTTACATTTCTATTTTTTTTTCTTAAGACCCCCTGGGAATATAACCTAAATTGAGTGTAAAATTCCTAAATATTTCCCCCTTTCAGTAGAAATCTCTTCTGAAAAGCAAACGTAAAACCAGAAGAGATGGGAGTGCTGCAGTGGCAGCTGGCAAGCTGTGCCATTCTTGGTCACTCCAAGAACACCATGATCAACACTCCCAACTTCTATACCAGAATAGGGACCAGGCTTTCTAACTAAGCCATCTTTTGTCCCCCACCCTAAAATTCCAACGGTGTTTCATGGATAATCACATAAATAGAATCAACCCAATTTCTTTAAAAATAAAACCAAACAAAACGGAGCGATTTTGTCATTTAAGTCTTGACCAGCTCTACAACTTCACGTACACCTGTATCCACCACAGTTCTGCGCTGGGTTTGGATAGAAAGTCCAAACATGTTTTGAGACGTTTGAAATCCAGACCCCAAAATAGCCTTCAGCAGAGTACTTTAGATACAGCGGAGAAAGCTTGCCCTGGACTGGATTTTGCTAGCCAATAAAGAAGAAAGCGCAGGTACCCCGACAGTCGGCAAATCCCACACTGATGGGGCATCGGATCGCTCACAGCTCTCACCGTCTACACCGCCAACGTGATGCTTCAAATTTAGTTAATATGGCTGTACATTCCTCGCTGCCGGTCTCATTACATTCAGATCCCAGCACTAAGCACGTTGTTAAGCATTGTAATTCTTTCTTTATTAGATTCAGGTATATAAATGGCATCCCAGGGAGCATGGTGAATTTTGATCATTATTTCTCTACTCGAGCTGTGTTCATCTGCCTGCTGAGAGGATGATCACCAACTTACCCCACGCCCCTGTGGGACCTATTATTTACCTTATTACATTTTACAGTGTGGAGTAAATAAATAGCATTAAAGTGCTAAATTTATTCATCGAAATGGGTTGCATTCACATACTGGAGCCATTTCTTAAATCAAGGAAATGCTGTTAATAGGCACTCTATGAAGATGTGCAAAACATTCATTTTAATATGGCCGTAATAAAGCAAGACTGCCAGGAACTGATGATGACATTTCACACGTGTGGAGAAGGACAGCGACACTTTAATATCTCCACTTCCTCAGCTCGCTCCTATCACATGAAGCCCAAGAGGGCCGTGTTAATTATTTTGGTGTCATTTCAATGAAATTAATTTCAGTCATTATTACAGCATGCGCATTAAGCAACGACTGCACGGCTGCTTGAGAGATGGGCTGGGAAAACCCTACACGCTGGGAGGAAATATAAGCAGGGTGAAAACCAGGTCGTGATACAATCATTTCCATCTCAAAACATTTTGCAATCGTCATGCAATTAGTGGCTGGGGAAGCCCAGCAGAAGCAGGTAGGACACGACACAATCTGCACGGGGCAGAGAGGCACAGCAGAGGCAGCAAAGCTGTTTTGGGCTGAAGTGTCGTGGTTTGGGTCGGATTGGCCCAATCCGGTGGAACGACAGATGTTCTCCCCCACGTCTCGNCAATGAGGATAAGCAAGAGCCTCTCTGCATCCCATCCCTTGGCGCCAACTCTAAACATGGGTCTCATCACCCTGAGAGTGAACAGTTTCTGCACAATGTGCTGTTCGTTTCAGCAGTTAGAAGAGGCCCAGCTAAAATGTAAAGTTACTGAACAAAATTGGTCCTGTTTTACCTCAAACCAGGACATGAAGGTACAGATGGCATCAGTGGGAGAGCTGTGATTGAGGCCTGGGAGGAGTAGGATCCCTTTGTTTTTTATTAAAGTAAGCGAACATCTTGGTCCTTCTGTTGCATTAGCCTTACTGCCACACAAATTGAGGTCTCCTTTAACTACGCTTATATTACACAAGTCACCAGGGTAAAATTATACCCCAAACGGACTATTTAAAGCTCTATGTACTGTGCATGAAGACATTACACAAGTTATGCTCTTTTAAAGCAAATATTACTTCAACAAATGTTGGTCTTCCAGGAATTAGGCACTGGGATGGCTCTTCCTCATCCACTAGGCAATATAATATATTTAGACTGTACAAGCGGAATCTCATTTTTCATTCTAATTTTATTTTTGACCTCTAAAACTTAAGTGCCCAAGCCAACAAACAGAACAGGTTACTCCACAGAAATAGTCTTCCCACTGCTGTAGATAAGATGAGCTGTCCTGTAGCGCTAGCAGCACGACGTTGCTGTCTCCTATGCCATTTTTATTGATTTGTATTATTAAAATGATTTTGAAACCAAACAACTTAATACACAAAGCCCAAGAATGTCACCAGCAGATACCTGAATAAGCAGCAAGGAAAAAAGGAAGACAGCAAAATGTGTCTAACTAAGTGATGGAAAGGAAAGGTTATTTCCATTTATTCCTCTGCCAACGCTGGCCAGGTGGCTATCTGCCCTTCTTCACATTTATTCCTGTGATATATTTGTAGACAGCAACAACATTCTCCGGTTCAGACTTAGTTTTGCTTCCTAATTAAATTCAGGAGAGGCGGCAAGAAGTGAAATGTAGAGCTTGCCACTTCTGAGCCAAACCTGTAGAGAGTGGGCTCTCAGTCTGTATTTCTCTTGTGGAAGAGGACTTCAGCTCAGAGCCAAACTACAGCCAGGACATCCCTGCCATGACTTGTCTTGCTCGCAGATGGGCAGGATCATCCTAACCACCCCCCTCAAGTACCTCCATCACAAGTTGGCCACTCCGGGAAAACCCAAGGATAGAAATGGTCAAGAAAACCGTTCCTTCTTCCCAAATACATCAAACGTCAACCAAAGTCTACAGATGGTTTACCTTCAATCTGTGTTAGGTGACACCCACAGCAAGTAGATAATATCATAAAAAGCAGTTGATTAAAGCTAATCTGCAAAGACCAGCAAGTATAGACAAAATAAACGTGAAAGGGTGGATGAGATGAGGATAGTCAATTTAGGGTTGAAAAGAGAGGTGTTTTTAATATGTTGTCACATAAATGAGTGAAGCCATGCCATTGTAGAAGCACTCCTCCTGTCCAGCCAGAACAATTTCTCTCAACATGACACAGTAAAATAAAATTTATAAATGTTAATAAATTTTTTTAAAGGTCAGGTCAGTATTTTCTGTAACGTGTGTCGAGGGGAACCAAATACATCTTGGCATCAGGTCACCATGGGACAGCAGTGACATTAAAGAGAGGAGGAACTGCAACTCCTCTAGAAGTGAATTAGTTACTGAAATAAGGTTTGCTTCCCCCTCCCTTTCGCTCCGGTCACTCTGATGTGGCAGGAAAGTAATAGAACGTTTAGAGAAACGAATCCTCAGTACAATTGTGATGCTGATATGTACCAAAATGGTCAGAAAAGCTGAACAGCTCTTAAAAAAGAAAAGTAAGGCAAAAGTGTTGTGAAATTTCAGTGATTTATGCATGACGCACAATGGCAGAGAAGGCAGTGAAGGAAAGGACTTCTTATTAAAGTGTGTTTAAAGTCAAGGATCAGGCTGCCCTACTCTTTGAAGCTCGGTTCTAAAAGAAAGGACAAGCAGCAGGGATTTCGAGATTTGTCGCCGTGCGTACACATCACAGGCTGAAAGGCCGTGATTGCGACGTTCACCCTTCAGTGGCTCTGATTCGTCTTCAATGAGGGAGTTATTTTTGTTGATGACTCCGTGATTGTCGCAGGGTGAAGATGACATGATGACATGTACTGTCAATGGAGGGTGTCCAATTGGTTAAACCCCAGGATCAGAGTTTGTAAGGCAAAAAAAACCCTCAAACAACATGGTGCAGATCTCACTGACATCTCAAAGGCCTGAGACACTCAAATTCATTAGGGGAGGGGCAGGAACAGAGTTGGTGCTGGCATTTTTGCTGATTTTGACGATAGGTTAATCTTTTCAAAGCCAATGTCCTACCAGCCTCTAATAGCTACACGCAATTTGATCTCAAATCTAAAATCCTTTGCCCCCCCCCCCCCCCCCACCTTCTCTTAGAAGATTGCCAGTGGAAGATTCAAAAGGAGGGCAAACAGCAATGCGAGGATGCAGTTCATCTAGACTTAGATTAACGTAAGAGTCATCGGTGTCTGAGCCATACAGGGCTTGACAGCCCCCTTCTTCCCAGAAGCTGCCTCGTTTTAATTAATTGTTGTGAAATGCAGCCAAGACAACTAAAAATTGTCCACCCTCAGCATAATACGCAACTGAAAACTTATTTAAACATAAAAATAATGAGAACAATTATTCCAATAATAAATTATCTGAATAATTCTAGTAAATAGGGTCACTTAGTAGTTTTGGATACTCTAATACTTTGACTAGAGAAGTCTAAGGGATAGCTGTAAACTCAACTAGACCGTGGTCAGTTCTTCTACCTTTAGAGATAAAAAGCTTAACGGAGATTTTTACTGTTTCCTCTATGTGCTTCTGTGTCCCCCCCCCTCCACAGACACACACATTTCAGTATATTTAAATATCTTATGAAAAAATTGATTGGTACTGAATGTAAGTCTTCAACGCGGTCTTGAAAGAGGACCAGTAAAACTAGAAAGCTTCCAGTAAAACTAGACATACAACACTACGCCATGGCACAACCAAACAAAATAAAAAAAATCCCTTCTATTTTGAAGGGTATTGAAAATTCTATAATGTAATAAAATTAATGACAAGGTTCCATTTCCTTTCCTGATGTCTACTGCACTAATCCTTTGATGACCTTATAAACAGCAATTCACAGCCCAAGAAGAGTGTCAGATCTATATAAGCAACATAAACTCGTAATTCGAAGGAAGACATGTAAATACAATGCATACAATCTCAAGACAACATAAATGTTATTACGTTCATTAAATGCCAAGCCTCCTCCAAATTATTACCCATTTTCAAAGCTCCTTTGCCTACAATTAATGTTTCAGTTTATAATGTCCAGCCCTTAGCAGACGGGCTCATCAAAATGCTTTATTTTTTGGCCTTGAGCTACAGCATCAACTTGGTGTTGAGGCAACAAAAGAAGTGACAGAATGAGAAATGGGATCAAGACGATTGAGGTAAATGCTACATACACGTACTTGGGACTTCAAACTCTGGGACTGACAGAGTCTGAGCTTAACCAAAGAGGTTTTTTAAAAGTTTATCAATATTGGAAACTTTGATTCTTTACCTAGGAGACATTATTTGCATGTCTTCATATAATTATAATATGCACACATACTTCCTCACCCTCTTGGTGAATACTGAAATTATGGAAATTCTAGGATCAATGACAAAAATCAGCGGTTTTAAAAACCACCCACAAAGCTGAAAGGCTTCTCGTGGATGGAAAACGGGAAGAAAGATAATTAGTCATGTCCTTTCTGACATGTATTTCAGTAAGCAGAGCATCAGATGGTGCTCTCTCCTCGATGCGCAATTCAGAAGGTGAAAAAGTATATTCAGACTGTACATTTTTTTTAACTGTGGGAATAGATATTCCCATCTATTTGACATGCAAAGCAAGGGCAAATTTCTCACCATAGTTATGAATATACTAAAGGAAAACATGCAGATTTCGTTATCAGCTGAGCTTTGTCCTTGTGCATGAGATGAGGAGGCTCACACCTACACAGACACGTGCTCCTGACTACTTGTGGTTCACTTCAAATTCTGGACCCTCATCTATGAGACAGGAGGAGAAAGAACAAGGCACGATGGCAAGTTCAATAAGAACGAAGTCGTTGGCTAAAAAAATCTCAATTAAAGCAGTGTTGCAAAGTTTTAGTCACCTGGTTCCTCAGGGTGAACAAGGCTTGTTTTGCTGCTATTTAAACAAAACCGCCCTTTCCCAGAACCTAAGCTGATGTGTTGTCCATCCTCTTAAAAAACAATACATGCCAATGGGGTTTTCCCAGCTGACCTGCCATGGAATTCACAGGCAAGGCTCCATGGCACTGAAAATTACGGGGATTGGGAAACAAACTCCCAAAGCATCAATGATCAGGTCTTCTGGGCTACAAACAAGACAGGAATTTAAGCTGCGTGTCTTTGGAATCTGTAATGTTAAGAACATCAGTAACATCTGAAGAGGAATAGAGAGAAGAGAATCAACCTCACATCTAATCTTTCCATGCAGTTGTGAAATTGGGCAGATCTAAAGGCAGCCCTGCTCCCGGGCATCTCGCTCCCATTCACACCTTCAGACCAAACTTTTTGCGGTCGCTTTTGCTGAGCTATTTTTTTGCTACAGTTCTGCAGCAGCAATTGAATGAAGGAGAACCTCAGTGCTCTGCACCTGTTGGGTGATGCTCTCATTGAAACCACTTCTGCCTCCTAATTGTACCTCTATTCCTGAGGGACTCATGACGCAGCCAAAAGAACCTGTTTGAGGACTCTAGGAAGAAGCTGGTTTGACTCTCACACTAACAAAGCTCAGCACCTCCTAGTAACCCATGAATATGTGTCTTTTTAATTCATCCTGCTCTGGATTTCATAAAAATAGACCAGACTGTATCAGTACTTCGTTACTGCAGTGACCTGTATTATAATAAAAAGAATCTGATAGTTCTTATGTTGTGTTTCAAAGACTTGATAGCTTCCTTAGTGCAACTGAGAAATTTTTCTATAGAAATACACAAAAAAAGGCACAGTAATGTGTGAAAAGAGGGGGCATCTTTTGAGCCTACATGTTGCTGTGCTGTTTGTTACACAGGAAATAGCTAAACAAAGGAAAAAAAAAAAAAAACAACCCAAGTGTGGAAGTTGAAGAACAGTAAATTGTGAAAGGCAGTGATTTTCCAGCTGAGGAACGCTGACCATCTCTGCTGGCACCGCAGGGAAGCTGCGATAACGCAAAGGCCTGAGGACACCATCTCAACATATCCTGTCCATGCACGCCGGGTGCACTCCAGCATGAGCCAATCCTCAACTCCTGCCCCAGAAGGTTCCCTTGAAGCACACAGGCTTCATCTATCTCCATAAACCAACGTTCCCTGTTAAAACCAAAGTGACAGTGAAGTCACGCACCCCTTGCCAACAACTCGATACATGTGCCTTCTGGGCCAATAGTGTTTTCCAGATGCTACATGAGAGAGACAACCCTTGAGGTTCAAACTTCACTTCTTGCTATACCCCTTGGCCACCTCTGTACACCTCCTGGATAAATATCAATGGAGCTGAACAAAGGAAAAAGCCACACTACGCTTTGTGATGATGAACGTTAATGGCCTGTGACACAACTGTTCTCTCTGGGGTGGCTTGTCATGCAAGGTGGGATTTTTTTCCCCAACTTTTTAATGACATGGGTATCAAAAACGTCAAAAGATTTACTGTAAAAAGCACCTTCAGGCCAAGTTTAAGGTGACTTCCATGTTCTTGTTCTGCTTTTCTTTTTTCTCCTCAATATATTTTGCTTCTAAAGGGGGATACTACACACCCAATTATAAACCAAAAGCTGCAAGGAAAGGACTCTTACTTATCACAGAATCATGGGGGTTGGAAGGGACCTCTGGAGATCATCTAGTCCAACCCCCCTGCCAGAGCAGGGTCACCTACAGCAGGTTGCACAGGACGGCGTCCAGGCGGGTTTGGAATGTCTCCAGAGTCGGAGACTCCACCAGCTCTCTGGGCAGCCTCTTCCAGTGCTCTGCCACCCTCAAAGGAAAGAAGTTCCTCCTCATGTTCAGATGGAACTTCCTATGTTCGAAAACTTATACGCTCCCAACCACTACACTACTCACAAAACCAGCTGGTTCCTTGTTCTCAGTGCACCTGCAGCTGCACCGTGGTTCTCTATTTCTTTTTCTTGAGGGTACACCCACTGGGTTTGTATCTTTCAAAAAATTACACTGTATTTCTTATTGCGTTATTATTTTGCAAAAGTTACATATCAGTTCTGAAAAAGAGCAACGAAATGACAAGACACAGGAGATGGAAGAATTCAAACATATGCTTTAAATGTCACCAACAGCAAAGATCAGTACAGTAAAAGCCATCAGAAACTGGCAAAAACTGTAAAACTGCTAAATATAATTAGGTATTTAATTAGGCCACCAAAGCATTACTAATATATCTTTTTAATTTTGGGAATTCAAAGCATATAAACTAAACAGAAACCTTTCTATTTCTGGATGACTACGTGCCAAAAAAAAAAAAAATCTACAAAAATAACTCCCTATGAACCACAGTTTCAACACCCTTGGGTAGTGGCACCACTTTGCATCCGAGAATCTAGGAAAAAAACATAAATAAGACTCCCAAAATCCACTTCTCAGAGAAAGGAACAGAAAGGGAATATATTAAAAATATCTCCCTCTCAGTCTTTTGCTTCAGTGGTTACATTGGAGCAGCAAAGATCCTGGTGGAGACGGAGCTAGAGCACTATTGCAGCGTAGCTTCAACATGGACCTTGAGCAGAAGACAGGACAGAAGGAAATCTTTGCCAGTGACTGTGGCTCTGGAGGGATTTTGCTACAACAGGTAAACTGGAGGGGTAAGGAAAATGCACACGCTGACACAGCTGTGCAGAAGCCTTTAAGGTTTCTCATGCTCTAGGAGATGACTGATGAAGGATTCCTACCTGGATGGTGCTGGTTGAGAGACCTCAAGGCAAACCCTATACTACAAGACAATAGAATCACAGAATGGTTAGAGTTGGAAGGGACCTTAAAGATCACCTCGTTCCAACCCCCCTGCCATGGGCAGGGACACCTCCCACTAGACCAGGTTGCTCCAAGCCCCATCCAACCTGTCCTTGAACACCTCCAGGGATGGAGCAGCCACAGCTTCCCTGGGCAACCTGGGCCAGTGTCTCACCACCCTCACAGTGAGACATTAGAACAAGATATTAGGTTACATATATATATAAAATCCCAAGGTATACGATATATATATATATAAACCAAGATATTAGGTTATTTACCTCCTATTTAATCAGTCTCCTTTTGCCTTTGTCAAACTGCTCCAATGAACTATCAAGAAGTTCCTAATTAGAAACTAAGAAATACATCCGTGGAAAGGGCACTCATTTATAGACAGAGGCAAGCAGCATCATTTAGCACTGCCTCGTTTAGTTTCACAAAGAGCAATGGAAACAGGGCAACTACTGTCCTTCCTTGGGCAATTAATTTAAAATGCTACTTAACTTAAAATAACAGTGTTTGGACACTACTTGAAAAAACAGAGGTGAAACCATGTAGAAACACAATAAATTAAGAGGTGTGATGTACTAAAGTTGTACGTCCTAAATCAACAAGTTTCATCAAAGCTTATCTAGCCATACCCAAAAGGCCTGCATCTCTGATGAAATCAGCCCTCAAAATGTATCCTTGGGGATCTGGGTATGAAAGGGTTACTAGAAGTGGTAAAGGTTCTGGCACAGCATAGAAGTGAACCTCAAACTCCTAAATTCACCATTTCTTTGCAGCCATAACCAAAAAGCTATGAATGGGTTAAATCCCAGCAGTTTCGTACAACATCCGATTGTCCTACTTACTTGAAGAAGAAGGAGGAAAAAAAAAAAAAAATCATTCCACTGAAATTCCAAAGGGGGAACTCCAGTGTGAAGGTCTCTGAAGTGACAACCACTAATGACTTTTGACAATTTGACTTTTTTCTGTGTTGAGCTGCTGGGACTTGCCACCAAACACAGGGAAGTCTTAGAAAATGCCCGTTAGCGACACTGACATCGTCTTCTTCCTGAGCCGGGCTCTTCATGCCTGATGCTAATTCCATCCAGAGAGAGATTTACGCCTATTAAGCTCCGCAAAAATCTACTGTCAGCCTGGGTTACCCCAGTTTGATTTTGCATGAAAAGGAGAGGAAAACAACATATTTAAAATTGCCTTTAAAATTTGGGAGGACACCTGAACACAAGACACGTCTCTGACAAGATCTACCCGAGCTTCAGGAATTTGAAAGAATTAAAGATTTTATTTCATCTTCTGTCTGGAAGAAGAAAAATGTCACTATTTTCACACCACTGGTCTTTTAATCTTTCTTCTTTGGCAACGTATGTTAAATTAGAGGAACAATCATTTCTTAAATGTCACAGGCTAGGGGAAATTTTGGGTCGTGATTTTAGAGGGCTTGCAACGATATGAGTCCCATCACAAGACTACACCTGTACATCAGCTTCCCCGTAAAAAAAAAAAAAGATGCAATTAATTTAAACCTCTTAATTGAAAATCTAGGCTAAACATGTAGAATATATCCATGGTGTTTTAATTCACCTTTCATGCGATGCTTTGTTACCCAAATAAATGCCATATCTGAACGGGCATGGAGTTTGACTTAACAATGCAGGATACTTCTACCTTACATCAGGCTTTGCGACACCAAGGATGGTAAGAATGTGCTGAGGTGACAGTTCACTGGTGTTAATCCTTACGAATCAAGAATATTGCTATGAATTATAATTAATTTCTGCAGCAGTAACGGGACTGCGGCACGTGGTTTCATCAAAATTCAACTTTGCGGATTAAACATCTTCAGGAATTTGGTTGCTCTACATCAAAATTATAACAGTAGGTAAAGGTCATTGGGAGCCACACTTCTATTCATTAGACTTCAGATATTTTTTTTTCTCTCCCTCCCCCTTTCTTTGCCAGACTAGGCACACGACCGAAGCAACTAAGCATACAAATTTGGCAGTTCAGCCTCCCCTGCTTCATTTGCATCTCTTGATTCATTTGTGCGCGTAGATAAGGTCAATGCAAATGGAAACCTCTGCCTTTTTAAAAAACTTTGCCCCATCTACCATTTAGCACCATCATTTCTCACGCAGAATTAGGGGCAACGCTACCTAAGAGAGTTTTTTCTCTCCTACTCCAGCAAAGCCAAAATGAATAGTAATCCCTTTGGGTTTGAACACAAAGAGGCTTTTCTGGATCGCGCTCTCTGCAAGACGCACAATGCTTTGCAAACCGGGCGCGTGTGCAGGGAACTCTGAAATAGCTTTTATTTATCAGCCCTCCAGGCACGTTGCTTATTCTGCCAAGCTTTCGGGAAGGTTTAAGGGCATTGGGAAGAATTTATGGAAAAAAACCCCACCACCCTCATTTTGTTTACCTAACTGACTTGATTGGCATTTTTAAATGATATTGTACTCTCAATAGCTATCGCCTTCAATTCAAAGAACTTAGCTACATTACTTCAAAGATCGTATTTTTAACACTGTAAAACGCTTGATGGTAGGTAATTACAACACATTATCAGAATAACTCTAATACTGCGTATACCACATTACAAATGACAACCAGCAATTAAACCCATCACTACCTTTCATCAAACTAACCAGAAAAAACCACTCAGCTATTGGCCTGGGCGTATCTAAAACTGATAATAAGTACCCATTCTGCTTACTCGAACAACAGTTCTCCGTCCTTGACAATTTCTATTTGTTTTTTTTTTAATATGGAAGAAGTGCCAAACATTTTCTTTAGGAAGCTCTTGGGGGATGCACGTGGCAAATCCCATCAGACCAGGAAAAATGTGTGTTTCACATGGCTGGAACGGACGCACCTCTTGTGTGACCGGCCACACGCCAGCGGCGGGGACTTTGGGGAAAAAGGCAGATGAGCAGAGGTTGGATGAATTGTTTTCTCAGCAGATTATATAGCGACAAATTTGGCACCTCTCACATAGAAGAAAGATTGACCTGGATGAATGGGAATCAGAAAATACTCCCAAATACTTAAAGAACTAGGAAGAACATTGCCTGGGAAGGAGATGAAACAATAATTTAGGAGCCAGGCAAAGGAGAGAGAGAGAAATGCCAATGTTAAGAAAAGACAGCATCTAGCAATCTATTCCTTGCGATTAATTAACTTTTATTACTTATTAACAACAATTTGCGTGCAGTTCAGATGAATGCTTTACACGTGGTGCAGGCTGAGTCTGATGTTCCGAGTGAATCGCAAGCCCCGTTTTCATTAAAATCAATTATGTGGTATATAGCAAGAGGGGTGACTTTCACAATGAGGAATGGACTGCAGGGATCAACTGCACAGCCGTGTACAATAAAATGAAGAATGATTCTAGACTGAAGACCTGTCTCCACCTTTTGTGAAGATGTAGCAAAAGAGGATGGGTTTATTTCCTCCCTGTAGTATTATAAAACTTGGGAGCATTTCAATTTTCCTACTCCGTGCAGCAGTTTTGATTTTCTGTGCTGCGATTTCTCCACCGTCTGGCCACCCACCAGACCATGGTTCTCAATGGCTGTCCCTCATCCTCCTCCAAAAGCAGCAGAATGACGACTTCTGAGAGCTCTGGAGACCTATAAGAAGAGAATCAAATCTGACACTTCCCAATATTTCTTCCGTCTTGTTGTATTTAGTGTTATTTCTAGGTGGTCTCCAATTTTTCTTTGTATGCGGAACAATCACGTCTCGCGCCCACTGGACTAGCTACCTGGCTCAGGACTAAAAATTATCAACTTGTGTAAAATCAAGGAACAGACAATTTTTTGAGGGATCTGCACGTGTTTAGCAATGTTATTGGACCTTACAGAGCGTAAAGATTTTATGTTTTTTTTACTTTGAAAACACTCACTCTCTTACTGTTGCTGCAGAGATGAGTTTACCAAAGTTGAGTTAGAGTCATTACCAAATAATGAGTTAAAGTCACCAAAAATTATTAAAGCCACTAAGAGCTTCAGTCAGAACCTAATCATCTTCACATTTTTACAGTATGTACAGCACTGCCTTCTCCATAGTCTCTTTATCCTATGATAAATCAGTGGGGGCAGCCCAAATAAAACCTAAATAAAAAGAAGGGCTTCTGTGCTCAGAGGCATCACCATATCATTTAGCATCCCTGGTACCACCACTCCCTTAGTTTTCAGGATTATTGCAAGGATTCGTTCTTAAGTCACAACGAAGACTGGGGAAAAAAAAGAGATGCTGTTAGCTTCTACTATTTTGTAACATTTGTTTTAGTGTTTCCACAGCAAAAAAAATCCCAGAAACCAACTGATCTGAAGGTACAGAACCAGGGCGATGGCCTTAACTCCTCCTACTGGGCTCCTGAAATCTCAAGTTGCCACTATCACAAGTAGTAATTGCGTCTAAAGGTCCATTTCAAAAATTCAATTCCAGGTGATGTGTCACTGTCTGGATTTTCTCCAGGAACAAAACTATTTACTGGTGTCCATATACTCAAATAAACATCCGTAACACATAGACAAGCTGTGACTTGCTGGAGTCCACCTCGATAGAAATGTAGCTTCATACTCTCCTTTTCATGCCCTGTCTCTGAGTGCAGGAGCCATAAAACCCCACACCACAAACCAGCCACAGTCTGTTGTCTGATAGTGCTAATCATCTAGAGATGACAAACTACTCAGTAGATGTGTGGAATAAGATTTATCTCCAATTTACAGAGAAGAAAGGCGAGGCAGAAGTGACTAAATGGCATCAGACGCTTGGTCCACTTGGCCTTGCTGCTGCCACGTGGGAGTGGGGATACCAGCCCTGAGCTCAGAGGTTCCCAACATTTGATCCAGATTTCAGACATGGTCTCCAGAAAAAACACTCCCATTTCAAATGCCAGCAGAAGAATCTGCCTTTAAGGAATGCAATCATAGAATCACCTAGGTTGGAAGAGACCTTTAAGATCATCAAGTCCAACTGTCAACACAACACTGCCAAAACCACCACTAAACCACGTCCCTCAGCACCACGTCTGCCCGGCTTTTAAATACCTCCAGGAATGGTGACTCCACCACTTCCCTGGGCAGCCTGTGCCAATGCTTGACAACCCTTTCCATGAAGAAATTTTTCCTAATATCCAATCTAAACCTACCCTGGTGCAACTTGAGGCTGTTACCTCTTCTCCTATCACATGTTACTTGGGAGAAGAGCCCGACCCCCACCTCTCTACAGCCTCCTCTCAGGGAGTTGAAGAGAGCGAGAAGGTCTCCCCTCAGCCTCCTCTTCTCCAGGCTGAACAACCCCAGTTCCCTCAGCCGCTCCTCACAAGACTTGTGCTCCACACCCCTCACCAGCTTCGTTGCCCTTCTCTGGACATGCTCCAGCCCCTCAATGTCTTTCTTGTAGTGAGGGGCCCAAAACTGAACACAATGATGAGAAGAAAGCTGCTTGAAGCCTGCACAAGGCATTCATACCACCTTGTGCTGGACGTACTCCTCAAAGTTGACTGAAGCACCCAAGGAAAGGTTAACCAAAGCACCCAAGTACGAGCAGGGAGCAGAGTCATTGCTACCAGGCTACAGAAGGACTCTCAGAGCTCAACTAAGCTGTCACAGACCTGTTTGTACCCCCCGGAGCAAATCCATTTGTAAAAATACAACCTGGAGAGATAAAGTTACAATAAAATGGAAAATCTGGACCTTGATTAATAACAGTGAGGATTTACAACTTCCAGTTACGTTCTGCCTATTCCAAACCTACACAGAATTTATGACTGTTCAACTCGACACTTCATCAACAACGGCTTCATCCCTGGTACGCGCATAACCACGATTTCTGTGTACGGAGCAATTTCATGCTGAGGTGTTAATGAATTGATGTGTCGGAAAAGCTTGGAAGTTATCAGATGAGAGGAGCTACAGAAATGCTCAGCAGTGATATTACCCAATGTGCAATTACTGCTAATGCATCCGGTATTCAAGACACCTGGGATGCAAAAATAATCAAAAAAAAGGCCAACTTCTTTCCTGAAAAATTTATTTATGGCTATTCTGCAGATTTCTAAAAATTAGCAAAATTTAAACTTTTCAGGAATATTCCACCAAAAAACTATTCTGTGTATGACCTGGTGTCTGAAAAACATGCTCGTCCGTGGACTGACTTCATAGAATCACAGAATGGTTTAGAGGTTGGAAGGAACCTTAAAGATCATCTAGTTCTGCCCCCCTGCCATGGGCAGGGACACCTCTCACTAGACCAGGTTGGTCAAAGCCCCGTCCAACCTGGCCTTGAACACCTCCAGGGATGGGGCAACTTCTCTGCAAGGCATCTCCTATGGTGCTACCAGGACTTTCCTTTCACCATGCGCCTTTGGGGCATCATGAAAACCCTGCAAGTGGTTGTGCCACCACATCTGATGTGTCTGGATCAAAGAACCTGATCTACTAAACCAGAATAAATGAGGGTCCCACACTATAACATCCATGATAGAATTTAGCAGAATGGGAAAATGCAGTTTACTGGTGAAGTAACTTCAAAACCATTATTTTTAGCTCTGTTTAGCAAATCAAAGAGGGTAATAGTTGAAACAAGCATTTCAGATTTCACTCTTTGAAATCATAGATGAAATTTAAATACTTTGAAAATCTCTTTTTTTCCCTTTTAGTATCCCTGGAGAAGCCAGAAATTCAGCTCTGTGCTCTAACTGGGCTAACAGCTATAGTTTCCCCAAATTACAGAATTTTAAATTGTACATAAGGTTTGCAAAAACCAAGCAAGAATAATCTAGCTAAAGCACAAAGCAGATTGCTCCGACAGGAGTGGCCCAAAACAAAGAGGACTCCAGTTTACCACCAAAGGCTTTTCCCAGAAGGTCCTTTACCTAAACCACACGACATTATGTGAAAAAATAATTACGATAAAAAATTAAACCCCTTTCAGATGCGTGTTCCTCTGATTGCTCTACAAGGTAAATGGGGTCCAAAAAGCCCTGCCATTCTGGGCTTCATGTCTCGGCTTTTAACAGCAAATACAAAACACAGGAATCACCTTTTTTGTTCTCATCGAGCAACAGCTCTCCTGTATTTCAATCAAAAATTCATAAAGCTTTATAAAAGTAACCACACACACTCTCCAAAGATTTTCAGGGCCATAATACTGTAACTTGGATTTACGCCACACCAGGTTTTCAGCCTTGGATTTCCCCTGTTATATCCAGGGAAATCCCTCCCTAACGCATTTTCTGAACAGCTTCCATAGACAGATCACAAACTTAGCATTTGTGAAGCTTTTCTCCCTTTTCCTCCACAACAAAAACGCAGGATGCTTTTCTATTTTTGCCCTGCGAGTTTTTCTCGTGCTTTGCAGATTTTTTTTGCGGCATCAGAGTAGCACTTGCTCTATTTGAAATGAAAGCTGGAGCTATCACCGCGCGTTTCAGCTGCTGTGGCAGTTCATCCCCCAATGCCACCTGCGCTGCGAGGAAGGCACCAGCTCCTGCACGGCAGAATCTCACCTTCCGACTGACGAGATTTATAGCATCTGATAAGCCAAAGCATTAAACGTGGATCTCCGTGTGTAACTCCGGCTCCTTAAAGCATCCTAAGATTAAGCCGTTCTATACTTAAAATGGTTAAATGAAATAAAAAAGTCTAGTGGGAGGTGTCCCTGCCCATGGCAGGGGGGTTGGAACCAGATGATCGTTAAGGTCCCTTCCAACCTAAACCATTCTATAATTCTTCCCTTCCAGCGCTGCTAAATACTTTTCTGACCAACAGGTTTTTGAGTAGCACAATCCTCATGCTTCTGGTGGGGGGGAAAAAAACCTCAACAAATAACCAAAAACAGAAAAGGAAAAGAAAATCTATGAACGTCAATGCACGTAAGACCCGTTTCAATCATATTTAATCTCTCATTTCACGAACGCAACACCTACAAACATTTGCAGAATGTTCCATGTAAGAAATGAGCATGTAACTAATAAAATTTTTAAAAAAATTAAAAATAAAAGAAGTGTGATTTTTGGTCCACGCTTCTACTACACCACCTCCTTTCCTTCAGTCTGACTTGCAATCTGAAAAGACGACCTTCCGGCAACACAGGCAGGTTGCTCGCCATCTCTAATCAACTTCTTGCACCTATCCTGCTAACAAGGTGCCATCAGGCGACGACAATTCACAGCCAGTTCGAGTTCACACAAGCCTCAAGTTTCTTCTGAAAGCAGGCTACGCATTGCACAAGCCCTGTCTCACCTCCCAGGTCCCCGCTGCAATAATCTGAACCAACTCATTTGTCCGCCCGGGTAAAACGCGGGCAGCAAATCAGTCAGTCAACGCGGCTGCCTGTAAGGTTGTGTTGGAGGTGTGGACTAATGGAAAAAAAAATAACTCTTTTTTCCCCGGATCTTTGGGTTTTTTTAATGCTGCCAAACAATTTGCAACCCTCATATGAATGCTCACGAAAGATATTTTAACTGAGTACACCTTTGTAAAATTGTAGAGTAAAGTAGATGTTAGCTAATAAACAAACTTTTACATGGAAACAGAGCTTAAAAAAAAAAAAAAAAGGCAAAAGTTTCAAGTATACTACATTCTCTCAAGAAAAAAACCACACTTTTTGTTTTGTTGGGTTTTTTTTTTTAATTTTTCAGACCCAGAAAGCGCGCTAGTGGAATTACCTTTCAGAGGCCTTGCCTAGCTGCTTGATGGGTAAGAAAAAACTCTGACGTAAAATTATTTGGCCCGGTGACGCGATGTGAGAAATCGAAGAGGAATTCCCCAGAGTACTTACCATACCTGGCATCGGACGAGACCCACTGAAATGAAATTCCTCAAATTTGTCCTATTCCTTCTTGGGACTGCTCCAAAGACTTGCTAGCTAGTAAGACCCTTGGAAGACCAGAGTAGCTTCTTGTGGTGGGTTATGTTGACCCCCACCCAGCTGCTCTCTCACTCAACAGGACAGGGGGCAGAAAATAAGATGGAAATGCTTGTGAGTTAAGAAAAAGATGTGGACATCACTTACCAATTACTATCTAGGGCAGAATAGACTTCATTATTTTATTTTTAATTAAGTTATTAAAGAGAATTAGTACTAATTTGACAACCTGGTCTATAAATCCAGATTTTTATAACTCTATTGTAATTTCACCATAAGCGTACTTACTAATAAAAGTTCTATTTTCGTTAAACTTAGTAAAACACCAGTTAGATTAACAATAAATTCCCAGGTCCATATACAAGATGTACTGGCTTTTGTCCATGTTAAAATTTTGTGCAACGCTACGGCAAGCTCGAAAAATCAAAAATAACCCTCTTCCAGTCCACCACCAACTCCTCTTAATTGCAGGAAAACCCATAATTATTCTTTGCACAGTATGAAATCAGCTTTTTTTGCCAACCTCTTAACCCACATCCACCAGCCATGCTCACCATCTCTTTGGAAAAGAGCCAGATGAGCAGATCTACGCAAGGTCTGCTGGGGTATCTCAAGAAGAAATGGTCTCAAGTTGCGCCAGGGGAGGTTTAGATTGGATATGAGGAAAAATTTCTTCTCGGAAAGGGTTGTCAAGCATTGGCACAGGCTGCCCAGGGAAGGGGCTGAGTCACCATCCCTGGAGGTATTTAAAAGCCGGGCAGACGTGGTGCTGAGGGACATGATTTAGTGGTGGTTTTGGCAGTGTTAGGTTGATGGTTGGACTCAATGATCTTAAAGGTCTCTTCCAACCAAAACAATTCTATGATTCTACGGTAAGACTTGCTGTCATTCCTGCTGTACTTAGCATTTAGTGTGACCTCACCTTGAGTACCATGTGCAGTTGTGGCTCCCACCCTTTAAGAAGGACGTTCAGGTATTTGAATGCATCCAGACAAGGACAACGAAACAGGAAGGAATGTCCTATGAGGAGCAACTCAGGACTCTGGGCTTGTCTAGTTTGGAGAAAAGGCGGCTGAGGGACAACCTCATTGCTCTCTACAGCTTTTGATTAGGGGAAGTGGAGAGGGAGGTGCTGAGCTCATCTCCCTGGGATTCAGTGATAGTACACGTGGAAATGGTTCAAAGCTGCACCAGGAGAGTTTCAAGCTGGACATTAGGAAGCATTTCTTTACCGAGAGGGTGGTCAAACACTGGAACAGTCTTCCTAGGGAGGTGGTCGATGCCCCAAGCCTGTCAGTGTTTAAGACGCATTTGGATAATGCCCTAAATTACATGTTTTACCTTTTGGTCAGCCCTGAAGTGGTCAGGCAGCTGGACTAGATGGTCGCTGTAGGTCTATTCCAACTGAACTATTCTATTCTAAGACACAACTCGGGTCTTGTGATGCAGTATTCAAAAGGAATAAATAAGTCACTGAAAACTCATATGACATCATAAATCTCTGCTTTAATAGAAATAACAGTGTTCAGCCATATGGGGAACCTTAACCATGCTCCATGAGAACATGAGTTAAATACTACAACTAAGCTTAAGCAGCGTTGCCATTAAGAAATGAGCTAAAACTATTTTGTTGGCTTGATGAACATACTGTTAAGTTAGAAGTAATTCATTATCATGGAATTGAATTAACACTGTTCTCAGCTATTCAGCGTAAGATCTTGCAAATGTCAAAATTTCTGTGTTCCTTCAGCTCGTATTTGAACCGAAGGAAAGGAGGAGCTGGAGACGTGAAATTTCTGACAGGCTGTTGATTTCCCGTATGGATGAAGCATGTTTGAAAACTCCAATCTTGACTGATCTGCTGAAGCACGTTCTCTGACAGACAATATAAAATCAATGCATCACATATTAAGAGTTCTTGCGGCGTGTACGAGTTTTTGTTTGTGTGGGAGGTGGTGGTGGGGGATTGCTTTATTTTCTGTCATCGAAAATGAACAGCCTTACCTTAAGGTTTTTATAAACTGTCATCTTTAATCAGACACACACAGTAAGACTGTCAGTTCTCATAAAACATTGAGGGGGGAAAAAAAGCACAAAACGTGAAGCTGTTCCCCATCCCTTTCCCGTGCCTGTGCCCCGATTCTGCGACGGCCTCGGTCAGAACTAAACCTTTCCTTAGCGGTGTCACAACAAGAAGCTTTTCCGAAACATGTCTTTATAATTCAGCGACGCAGACTTTATGAGAGCTTGTCAACGAGAAAAGAGTTAGGAATCGCCTGCAAGAAACATTCATTCCCACCGCTGACAGATATAAAGTACTAAATGTCAACAGCAAGGGACTCGTCAGCTAAATGTCTTCTAAACACTCATTAAATCGGGGGGAAGAAAAAAAAAAATAAAAAATCAGTAGGTGGGTGTCAAATTGCTCCCTTAAGATTTCAATTCAGGTCAATAGAAGTAAACAGCGAGTGTATGAAAAGTTGCATCAAGCATCTGTCACGCTCAAGGATGAGTATTAACGATTCCAAAAGAAAGACGGGGATATTAAGCATGGCGGTGACTACCAGCACCGGAACGAGACGCGGGAGTGGAGATGTCCCGACCTGAGCCCCATCTGCCCGGCTGTGGCACCCAGCCTGCAGAGAGGCACCGTCTCCCTCCCTCTCCAAAGGGAAGACGTTGCCTCCCTTGTAAAAGCAGGATTTAGATTAACTAAGCCATATTTTTTTCCCCTCTCTTTGAAGATAAGGGATACGTCCGAATGTAAGACTTAAAAAACAGAATTCATGAAATCTGGATGGTTATATTTTGAAGGGGTCACTGACTTTAAAAGTTTGCAAATAATGTTTTCCTGTGTATGTAACAACATCTCAGAGCGTTTTTGGTTGCTTTTTTTTTACTTAACCCCTTACCCTCAGACTAGTATTCAGTCTGAGATACAAACATGAAGCAGTCAGTATTAGAAGTTCCCTCTCCCAGCTTGAGTCGGTTTTATCAATTTCTCTAAAATCAAGAATTTTAGGTTTGATTTCAAAAAGCTCTTATTATTTGGCACTATCTTTGCTTTAAGAGTCTTTGTCATTTTCCATCTACTTTAATAACAATATATGCCCCTTAAGACTGATAAAACCCCACATATTTTTCTTAACATACTTGGTATCATTTAACACAGTCTAAACATACTAAATGTAACTAGCAAACTAATCTTTCACATTCCTTTTGCTGCCCAAATAACACGTTCCCCGTATGATCAAATATTAATTTTACAGTACGCAACTACAAGATATTAGAGCATATTTTAAAATCAAATTAGGTGTTTATTATTACAGCTGTACAAATATACTAATAAAGGGGATTACCAGCGAGGTACAGACGGGTTCTTAGTTACAGACATCATTTCGTACCCGTTACAGTTCTGTCGTTAGGAGCACTGCTCAGCTGCAGCAGCAGTTGATGCTCGCAAAGACCAAAGGACTCGGATGCCCCATAGGAACCGACGACAACTCTGCCATCCCCTCCCGACGTTTTAAAAAGAAACAGAGGATTTAAAGTCTACATACGGTACCTGTTATCTTGACACATCCTGAATTAAAATAGAAGCTTGCCACGATTATTCCCAAAGCATGGAAAGCTAAACCAGCCCTGCTAATGCATGTGTACCTGCGTGTATGTAGATATTCTGTACGTTGTGCACCTCCTTCCCAAGGACAGGCTACCAGGGGAGTCTGAAATCTGACCTTCAGCAGTTCGGAGCTGATTGCCACCACTTGGTGAGGAACACGCCGATATCAACAGGCAGCAGAAATAAATTACTATCCTCCTTGATTATTCCCTAAAGCATTTATTTTCTTTATTAAAAGGGCAATCGCTCTTTTATTAGCATTAACATAACTGGAGAAAACAGGAAATTCCAAAAATGCTATCAAGTAAAAAGCTACTGCTTTAAATGATGGAGACCAGTACAAATTAACATAATCACTTAATTATTAAATTAAATTAAAACGTCAAATTATTACCTGCTCTTTTCCCCCCACTCCGACCAATCTGAAATACCAAGAACCACCAAACATTGCAGTGCCTTGGACCTTGCACGCACCGGAGTGTTAAACTTTCGTCTTTGCATCTCAAACAACATCAGCAGAGTCAAATCAGTAATTTTGCCTTTCCTTCTTTTTTTTTTTTTTTTTTTTACTCTAATAAATCAACACTTTGGTTTTCNAAATCAGTTATTTTTCCTTTCCTTTTTTTTTTTTTTTTTTTTTGGACTCTAATAAATCAACACTTTGGTTTTCCCTTTCTTACTTTCCAGACTTTGGACTCGAAGGCAGTGATCAGAGCATCGCTGACACGGTGCAGTTCTTCCCAGCCGGCAAAGGGGGGATGCCCCGGGACAGACACTGCCTGCCCGGCAGAGAGGCAACGGGTGCCAAGTCAGTTTAGCCCCTCTGGTCCACTTCTTCGCAAGGACGCAATCTCGCTTAGAAACCACTGTTTCTTCTGAATCAATGAACATTCCACTTTCTCTTCCATCCTACAACCTTTTTAATTGCTGCTTGATCCTAATGAAGCGTGGCTGATATTAATAAATGGATACCCTCGCGGCCTTAATACCCAAATATCCAAAGAATGATCAAGCGAGCTAGCATCAGCGATGCTTCCACGATTCCAAATGCTATCATCTCCCTCCATCTCCTGTCCCCCTTGTCCCTCCCCCTTAAGCCTCAAGACTGCAGACATCTGTTCTTCAATTGTCTGGTAATAAACATACTCTATAAAGCATATGTAAAATGATTATTACCCTGAAGAGCCAAGTGCCTTTCAAATGCCAGCTGAAACAAATAAACAACAACAACAACAACAAAATCCCCACCAAACAAATGTTACAACAGACATCACTCAGGCTGTTCAATATTCCGCAACGTAAGGGCTTCAGTATTGGTCCCGCACTTTTCCTTCCTCCAACGGGAGACGTTAGTCCGCAGCCCAGTAACACCAGGGCTTTCACGATGCAAGCAGGTGCTGGTTAGCAGCGCAGGATGAAGAACGCAACTGGACTCTTTTGGTAACTTTTATACTTTGACATCTCCCGCAATATGTAATTAAGGAAAATCAGATGTGTATTCCTCTTCAATTTGTAAGTGCAATTAGTTTTCATATGTAGTTAGTAAAATCTATTCCCAGGAATCATCTGCGCTAGAATACCCACTTGTCTTCCAAAAATTCACTATTCATTTATTACGTGTGTGGTGGTGTCATTAAGTCCTGGTAATTAATCTGGGGCTTGGTGCGTCTCAATTGGCCTAGTGGAAATTAGGGACCCACATCCCAAACGGCACAACATCTCACTTCCCAACTCTGGCTCGTCGCTCTACATGAATTCGAGGGCAGGAAGACTTTGAAAACCATTTGTGTGTGTTTGCCCTTCCACTCCCCACGGTGGCAGGTTGAGAGTTTCTTTAAACAAGCTTTTGTTCCTGGAGATACGGGGGTTAATTTACAGCCCCCTGACAGCCTGCTGACCCTGCGTTCTTCAAAAGGATCTGGAGCCAAGCTTAGTCTCAATTTTTAAATTCAAAATGACCAAAAAAAACAGTAAACTTAACACCGTGATTGTGCAACTCTGTGACGTGACAGATAGTGATGCTTTTCCTACCAGTAGTACAAAAGAGAGAAATTCAGACTGATGAATATGAATGCTCCGGTTACAACTCTCCACCTAACCTTACTAACTAGGTTTTAAAGCCGTCATTTCATACGATGCTCAGGCTTTAAACCATCATGCCAGTGTCCGGTTTCTCAGCGATCCAGTTAGCTTAACACTTTTAGAAGCACCCAGCTTCCTAAGAAAATCAGCTGGGCCATACGGTGCTAAAACTTCTCTGTCAAGTTGTTCATGTGAACTTCATGAAAATAAGAAAAAAAAAAAACCCAACAACCTTCTAAATAAAATATTAATCATTTTGAATTCAAAACAGATTCATTTTAAGCCTGTACAAGCGACATCGATGAAAGGTGATTGAGGGAGGCCATAAAGAACCTTGACAACTTCACACCTCTGCAGCAATTACCTCCTGGAGAGCTTGACACCCAATACAGTAACGTCTAGAAAAGGGCCGCAGATCTAACCAACAAGGAATGCACACACAAGATGGTGTGCTGGAAAGTACTGCAAACATCAATATTTTAGTAAATCCACCATATTCAGCATTTTATAACCACAGCCAGCATCACACAGCCAATTTTTAGAGGAGTCAATGGGTAAAGCCAGTTTGCTGGTAGGACAGGTCATTGCTACCAACTCCCATCAGAACAGAATTCCCTCTAGGGAATTCTTACCGGCAAAAGAAATCCAGTCCTCCCAGATACGCTATATCCACGCGCATGCCAAAGATCATGAGTTACAGCTAAGATAGCAAAGACTACAAAGATGATGAGGGGGCTGGAACATCTTTCTGATGAGGAAAGGCTGAGGGACTTGGGTCTTTTTAGTCTGGAGAAGAGAAGACTGAGGGGGGATCTCATCAATGCTGACAAATACTTCAAGGGAGGGTGCCAGGAGGGTGGGATCAGTCTTTTTGCAGTGGTGCCCAGTGATAGGACAAGAGGTAACGGGCACAAACTTGACCATAGGAAGTTCCATCTAAACATGAGGAGGAACTTCTTTCCTTTGAGGGTGGCAGAGCACTGGCACAGGCTGCCCAGAGAGCTGGTGGAGTCTCCGACTCTGGAGACATTCCAAACCCGCCTGGACACCATCCTGTGCAACCTGCTCTGGGTGACCTGCTCTGGCAGGGGGGTTGAACTAGATGATCTCCAGAGGTCCCTGCCAACCCCTGGGATTCTGTGACTCACGCATTTACTCTGTCGATCATTAAAGTAAGTAAAATCACATTAAAAAAAATTTCTACAGCCGTCACCGACACCCAAACTCACCCCATTCTGCAGTGAGGAAAGGGTAAGCTGGGTCACGGAGTATTTTCTTCCTCTTCGTGCAGTTATTGATGAACTACTCAATGCAAGGAAGTTAAGATGTTGCAGATGGTTGGCATGAAAAATATATTGTACGCAGATACCTTAATCCTGATGCAATTATTTTTTATGAAGCAAATTATTTCTACTGCCTATCTTGCAAGCTGGTAATGAAAGTGAAGTGTTTGTGAGAAGTGTTATTTAAAGCAGAGCACTCAGGTTTGACTCGGATGGCAAAAAAAAGAGGGAAAAATTAAGCAGGAAGGCAAATAGAAAGAAAGAAGTATTTTCACCAGTTTCTAAATCAATGTGAAGTGCCTCATCAATGAAAATAAGAGCATCACCACCCCCTTGTACGTTTGACAGAAACCTGTAAATTCATTAAAGATGAACACACTGAAGTCCACGTCATCGTGGTCGTATCCTGAACAGCTTACTGCATCTTAACCAGTGGCCATCTTTTCTCATAATAAAATGGCTGAAAAGTATAAATTATGCCCTAGCAAATTTAGCTTTAGAACATTTCTTCCATTTTAAAAGACAGAGAGCTTGAGAGAAAATGTGCTTATGAAATCACCCATTTCATTATGGGCACCTACAATAAATGAAAAGTGTACAATGTACGCAACCCTTTTTTCAAGGAAAGATCTGAAAAACCATCACAAATTTTAATACGCCCTCACAACAGGTGCTGTTCTGAAGATTATTCCAATAGCTAGTGTCATGACATCAGAAATTTACATTTGGAGGAATTTACGCACATTCCTTCTGCATTTTTAAGTCCTGAGAAGTCACAAATGACCACAGTTCTCAGCTACCAAGACGGCAGCTGGAATATTCCTTCATCTGGGGATCAGATTCCAATTACTTTTTATTACTATTTTATTATTGCTTGTTTTTAGCGCCGGAGAAGCATGGCCTGTTGCCTAAGTGACTCATGATCGTGAGTAATACAGAGGCAAGGAGGGAAACGCTCTCTAAATGTGCGAGCACTGAATAGGGAAGGACATGTCTGACGACAAAGGAAAACCCTGCAAGGAAAAAGCAGAGGTGGAAAATTGACATAAAATCGAGAAAAACATCTTATTATTTAATTCCAGCAAAACTAAGAAGATGAACTGTTAGACTGCAAAGTAAAAAGAGCAAAATTAAAGTATCAGAGGTGAGTGACTCAGTGAGAAGAGGCTTATTATAGACTTGCTCTGTTTTAAAGTTCCAGCAGTCCTTGATGAGCTGTGAAGATTTTAGTAATTGGCACGGCGCTTTAGATCAGGCATTTAATTTTCAGTCCGCAGACCGTACTTGTTTTATCAAAGAACGAACTTACCTTGCAGTTCATAAAGTATCCTTCTGACTTTGTAATAAGCATAATGGCCAGCCAGCGATAAACAACCTGTGACAGGCGGCAACTAAACTTTTCCCAAGGTGGGTCAACCATAAATTACACTGTTCAACGGAAAGGGGTCACCCAGGCAAGCGATCCCGCTTGGTGTGCCAGATAGTCTTGAAAAAGATTGAAGAGCAGCGGCAACAAGCTCAACTAGTGATTACTTTTTACACGTGCGCACATCAACAATTTCACAGCACGTCCATTGCTGGGGGGTGTTATCTCAGAAGTGCCCGTAAAGAAAGTAGGTTCGTTCTACTTATTCTAATTATTTGCACCTGTAGAAATACATAGAAAAGCCTGACTTACCTGAGGAGGGGATGAAAGATGACGGTAATGTTTCTGGCTCCTGGTTTGCACACAAACTTGGATCCGCCACCTTCAATTAAGTTATCATCTGGTCCTCCTGGAAAATAACACGAAACAAGGTGTCTACCAGACCTGAACATCCCTTGAATTTTAGGTAGTAAGTGATAATTAAGCATTTAGGTCTGTCTGTAAATGCTTCATTCCTGGTGAAGGATCAGTAATTAACGTAAAGATACGCTCTTTCTATCCTCTTTCTGCTCAGAGAACGTACTCCTAATGCAATAGGACCAATACAGAGAGTATTTATACGTCACTTGAGGCTCTTCTTCCCATAGTTAGCGACAGTATTGCAGAAAGCCTGGTAAGGGCAGGTCTCCTACGGCACAGGACCCAGTTTCAACTGCAGAAGAGTTTCCCAGTCACGCGAGATGAATTTCTCAGTTGGGCTGAAGTCCAATGTACTGGACTGGGAGCGCTAACACCATACCCATCCCACAGACCAGAGATCCCACACACCGTTAAGAGACTTGAGCCTCACGGCTCTTTGAAGTGTCAGCCCACTGACAAACAGGGACCTCCAGCCTGAAGCTTCAGTGACTTTAGCAGCTTTTGGAACAGCCCAGAACCGAACAAACAGCTCTCAATTTGCATATGAACACACACTTAAATTATCCTTCCTCAAAAGCACAAGGGCCTTCACCTTGTGTAACAAACACCCAAGGTCTTGGCCTTGGACGAGGTGTATTTGGAAGCACATCATACTCGGAAAGGGTTTTAAGAGCAGTTCTTCACTGAATTTTGCTGTTTCCTTATTGCTGCATGGAAGACTCCCGCACCTCTGACTCATGATGCCACCATTCAATCCCTTGGAAGGTAGCTTGGCTTTGATTGCCAGTGATGTGACATCTTAAATTAATTATTACATTTAACACTACTGGGTCTCTCAGCAGTCCATGTCCTGTACAGAAGCTTGTAATTTCCCAGCAGAAGTCTCTGCTGCCCGAGTTCCAGTTCCACACAAACGGGCTCTCGACTACGTGAAAAATAAACTCGCTGAGTTTGGCCCACCCCTTGGTAGTAAAACACAAGCTCAGAGACCATCATTTATACACCTCAGGTCCAGATTGAACGACATGAAAACACCCACCTACGTGTCATTGCATCTGAACCAAAGATACTTTCACAGGCAGCTCCTAATACCAAAATACTTTAAATTAGGATATTTATTAGAGAAAAAAGGAGGCAGGGCAAATCTCAATTTACTGAAACCCTTGCACTTCCCAATAGCGACAAAGTCCACTCGTTACCCTTCCAGAAGAAAACATTTTTAGGAGAACAAGCCCCATGCCTCACACATCAGCAAATGAAACCTTCAGAAAAAATCTCATTCCGAAAGTAGCAGCAATTGAGCACATAATCCCTTGTATTTTCGTCATGCTCCCTTGTCACAAAGCACAGACCATCATCTTCCTGGTATTATCCGACAAGTAACCCTATCAAGTGTGGGTTTGGGCTAAAAACCTCAAAGAACCACAAATATGAACTTGGGCAAAGTCTTTATATCCCAAATGTTATCGAGTCCCTTTCATTTTGCATGTGAACTCTCCTTAATGATTAAATAATAATAAATACAGAACCTAATCACATTATTATGACAGCTTTATAGGCAGGAAAATGACAAAGTACTTGAAATCAAAACACCACCAGCACGTTATGGAATCTTTTGACCCTGACATCCGCCTGCCTCGAAATGAGAAGAAGAATGTTTCCAAATTAGAAAGTGTAAGAGGAGGAACACAACCAATGAGTGACTCCGATCTTCTTTTCAAAGTGATGTATGTGCTTTAGGCCATTATCATAGAATCATAGAATCGTTTAGGTTGGAAAAGACCTTTAAGATCATCTAGTCCAACCATTGACCCTACTCTACCAGGTCGGCCACTAAACCACGTCTCCAAGCACCACATCTGCACGACTTTTGAACACCTTTAGGAACGGTGACTCAACCACCTCCCTGGGCAGCCTGTTCCAATGCTTGATAACTCTTGCAGTGAAAATTTTTTTCCTAATGTCCAGTCTAAATCTCCCCTGGCACAACTTGAACCCGTTTCCTTTTGTCCTATCGCTAGTTACTTGGGAGAAGAGATCAGCTCCCATCTCACTACAACCTCCTTTCAGGTAGCTGTAGAGAGCAAGAAGGTCTCCCCTCAACCTTCTCTTCTCCAGACTAAACAATCCCAATTCCTTCAGCCACTCCTCATAAGACATGTTCTCCATTACCTGCAACCAATCTACAACAAAAAAAAAACCCAGCTCTTCGATGATTGATTTAATTGACCCTCCTGTTAGCAACCCCACAGCAACGTGCAAGGACCAAGCAGGTCACCGACACCAGTTCTTCCATACCCTAAACGGTCCCTCCAGGTCAGAAGCGTTCTGCACAAGAATTCACAGCACTGGTGTAGATTCCCTGGTAAAAGATACAATATTAAATTCTCTGTGGAGTGGGAAATCCATGAAAACTTTGGATATCTGCAGTCGCGGTACTTCCACAAGCTGACTCAGCTCCCCAGAATAACCGTTAGGACTCGGAGCTTCTTGACAGACCCTACACTAACATAAGGCAGCACAAGGAAGCAGCTGCGAACTGAGTTTATAAAACTTCACTGATTGCAATTAGAAAGAGGTAGCTTTTAAAAAAAAGTTCAGGAAGTTCATTTTGCATTTTAAAAAGTTAACTTGCACAATGTGACAGTTTAATCGTGGAAAAAAAGAGGCGCGACTTCTAGGAAAAGAATACTATCCATTTCGCCTATTAATGTCAGACCCTGCAATTTCCAGTGGGGTCTGTGGCTTAACTGACTTATTGAAGAATTCATCCAAGCATGAACTACTGAGGCATGAACCAGGAAATACAGGCTCAAATTAAGAACGGGGTGTTATTCTTGTTACATCAAGTCACCCTGCACTAATCAATATTATTGACTGGGATGAACTCCATAGCAAGGAATAAAACAATCTGTCTTATCTGCTCGGCCATATTATGCGAGATTTGAGGTGAACAGAACACCAGCACTGGGAGAAAAATATGCTTCTGCATCTTCTCCGTTCTTAGCTTTCAATTAATAATAATGAACGCTCTGCATGTAGGTGTAAGCTAGGAGGAAAAGTAATTTTGTTTGTATTTCAGTATTTTACCTGGAAAAATAGACTCAGATGTAAGTCTTATTCCTGGGGATGCCCTGTACATCCCAATAACAGTTCAGCGCTGCAACAGTTTTGCTAACACCAGCAGCCCGCACCGCACCATCACCTCCCTCGTATCTCCACGGACTCGGAGCCAAGTCGCCACGGCCTGACATCAGCACAGCTCCACTCGTGCACGGCCACAGCGCGCACAACCAAATGCTGCCGTTTACTGCAGGTTACAACACAGTCACTTTGAACAAAAGCCCAAACTGGAGCAAGAGAGAGCTTGTGACGCCCGTGCCTGGATATTCCAGTGCAAATCTCTAGTGAGGACTCTGCCTGGCGACATCGAGGTGTGAACTGTGCATTTACATCGACCGGCCAACACGACACGGGGCAGACAAAGCCCTGTGCTGGAGAGCCAACAGGCATCTCCATAAAAATACACCATGAATATCCCGTCATCCTCACTGATTCCTACCAAGAGCATCTCTTGAGGTTGTTCAGCCTGGAGAAGAGAAGGCTCTGGGGAGACCTTAGAGCCCCTTCCAGTATCTGAAGGGGCTGTAGGAAAGCTGAGGAGGGACTCTTGATCGGGGAGCAGAGCAATAGCATGAGGGGGAATGGTTTCAAACTGAAAAAGGGGAGATTTAGATGAGATCTCAGGAAGAAATTCTTGACTGTGAGGGTGGTGAGACCCTGGCCCAGGTTGCCCAGAGAAGCTGTGGCTGCCCCATCCCTGGAGGTGTTCGGGGCCAGGTTGGACGGGGCTTGGAGCGACCTGGTGTAGTGGGAGGTGTCCCTGCCCATGGCAGGGGGTTGGAACTAGATGATCTTTAGGGTCCCTTCCAACTCTAAGCATTCCATGAGTCTACGATCTCCTGCAGGGAGGTGAATGATCATTCATCCAAAGAATCCAATACCAGGCAGCTCCACAAAAAACAGGTAGGAGATGAAGGAGGAGTGGAAAAAATGCCCATTGTTTGTTGGTTTTTTTTCCTCCTTATCAAGACGATTCTCAGAGAGGCATTTTGCACAGTCTCTCGAACAAGAGCTAAGCCTGCAAATCCTGTACTGCTGGGCTGTCCCCAACGCGTGCCACGTACACACGAGCAGAGTCCAAGAGAAGAAATCTCTCCGCCTTATTAGGGAAAAGGAGCTGGAAAGCCTAATTCCCAGTGAGCCCTGAAGACTTTCACATGTATGTAAGTGCTCAACTTTATTGCCATGACAGCTCCCTATAAGCACCGACTACGGGACTGACCATCCATGCTCACTGACCAGTACCACGTACGCGGCGCCCCAATAACCCACTGGACCGAGTATACATCCTTGCTTCGGCAACACCACACTACAGAAATCTTCCATTTGGGTTGCACGGTTGGGGGGGGGTTTTGTTGTTTTTTGGTGTTTTTTTTTTTATTTTATTTAGTGTAAGGCAAGAAACTACAACAGCCACATTTCATAGGCACTAGGGGAAAAACCTCAAACTTTCACAGCTGCCAGAAAGTCCTATTGTTGTAGCAGTTCCTTCTTGAGAGCACCAGCTTGCTGATTTAATCTTGTCTAGTAATAAATTATGAGAGGGGAGGGAGGGGGGAAGAAAAAGAAAAACTTTGAGGTGAAGTGAAATTTGTCATACAGTTAATGATATCCTCACGCTGTGCTAGCAATGAAGTGTGCCCACCTGAATACCGCTGCGAGTGGGAGTCAGAGACGGGTCCATTAGTAACGCAGATGAATGTTTCTGAAATGGAGCCTAAAATGTCATGCTTCAATATGAAAAAGCATTAGATTACCAAGAAAGCTAAAATCTCTGCACGCATTTAAAGTCTGAACAAACATTAAGGCTGCTTCACGTTTGCCATTCGGTCTAGTATTTTACAAACTTAAATAATCGCCATGGATATCCCAGGTTTACAGCTAACGTCCCGTTACCTACAGATAGAGTGGGTCTCAGAAGGATGATGCCAAGATCTCCTGGGTTCAAGAAGGACAGGGAACTGCTGGAGAGGGGACAGCAGAGGGCTACAAAGATGATCAGGGGGTTGGAACATGTTTCTGATGAGGAAAGGCTGAGGGACTTGGGTCTTTTTAGTCTGGAGAAAAGAAGACTGAGGGGGGATCTCATCAATGCTTATCAATATCTAAAGGGCGGGGGCTGGGAGGATGGGACCAGTCTTTTTGCAGTGGTGCCCAGTGATAGGACAAGAGGTAACGGGCACAAACTTGAACACAGGAAGTTCCATCTAAACATGAGGAGGAACTTCTTTCCTTTGAGGGTGGCAGAGCACTGGCACAGGCTGCCCAGAGAGGTGGGGGAGTCTCCGACTCTGGAGACATTCCAAACACACCTGGACGCCATCCTGCGCAACCTGCTGTAGGTGACCCTGCTCTGGCAGGGGGGTTGGACTAGATGATCTCCAGAGGTCCCTTCCAATGCCGGGGACTCTGTAATTTCTTCTCCTAGAAGGGATCTCCCCAGAAGAAAAGGAGTTTCTTCTGCCATGAAGTAACTCAAGTTCAAAGCTGCCTACCAGAATTTGAGGTGTACCTGGACTTTGGTAATTTACTCCGTATGGAATACATACTGAAGGCACATGACAGAAACGCTAAGGATTGGCGCTCTTCAGAAAGTGTCTCAGGGTGCTTTGAGAATGGATTAAACTTCTTCTCGGTACTCCTACACCTATTTTGTGTGCTGAAACATTACCAAAGGCAAACCTTAAGTTAGATACACGCCATCACGCAACTCCTGGCTCCTGGAACACACTGCAATGAGTCTCCTGATCCATAATTTTGCAATTAATGTAATGCTGGTTACCTTCTATAACCAAGGACTGCCATGTCTATGGAAAAAGCTTGATCCTATTTTGTAAAGAAAGATCACACTGAGACACATCCTGCAAATTCCTCGTTTATCGACATAACTTCTCTACCACTAAATTTAAAAAAAAAAAAAACAAACACCCAAACAAATCCACAAAAAAACCCAGACAATACATAGTGTTTATATTTCCTTTTCCTAAGTCATTGCAGTTTTGTCAGAGGGTTGTTCATTGTTGTTTTTTTTTTTAATTAAAACAATTTTCTCCATAAAGGTCCAAGATTTATACGGAATATTTACATGAAGGACATGAAGACATCAGAGAAGAGGCAGCCCAGCATCTTGTAAGAGGCTCCTTGTACCTTTTAAAATCATAGTAAGTCATAAAGTAGGTTTTTTGGGTTTTGTTTTTGTTTGTTTTTTTTAACAACAACGTAAGGAAAGCTCTCTCTGTCTCTAATAAGAGTATTTCTAAAAGGTGAGGTTTCTTACACTGTCGTCTCAGAGCACGGTAACACATTAGCTAATTGTTTCAGAGCCGCGTTTGTCTTAACGCATTTCATCCTCAACCCAGCTACACTTTAAATCCTACTGGACACAAAAACTTTTCAGACACAAAGATATTTAGGTAATAAGCAAAGCCCTTTCCAAAACACCCAAGAAATATTAATTTAGCCTCAACGGAAACTGCGAGCACCCGCAAACCACGAGGACGGTAGGCAAACGCTCCGTTTGCTCCCTTCCCCTCCTATCCCCTGTCTTAGCACAGGACAACCTCATTAATCTCTCCGCGACTACAAACTTTTCAGTTAAACAGGTTCCAGGCACGAAGGGAACAATTCTTCGGCACCTCTCTGAGATCGAAGCGCCTTTCCCAGCGAGCCGCTTCGCGTTAATCTACGCAACCATAAAAAGATTAAAGGAACAGGATTTGAAGCCACGACAATCAAGCAATCGCCACAGCTTGCAAATCAATGCCACCGCTTCCACCCTGAGCAGCAGAGCAAACCTGTGGGAGAAAAGGAACCAGGTTAGATGTTACGGTCCTTCCCAAAAGTTCTTGATTACGTGGAGATCAACAGCATAGCTATTACCTGTATACCATCCTCGAGGTACGGAAATACAAATTCTCATTTAGAAGGAAAGGGAAGAAAGCAACCGCTTGCCCCAAGAGAACGAAGCAGGTCATTGTAAAATGGAGCTCAACAGACAAGAGGGATTGATCTGTGCGATAACGGAACAGTAACGACGGGGGTTTACAACGGAAGTCTCCTGCTTTTTCGTATTTCTGTCCATTAGGACTCTATTGTCTTCCAATGGCACCTGCTTAAACAAAGCCACGCGCAACACAAGCACCGAGTCCTGGTTTTACTAGGCTGATTCACAGCAGCGATTCAACGTATTGGTGGGCACGTTTCAGTTCTTTTTATAAGGAAACAGACATAAGTATCTTCTCTAAAATTCTTTTGCATGTCTCAAATCGTCAAACTTAACTGCATTCAGGCCATTTTTCAAACTGCTCTAAGATGCCTGCTTTAGCAGCGCCCGCATGGTGCAGGGCATGCTCGAATTAAGGGCTCCCCCTTTCGGTGAAGAACTTTTTCCTAATATCCAAGCTAGATTCCCCTGGCACAACTTGAGGCCATCTCCTCATGTCTGATCGCTCAGGAGCACGTGGGGCTCCTATTCCCTCTCTTGAAACGGGAGGGAGGTGAGATGCACCAGCCAAAAAAAAAAAACCCCAATAAAAATCCACGCGTTATCAAGATAGACAAGAATAAGCTCCGGCCAATACTTAATTACTTCCTTGCTTGAGGGGAGAGGCAATTTAACAAAGGTTTCTGACAGGGGAAAGATTGCATTTCTTGTTTGCTTCTCTTAATCACGTGCTCTTTTTTCAATCATGGCAACTGTGAATTTATCGACCAGACCATCAGGAGTAAGGGCCTGATGTTTAAGAACACGTAGGCACCCTGCCTTCTACCCAAATCAACAGAGATCAGAGAGACGATGACACTGGCACTACGAGAGACCCCAAATCAATGGGAATTAGGTGGCTAACTACTTGTAAAACACTGGCTGTCAGTCCTTGGGGTGAGGGCTCTGCAACGGTAAGAAGGGAGCTCCAAGATGATTAGGTGTCTCAAAGGGCAGCAGACTGTTCCCAGCTTCCAGTCTGTCCATCACTCGTCACCGGCACTGAACTCTGCGCAGGAGATACCAACAATGCTGTCGCCAAGTACAAGTACACCCTAAATCCACATGGACTATATCATAGAATCACAGAATGGTTTGGGTTGGAAGGGACCTCAAAGATCATCTTGCTCCAACCCCCCTGCCATCGGCAGGGACACCTCCCACTAGACCAGGTTGCTCCAAGCCCCGTCCAACCTGGCCTTGAACACCTCCAGGGATGGGGCAGCCACAGCTTCTCTGGCCAACCTGGGCCACTGTCTCACCACCCTCACAGTCAAGAATTTCTTCCTAATATCTCACCTAAATCTCCCCTCTTCTAGTTTGAAGCCATATACTTCGACTTGGTCAGTTAGTTTGTAAATACTGCTGTTCTTTGACAGAGAGAGAGGTGGAGGGGCAATTAAGACAAAAAAGAGGTGAAGTGAGGGGAAAAAACTCAAGGAAGTTGACCTTTAATGTTATAAAGTACTGCACATTTCACTTCTGTAATATTTCCGTAAGTAAAAAAAACCCCACATCTCGGCGATTATCGCAGAAGCAGCGTTTGGGGTGATGCTCCCTAACATGAGTTGCAGAGCAGCTTTCCACCCTCAAAAACTTTCACTGGCAAAATGTAAATGTGCAGAAGTTCAGGCAGGGCTCCTCGCTGGTTCTGGAGCTGTTGTGCCGGGGGACCAGTACAGACATGGGAGCCCAGAGCCCATCAGCTCCCATTTGGTTTGGGGTTGGGAGCACATCAGTCACCACAATGACCTAAAAATCCCAGCCGAAGTCAAGTCAAGTCTGATGGCCAGACCATCCCAAAGCCCTTCCAGGTAGAAAAGAAGGGAAGAGGCTGTAGCTTGCGTTCAGGTTTGAAGAGCACACACTCGGCTTCATACCACGTTGAAGGGAAAATGATTTCCAAAAGCAGGAGAGGCAATACTGCCCCAAATGGCCTCTCTGCTCAAAGGGGGCACAAGCACCCTGATGACAGCAGCACGGCACAGGTATAGAGTTCCCAGCCATGAGAATACACAAAATCTTAAAAAAAAAAAAAAGAAAACATCAATCCAGAAACCACATGCGGCCGATGCAGATCATGTAACCCAGACTTCATAGAAAAGTTTTTACTAGAGCAGATGTGGATTCAAGTCATGGGTCTAATACGGCCTCTGTGACCTCGATCAGGTTTCTGTGTTTCAGTTTCCCAAAAGGGGAATTGAAATAGTGACTCCAACCTTCTCCCAGTAAAGCTGTTTTGAGAAATGCTGTAGACAAAAAGGAACAAAGGTTTTATTCGCTCTTCTTAAAATTCACACTTAGGCTCCAGCTTTCCATTTCACACAGAATATGGCTCCAACTTAGCAAACTGCCTGCGCCACCTATTCCAATCACTGCCTGAGATTTCTGCCTGAAACGGCTTCTCCCGCTCGCTTTTGACCAACTGTCATTACCCTTCGTTTACTACCTAGCAGGACTCCGGTACGAGAAGCTGATTTGGATGCAGTCACATAGCTGGTGCACAGACATATTGTTCTGCTGATGTTCCCATGCCCAATCCTTTTACGCTCTCCTATACTGTCTTGTCTGAGATCCAACACCATATGCATTCAAATAAGTTGCTCTTTAATGTTTCAAAACCTGATTTATTAGTTGCTCACACTCCATCTGCCTTGAAAAACTGCAGCGTGCCTTCACTTTCACAGGCTGTACAAAAGGTTGAGGTTCAGTTTGACTCTACTTTATCATTTGATCGGTGTGTCAGCCGCATATGTAAAGTCTCCTTTCAGCTACAGAATTTGTTTAAAATGCATACTTTCCTTTCTCCACGTCCCCCCCCGCCTCCAGGCCACGCGACTCAGCAGCAGGCACTTTGATTAATGTATTTGTCAGCTTGCATATTTACTATTTGGTTGGTTTCCCTAGAACTACCGCGTACGGATGTAAGCTCTTCCAAAGCACGGCTGCAGCATAAATCCTTATCCGCAGCCAGAAATCATGCCAGAGCTAATGAACTGTGATTACTTACACACCGCGTTCACTTTTCAACTATTTTCTTCTCGAAGCTTTCTTTCTTTATCTTATCTCCTGTAGCGGCAAATGGCTCCTACCTGAATCTTTTATATTCCTGACGTGTTTTCTATTCAGTTTTAATGCCAGAAGAAAAAAAAAAACACTGAGCAAACAGAGAAAGTGAGTGAAATAAGACAAAGATATTTCTTGACATACAGCCATTTATTGGTTTATAGTCTTATAAACTGTTTAACTCTTAAAACTTCCCACATTTCATCTTCCTTTTTAATACTTAAAAGCTCATGGCCGTTTTAGACAAAGGAATCGGTGGTCACAGCACGATAGACCTGGCGAGCTCGTGGCACGATGGTGGGCAAGGCGGCATCTCCACTCCCCCACTTCGGCCACGGGGCGGATTTGCCATAGCCCCTCTCACGGGCCTGGTAGGAGAAATTAATGAAATAAACAGTGTAAAACGTTGTACGGTCTTCTAGAAGAAGTATACAGCTACAGAAATACTTCATTTTTTACCATGAGCACACAGGAAGGGAACAGAGGATTTCGAAAGCGTACACAGCTGGGCCTACAGGAACCAACGTGCTGTCCAAGAAAGCTGTCGTAGACTTGTTTTCCACGTATTAATGAACGCACCAGTTCTAATGAAGATAAATTTGCCAATCTTTTGACAAGTCTTGAAAACGTTACAAATCTGACATGTAAACCAAGACAAAATAAATCCCACTTGGTTATTCAACACTGTGATGCCTCTATAAATGTCTAACAACTGAAGAATGTCCTTACTCCTCATCTGTGCGTACACTAGTGTGAATTAATTCGTTTCCCAGCACTATGCAGAATGATCCCTACTAATAACATGGGTTTTCCCCAAGGGAACCGACATGGATTGTCCACGCCAGTGCACAAAATGCACGAAACAACTCCCTGCGCCAGCAGAAATTATCCGATTGCTGGGAGTATGACCTGTCAGGCAGCATTTTTCAACCTGTTCATCCATAATCTCTTTTAGATGGGTTTCCCCACCTCCTTTATCCTCCTTGCTTTGTTTTGCCTGCAATTCAATCAAAGATGAATTAGACTTTCGAAAACAACCAACACCAGGGCTATTTTAAGTCACGCTGGAAATTCAAGACCCCTGTGTTAATTTTGCTACAGCTTTTACTTCTTGCATTTTAATGCAAAACTGCCTCCCCCCGGAGACTGACACCGATATTGGCACGAAATCGCATGGGGCTGTAACAGAACTCGAGCGCCAATAAAAAGGAGGGTAACTCAACCCTCAGCAGGCGTTAGCAATTGCAGGAAAACAGCCAGAACTTTAATCACAATTCTTTCAAATGCAGCCAGGGATTTCGAAATGCTGTTATTCCAGGATATGACCCTAATACGGTGCTTAATCAAAGCCAATGCTCGCACAAGAATAACCTGACGGCTTTAATAAAACACCATTTCATAGGGGCCAGTATGTCAGAATCACGCTGTATCTAATATAACAAACTCTAGGAAAATGAATGACCAGTCCTTTCCATGTGTGTTTCTGTACATTTCTATAGACAGGAAACTTAAGATTTCTCCGAAGCAATGACCAAGAGCTCCTCTGAGCTCCATTGTACAGAAATTTCTTAAGAGAGCTCTTTAAATTATTTTTTCTTTTCACTTGTTGCTACTGCTGTGCAGGTATCAAGGACAAGAAAAGCCCAAAAGGCACACGTTGAAAAAACTGTTCAAGGACTAACAATTTTCTTATTCTAAATGTTACTTAAAAACATTCAACATAGGCTACAGCAGCCAAGATTGGAATGTTTCAGCTTCATCAGAAAAAAATAAAAAAGAAGAATTTGTGGTTTCTGTTGATTCAGCAGGTTCTATCAACAGCGGCTACCCAGCTCGGTAGAGTCTTACCTACATCTTGGCATACTTTGTATTCTAATTTCATAAATAAATGAAATATAGGCTCTTTGTTCAATCACAAGAAGCAGAAGGGCACACGCTACTACAGAGTAACTAGAAACTCCAAAAGCAAAAATTAGACTCGGCATCAAGCGCACTTTCAAAGAAGGCAGAGGAACGGGCACAAACCAAAGTTATTCCTGTGCCTCGGAGTACATTCCCGAAGCGTGGAAGCTTCTTCTTGTAGCGATACCGAAAAGCCTGGACAACGGTATCTCCAAGCTGTGTTGTACCACCTGTAACTGCAGTCTGCGAATCCAGCGTTCTCTCTTTAAAAATAGATGTGAGCCATGCTGCGTCTGAAAGGAGTACCGAGTTCAGAGGTCCCCCTCTGCTGTGGTCCTCACCTCTTCAGCTTCAAACAGCCACAAAACTTACTTTGAAAACTGCTGTTCATCAAGAAAAACCAGAAGCAGAAGCAGCTTTATCTGATGGAGGGAGTATTGAGAGAGAGCACTTCCCCCCCTCCGTTTTCCCCCTACAAGGGCTACTTACAACTGAGGAAAGCGGCCAAACTACAACACAGGGAAAGAGTTGTGTTATGCGGAGCGACACTCGGTAATACAAAGGGTCCCACAACACAGAAGGAGCTGCGGATCTAAAAGGTTTCCCACCTCCCACCGTATTTTAAGATCTGTCTCATACTCCCAGGTGCCGTGTTGCGGGGTGCGGAGAGGGAAGTTATCGGCTGGCGCCGAGCCCCAGGCAGGCACCGATCCTCGGCGCGCGCTGCACCCCAGCACCCGCCCAACGAGCACATACTTGGCAATCATGACGACCCCACTTCAACCTATAAAATTAGATACGAATTAAAGCAAGAAAAGCATCAGCAAAAAGTTGTTTGCTCTTTCTTAAAGAGGACTTTCTAGCCTTCTTAATAATGGTGGGGTTTTTTTGGAAGGGCTGATGCTTGGCTCAGTTTTCCGGAGCAGTGAAAAATCAAAGGATTTAGGCATCAGGATGACTCTGTGCCTCTCACCCATCAGCTGAGAAGATTTTCCCACCACTGCAAAAAAACTTCCATCGCGCTTGACCAGGTAAAATAATAGGAGGAATCAAAATAAGGCTGGAAACCACCTGGTCTCAAACGATGACCTCTGTCTAACGTCAAATAGCTTTTATACCACTAAAGCAAAGCGAACCGTGCAACAACTGGTTAAATCTGTAGCTGCGCCTGTAGAGCTGTGATTACAGCGGGGACTTTGGCTGTAGAGGAAGAGACTCCCTAACACCCCTAAGCGACATTGCCGTGCTGGCAGAAAGCGGTGAATAACTGGAACGCTGTAAACTCTGCCAGAAGATTGTTGCCCAGTTCCAGAACACAACGTGACGTGCCTTTCAGGGAATCATCGCCGATGGAGGTGGAAAAGTACCTACTCTGTTCCCCTGCGCATAACCGACAAAGCCTTCCAACGCATGCGATGAGCTGGCTTGCTAGGCTACCACTTAACTCAAAGACCGAAGCAGCAGCTGAAATCAGAAAAACATTGTACAAGCGTCCATTATTCTTAAAAATAATGGGCTCCGGGAACAAAAACTGTCTCGGGTGCTACTTTTGACGTACTTAACATTCCTTAAGCCAGACCTCTGAGTAACCCGTTACTATTTTTACATCTCTCTCTTTGCCACGTAACATCCTTTTCTAATGACAGTTCTAAACGTACCCATGTTCAAGGCACTCTGGCTTCATTCTTTTTTTGGCAATAGATCACATGTCCCGGTGCTACGCACTTACACACTATAGCGTAGCCTCCTTTTCCAACCATCTGCTTGTTGAACTAATTCAAACTATTACCAGTTTTACCTACAAGAAAAGATGCTCCAAGCTTCAAGGAGACAGTTACAGCTTCACCAGGGGAGGGGGAAAAAAAGAAAGAAAGAAAAAAAAAAGGCAGCACAAAGAAGCTAGTCTAACAATGAGAGAAATGTCAAGAAATAGAAATGTCAAATCCCTTAGGGAGGGGGAAAAAAAAAATAATTCCAACTCCAGTTCATCTCCAAGCACTGTATTTTGTAATGAAATTACACTCTATAGTCTTCCCTCAGGGAAAACCTGCTCCAACTAATCAGACTGTTGTTTTTTTTAAAGTTCAAAACAAATGCAAGAACATCTATGCAGCACCCATGCCCTGGCTGTCAAGAACGGCGTTTAACTCTTTGCAAGCCAAAAGGTCTGAATCTTGCCACCTAAACCTGCAAAACGGCTCAATATGGAAATAGTTCAAAATATCTCAATGTTCTGCTCAATGCTTACCACTTACAGCATCTTTCCTCTGGTTTTGGGGTTTTTTTTGTTTGTTTGTTTGTTTTGGGTTTTGATTTAAAAAAAAAAAAAAAAATCATCACTCTTCAAAATCTCCCTAACAGTTTGCTTGGCAAATCAAATGCTCTCCTGAAGCCTTCAAAAGCCTTTGCGGTGCAACCATTGAGGATGGTGCTCCTCACGGCCTTGGCAGAGCCAGCCCATGCTTCTGCTAGCTATTTTTTTGAAAATAAAAACCAAAACCCCATGCTTATTCACACCTAGGACAACTGGACACTGATCTACAGCTGCGATATTGAGGTGGTGATGTAAAACAAGAACGCAGTAGGTGATTCCCATCCCTTGAAACACTTCACTCCGGATACCAACAGCAGGACATCACCTTCATTTCAAGCACTGTTAGATGCCCTCAACACAGCCGGGACACAAGGCGGCCAAAGCAGCCGTGGCTTGTTCTGCCGTGGCATGGCCAAGAGGTAACACAACAGGAATTTTCACCAAGATGGACCTGGGCTCTCCCTGGCACACACCACAAGAGTAAAACAGAGGAGACATCCCAAGAGCTCTCAGGCACAAAATCTTCTGTTGTCGCAGTGTTTGACACCATCCAGATCTACACCATAGGCAACAATACTATAAAAAGGTCAAAACTCTCTTAAAAACAGCAAGTATTTGCTCACTAGCCAGGTCATTTATACAAAATGCTCTAGTCTTCAGTCACCTCATGCAATGAAATCCTTATAAAAGGCAAGATATTGCAGAAGTTGGTGTTGACCCAACTGAAATGCATTTCTTTATGGGCATATCTACACGGATGAGTTTCTACGGATATTGCAGGAACTGAAACGTGTTTCTTTATGGGCATATCTACATGGATGAGTTCCTATGGATATTGCAGGAGGAAGGGAGTTCTTAGCTCAGGCACAGGAGTGTGCTAGACAGTAATGTGACCTCCAGCACGGAGCTGGCATTGTCTCCAGCAGCTCAGACCATAGGCAGAGCGTGCACCATCACCTGTTTGCATCCATAAAGACTCATCTCGATTTTCCACGTACACTCTTGAGAAAAGGGGCTTTAACAAAAGTAAGAACACGCTTTTTAGACAGAAGTCTAGAACTTGTACATTAAATTCGGTCTGCACAGAACAATGACCATAAAGCTTTCGGAGTTCACTGTCCCTCTTCTATGACCAGGTGAGAAAACTGATCTCATCCTGTTAGCTGAGGGATCTTTCTGCCTTGCTTACTTTCTGCCTGGCAGTACTAGCAAACTCAGTCAAATTCAAGTAAGAAAATTTTTATTTCAGTAGCTTTGTTAGTGCTACATCTCTATATAGCAGGTAACACATAAGGTAATAAAGAATTAAAGTTGTTCTTTCACAAATAAAAGCATTGACTACAAAAAGTAAATAAAATAAAATAAAATTCTAAATCAAGTAGGTGTAAGAATTCGTTTCCCCTTATTAAACCAAGATATGATTGGCTACAGATGTGCTCCTACCACATCGGTCCTTGCAGCATCCGGGCTTTTGCAACAGAGAGAGCAAGATGCAGATTCAACACAGGGAGTGGAGCTGCTGACCAACACATTTCAAAACCCAAATACACGCTGCGGTGTGACCAATCTTCTCGATCACAAATTCCTTTAAGACTTTAAGGTCACCACTGAGCCTCTGAGATAACTCCGAAGGGAGCCGCTGCAGATGCTGCAGAAGACCCAAACCTGTTGCCTTTGGGGCCAGGCGAGCCTCTCCTGCTTCCCGATCCAACCCCCGAGAGGTCGGGTTTTATCTGAAAGAGAGCCACAGCCTCTAACTTAAACAGAAAAGAGCACATTTTCAGTTATTTCTACAGTATGCTTAGTTACACACAAAACAACAGCCAAAAGGCTTGTATCCATTCAGTTAGTTGTTCACCCTGAACAGTTTAAGTATTTTTGTTCATATAGATGAAATGTACGCCCTCCTCCCTGCTGATAAATAAAAAAAATGTCGGATCTCTTCTGTCTGGTTATTCTTCAGGAATTGCTCTTTATTAGCAAAATCAGTTGTAAGGGTTAGTTGAATACTTTTGGAACAACCTGTCATTGTGTGTTACTATTTCATAATTTTCATTCTCTTCTTTAAAACCACTTAACAAGCTGGAAAAATTGACTAGCTGACTGTGATTGGATACTTTTAGTTACCAATGAAACCTTCAACTTCCGTAATTTAAAGCCTGCAAGAAGATTTAATTTAATTTCTTTGATGTCACCAAGCATGCTCATTGTAATCACGCTGGAGAAGTGAAATGGGTACGGTTAAGAGGCTACAGATCACCATAACTAGCCAAGAGCTACAAGAAAAAGCTGTCTTGCACACATGTCATAGGCAGAGGCAGTAACTTGCACCTACAGACTGAAAATGCGAACAAAACATAGAATCACAGAATGGTTAGAGTTGCAAGGGACATTAAAGATCATCTAGTTCCACCTTCCACTAGATCAGGTTGCTCCAAGCCCCGTCCAACCTGGCCTTGAACACCTCCAGGGATGGGGCAGCCACAGCTTCTCTGGGCAACCTGGGCCAGGGTCTCATCACCCTCACAGTCAAGAATTTCCTCCTGAGATCCAATCTAAATCTCCCCTCTTTCAGTGTAAAACTGTTCCCCCTCGTCCTATGGCTCCACTCCCTGATCCAGAGTCCCTCCCCAGCTTTCCTGGAGCCCCTTGAGGGACTGGAAGGGGCTCTAAGGTCTCCCTGGAGCCTTCTCTTCTCCAGGCTGAACACCCCCCAACTCTCTCAGCCTGTCCTCACAGCAGAGGGGCTCCAGCCCTCGCGTCATCTTCATGGCCCTCTTCTGGACTTGCTCCAACACCACTGTAATATGTTTGATGGTGGTGTCAGGTCTGCATTTAGGGGTAAATCAACCTCCCTCAGTCCTCAGCAAGGCTACGGGATGCTACCAGAGCAGCAAGCAGCTCCAGCCAGATGTGGGGGCGCAGCAGAGGTACTCACAAGACTCTTTTCAAAAACTAGCAGCACAAAGCAAATGCAGAGCAAATACCGTCCTTCTGTCTTCAAGGATTACACCAGCCTCTCTGCAATCTGCAAACAAAAAGGCAATTTCTTTTCGACCTCCACTCTTCATTGCATTTAAATAAAACTGTTTATGGGTGTTTGGAGACCTAAAAACCAAAGTCTCAGTCTGCCATTAATATTTTAATTGAAGACATGAATATTCATGATCATTTTGTTTCTTTAGAGGACAAGATACCATAATTAAATAATTCTAATATGTAGATGTGTTCCTGTCATGACACCTTGCCTTCATCTACATTACAAAACCAAGGCATTTTTAGCTCTTTCATTATTTATGTAATGCTGGTTCTTTCGGCCTTTCCGCCCCCGCCCCCCCGCCTCG
>VYXH01002007.1:1122595-1133132 GCA_013397275.1 Burhinus bistriatus | reverse complement strand
AAAAAAAAAAAAGAGAGAGAAGTCCTTCCGGCAATAAAAATAAAGTGAAATTTATGACTGACCCAAATGCTATTTCTTCCAAGACAATATCTGCCAGCCCTCACAAAGACTACAGACCCTAATATTTCCGCTCTGGGCCATATGTGCCATTCTCAGGCAAAAATAAATTTGTTAACAAGTCTGCAAGAGCAGTTGGCACTTACTTATGCCAGTCTGTACTAACATCTTGAGACTTTCTTTAATAAGAAAAAAAAAAAATAGAAAAAGAGAATGTTTCAGGGAAAGTACAAACCCAGCAAAACATGCCTAAGACGTTGGGGAAAAAAAATAGTAATTCAAGGAAATATTTTAAATTTTGCTGCTAATAGACAACAGAAATGTTGGCAAAGTTTGTCGTTTGTAAGCTTCGGGATCATCCAGGGGTCCCGAACATTTTAAACATTCAGTGTGACCATCTGTCATTGACATAGTCACCGAACAGAACGAGCAATTACTGAAGCCCTTCTCAGACATAATCTGTCAACCGCATCCAGTTTGGCTGCCAAGAGAAATCAAGCAGAGGACTATGAGAGCAGCTTGCCCTTATGGGAAACAGGAGCGCTCCACCTGAGAAGGTGAGCGGTTGCTGGGAAGCATCCGGCATCCAAAATTCCTGCGACAGTCCCCTGGTGCTCATCAGGTTGTGCACCACAGTTTTAAACACGTTGGCGCGTCTCATGCTCCGTGCCCTGTTCTGCAGAGCGAGAGTGGACAAGCAAACCATGCAGAATCAAAAGGCAAAGCTAAAGGCCGTTTTACGGATTGTGGCAATAAGGACTTGGTCAGAGTTTACAAAGGTGTTGGCTGGTCACCCAGGAGCAGCAAAAGCAGCTGAACACTCAGTTTAGTACTGAACGTGTCTTAAGGACCGCATCAGAATCATGTCCAGATAGACGACTCCATTGTCATGTCATGTCCAGATTGAGACGACTCAGATTGCCCAGGGAAGCTGTGGCTGCCCCATCCCTAGAGGTGTTCAAGGCCAGGTTGGACGGGGCTTGGAGCAACCTGGTCTGGTGGGAGGTGTCCATGGCAGGGGGGTGGAACTGGATGAGCTTTAAGGTCCCTTCCAACCTAAGCCATTCTAGGATTCTATGACTCCTCTTCCTCACCTTCAGCACGGTTACAGTGATACGCTCAGGGACGCGTTGTAACCGCAGAGAACTGTCAAATCTTCTGATAAGAAGAATGAGCACTGCTGACATTCCTAACTGCTTTTAATTTTTGTCTCATCAGCCTGAGCTGCAGCACAGCAGGAGAAAAAAATGCAGCAGACGAGAGAATAATCCTTTTAAATAACTCCTGAACCCCTACGGAATGAAAATCCCAAGCACTTCCTAATGGAAACTCATGAAGCTAAAGGTATTCACAGAGCTCAGGGCTGGAAGAGATCATTAGATCATTTAGACTGACCTCTCATAGCTAAGAGTCCATCCAGTTTTACTCAATAGCTTGTTTTTAACTAGACGCCTAGGTAGCACCTAGGGATGATTCAGCCAGCCGGAGACACAGAACCTGGCTCTCCCCTTAGAATTTTGTTGTAGTGCTACAGCAGTTCCCATTTAAAGACTGCATCTAGTTTGAATATATCTCACTTTAGCTTTGAGCTACTGTTTTTGCTTACTTCTTTGTGCACCAAAGAAAGAAACAGTCCTTCAGTACTCAGTATTTTCTCCCTTTGAAGGTACCTCATCTTCTTTTCATTATTTCTCCCCCCCACCCCCCAAGACAGTAGAGAGACTGTATTTTCTGTATTCTTTAATTAGCTCTCCTCTGTACCTGTCCAATTTTTCACCATTATTCAAAGAGTGCCCTCTAGGCATAGGATCGTTATGACCGCTTAAGTCTTCTTCAGAGTTGCTGCTTTCAGGAAAGAGTGGTTTACTCTCAGCCCTCCCACACGTAAAATTTTGTTACCGGTTGCACAAACCCGATGTCAGAACAGACAACAGGTCACAAAGGTGCCAGATCATTCTGCGGAACGGTGTAGCCATTTCCCGCTCTGTAAATCTTAATACCCACAGCAAATTTTTATCAGTAGCCACTTTATACTTTACAAAGAGAAGTAAACAGAAAATTGCCTAAGTACACTTATAATCATTGGGCAGTTCTATAGAAGCCAGGCTAAAACTCTTAATCAGAGAACCTAGTAGGTTACACCAGCACAAAGTACCCACCCGCCCAGAAAAGCTTCCCCTGGTGACTACTTGAATCCATTCCTAGGTTTTGTTGAAGAATTTGTCCTGGATTTTCAGAAACATTACGCTCCTCCTACAGGTTGCATAAAACTTAGCTAGAAAGAGAAGAACTTCAATTGGTGTTCCCCTTGTATATGGCTCTTCACAAATGAAAGAAGAAGAGGCAAAGTCACAAGTTGCAGCAACAGAAATTCCGATTGAATTTTGGGGTGGAGAGGGGGAGAGATCTCAGAATGGTGAAGCACTGGAATCTCCATCCTTGGAGATCTCAAAAACTCAACTGGACAAAGTCAGAGCGACCCGATTTAACTTCAACGTTGACCCTATGTCGTGTAGGGTAGGGGACCAAAGACCTCTAGAAAGTCCCCCCAACCTAAATAACTAGCAGAGAAATGCTGAACACAGTCCCAGGAACAGCCACACTGAATCAAGACAACAAGAGGTCCATGTGGTACCCAGGATGCTGGGGACATCATGGCTAACATGGCTACAGCTATCTTTTACCTGTGTTGCTTGCCAGCAGCGAGCTGATGGAGCAGCTTCTCTGTGCCGATTAGCCGTATGAGCACACTGTAAACAAAGGATTAAAAATGTAAATCCTATGATACAGGTGTCGAATCAGAGTAAGCCCAAAACCTGGAAGGGAACTGTAAACCAGGTGGTTGTGTGGCTTTTATCTGGCTCACAGTCCCTGCCAGTGGAAACTGGCACTGCTGCCTGATTCCGCCCAGCAGTGACCAAATATGACATGGTAACAATAGCAAAGAACACGCCAAATGGGCGCGGGGTGGGGATTACTCCACTCTATGAACCATGAGCAGGACAGGAAGGACATTGAGCTCTTTCTGAAGCCCTGTGCTGGCAAGGTTACTGGACTGGCCATCTAGTAACTTCAGTTAATAAATTACTTTAACGCTAGGCACAAAATACACACCGTGACCAACTACATCCTGTACCAATACCCAATAAAGAACTTTCCGAAGATCTATGTCCTCATTAATTACTTGGTGTAACAAGGCATCTTGCTTCGAAGGAGCTACCAGCACTGCTGTGAAGGACCAGAAGAGGTGCTGGAAGAAGATGATGTTACTGTGAAGTTTCTGAAATCAAGTTTTGGGGAACAAAGGATCCAAAACTGAAAGAACTCAGTGGCCAAGTTTCTTAAAACATACATTCAAACCAAGTTCCTTAAAAAATACATTTAATGGACTTAACAGCTATAATAAAAGTATACAGCAATAAAGGAAACCGTCAAGGTGGAGAAGGCGGAAATTGGTAACACGACTGTGTGGTGGTCACTAAAGGAGAACTAAACTAAAGGAGAAAAATGTAATTATTTATGCTGAAAGAAGTTCTGGATTGCAAAAAGGTTATTAATAAAAATCCTTAAGGATGAGTTTAGGAGATATTCCTACTTATTCTTTAATCACAACCACACACAAATTAATGTGCAAAAACCAGTTCCTGATGAAAACAGAGATGGAATTTATTACCAAGGCACAGGAGAAACTGAAACTCTACACCTTGACCGTTGGAGGAGCAGAATATAATTTGACACTGCGTATTTCAATGCATGCAGGTACTAATAATTTTTGCCACGAGGTAGGGACTGCGTAGCTTGAAATTTTAGGAGACAAATCAATCGCAGAAGGACCAGTGGCCACCCAGAGGATGCAGCCATAAAAGCAAACATGAGCCAAGACACAGCAGGTATACTATTTCCAGTAAGGTCAGGAGGGGAATACTGTGAATATTTAAGGAACTGGTGAGACACCATCTGGAATACCAATTCAAAATGAGGAGAAACCAGAGCAGAGACAGAAAGGCTGTTCAGATGCCAGGAGAAGGATCAGCACATCTTACAAGAAAAAGAATTGATAGCTTGTTTAATTAAATAAAAAGATGGGGGAAGTAAACACAAGGGAAGAGAAGAACTTATTTAGAGACAGTATTAAAACATGAAACGTAATTTGACCCTGATAAAATCCAGATGGGATATCAAAGTAACATCTATAAATGTCAAAGCACTGAAGTTCTGGACTACTCAGTAGGAGGACAAAGAAAAACTAAATCTTGATAAATGTGTTCCTTTACTTATGTGGTTCATTGACTGCAATGACTGGAAGAGGACTGGGTAACTCAGCCTCTCCAATCCCGTCTTCTTGTATTTAGAGACAATTAGTGGGAATACTAAATAGTCTCTATTCAACCTCATTCTTGCAGAACTTTGCTACATGTCTCCAAGCTAACATTCTTTAACAACTATTACGATGCATCAGCTATAAGTATCAGCTATCAAAATATCATCAGGAGCTTGGCAAATACCAAATGAGAAATAATGCTTCTTAATTAAGTAATTAAAAACTGCAGTATCAATATCCAGGAGTCTAGATGTTGATCAGAACATTAGCGTGCTCGTCACTGCGTAATGACAAAAACAGGCGTGATCCCCCCAGAGTTTACAAAGGAAATATAATTTAAGGCAAGAACAGATGGATGCAGAGTAGAAAGGATGAACGTGGTAACTCTCAGCTGCTTGGCATGATAGGTGGGGGGCTCGGAACAACACAGATCTAGCAATTTCCAGTGACTTTTTTTGTGGCACCTGATACATCTTCTAAATTGGCTCATTTATTACAGAATCGACTTTAAAACAACTTTCAAACTCTTTTTTTTTTTTTTTTCTCTCTCCAAAGAGACTTGCATTTTCTCACTGCTAATCTGCCTTATGGAACTTGGATTTTAACTGAAAAGTACATCAGTAAATTGGCATCCCCTACTGAGAGAGATAAGAGCTTCAGTCACTGAATAAAGATGCTGAAACAGTGACAGGTATTTCTGAAAGCTCTTTTGAAAATTCCTTTATAAACAGTATTTATTTGGCTAAAATACCTGATCAGCGCGGCACTTCTGTAATATGAGTGTTTGCAAAGTGCTTTAGTTCTTTAGATAAAAGGTGCTACAGAACTATTAGTATCATCTGGAGAACTAGTTTCCACTTACACGTCAAAGGCAGTTGTCCCTAGTGAGGTCTAATTTCATGGCAGTCGGGCTTATTTTGAAATCTTTATTCTTGAGTTATCCAGGTACACAAGGCACAGGTGAAAAACACATTAGGTTGGGAGCAAGCCTCCAAAGCGACCGAAAATCTTCGTAACAGAAAAGCTGACGCCCTTAACTGCGTTTGTACGGACCTGTTGACAACGAGACTAATAGTTCAGAAGAAGAAAGCAGGCGCACAAATACTTTCCTCTCCTCAGCGTGCAATCATCTGCCCGGTCTTTGTTACCGGGGTATTTACAGCCGTGCTCGTTCTGCAAAGCAGCTTCCACCACATTGCGTTCCTCCTACCAGAGGCTCAGCGTTTCAACGATTGAAGAGTTAACAAGTCTTCACCAAATAATATCTCTGCAGGTGTCAACTCCTTGGAAGCAGACAGGTCCAAAGGGCAGACACATCGTTATAATGAGAGAAAGATTAAGAGGGGGAGAGAAAAGGAGCCAGCATGAGGCATAAAAAGTGCTTTGATGAATGATATAGCCCAGCATTAATGAGATCTGGTAATTTTACATTTGCAGAAAGCTATGGTCGTTAGGACTACGAGGATCATCGTTTTATTCAACTGGAACAGAGAAGAGTTGAGGACAAAAGCCGGCTCATCAAGAAATGGGTCTCCTCCTTTGAGTTAACACAGCAGCGATTTGCAACGTTTCCCATCCCTGCCAGTACCCAGCACTTGTTTAGTTGCTCTTTTCAAAACACACTAGCTGCTGTTACTGCTGCCCTCGACGGACCATACACCTTAGCTAATAACCGCCCAAGCAGATTTTGCCGGTCTTAAAAAGAAAAGGAGGAAAAAACAAAACAAAACAAAACAAAAAAAAAAAACCAACAAAGCGTCAGAATTTTCCCTGGCTGGAAAACTGTCTCAGAGCATCTCCCACCAGCCAAGCTCCGCAGCCTTTCACTTATTGCCATGAGCTCATCCGTCTCAAAATTCCAAATCCTCAACCATTTCAAGGTCCGAGGGGTAAGGGCTCAACATGAGTTTCTTTCTCTCCAAAAATCTTGGTGTAATTTGGTTTTCAGTCCCGTAGTTTACTCCAGTAAAGCCGGTGCTGTAAAGCCCAGCAAACGCACAGGAGCAGATGCGACACGCTCAGGGTCAAGTCATACAAATCCACATAAATAGGAATTGAAAGGCTTATGGAAGTTGTGACAATGCTTTTCGCTGTTTTCTCAGCAGCAAAAACAAGACCTATAGTTATAAAGTGATTTGCACGATCAACTACCTGCAAATACTCTGAGAAGACCTGCAGAACTTCAGTAGCATCCAAGAGCCTAACGAAAGCCTTAGCCCTGCTGTGGCTGGGCAAACCGTGCAGCCTCCGTGCCCAGACCTAACGGTCAGAAAGGCTGAATTTGGGAAAACGTACAGGATAGAAATGGATTTCACCACAACTAGCCAAGATCAAAACCCAGTTCCCCAAACCGTACCCCCCCTTAAATCCCCCAGTGCCACAGGGCAGAGCAGAGCCCCTGTGACATCTTTGGGGCACCCTTTGAGTGTCTACTCCAGGTACCGTGGAAGGTCTCACATTCCTATCCTCAAATTCCCTTTTATGCCTATTCTCACTGGAAAAAAAAAAAAAAAAAATTTTTTTTTTTTGTCAGCCACGACACAATGCAACAAACCAGTTTAATCAATTTGTAAACCACTGTCTTCCATTTCCAGCCTTTTTTTTTTTACCCCTCCCCATTCTCTCTCCATTCAAGAAAGAACTGAGCTGACGCTCTGCTCGCCGGAGGAGCTCACACCACACGCCGCCCTCGCACGTCTTCACAGAAGTGACACTACAACACTTAGTATTAACCACAAGTAATCATTAGGGAAAAAAAAAAAAAAGCCCTCTACCAAACCTTGATGCTTTTTTTCCTGCCCTCAACTCGCTTCAAATGTAAGATTCATTCTGAATGATCCACCTTTTTATGAATTTAAATCATCTCGAACAAATCTGGGTGTTTTGATTGACACAAAGCCTTCCGAGATGGCTTTGCTCCCTCACTAGCACCATTCCTCCTCATAAATATTTATACACAATTTTCAGTTTTTAACGAATTCCAAGTATTCATACTTATTTTAGTTGAAGCTTCCCCATATCTTTAAAAATAATTTTAAATTATTTTTTGCTTAACACGTTTGTTTTGCCACAGCACACGGATAATGGTGTTCACCTCTGAGGAACAGCACTGAACAGGAGTCCTCCACACCTCCAGTCATCGAACATGGATCTGCTCCTACACTCCCATACTGTGCAGCTAACAAAACCCAGTATTTTAAAAAATGTTAAAATAAAATACATCAAAAGCAGATATTAACAACAAATAAATCAGTTACAATAATTTCTTTTTTTTTTTTTTCCCCTCTCCATTTTTCTTTCTCCCGGTGTTTGAGCATTCAAAAGTTACAATTTTTGCCTTGGCAATTATTCCAAACCAAAGCCAAGGAAATCTAATTATTACACAAAGATTAAGTCGGTTTCTGTTTCTCACAGGCTGGCTCAGCTCCCATCCCACATTTCACACTTCTCAATTTGGTCCTTTCGGAGTTTAGCCAGATTTCAGAAATACGCAACATCGGATCACCTGTTCTCACGTATCCTTCCTTTTCTGTGTGTTGTTCTGCCTCCTTTACGAATTTTTGGGTTTCTCCGACATCTGTTCCACCTCCTTCCTTTCACAATGTTAAGCTAAATCACTCGTATGATGATTTGCTAAATATAAACCTCATTCTTATCTACATTTTACCTTCTTTCCCAAAACTCTTCATTTTCTCCTGAAGGGGGGAGTGTTCATGGGTGGTGCTCAAAAAACATCTGTATACATTAAAACACATTTACAGCCTCTCTTCTCCAGCCTGCTCCTCTGCATCATTTTTATTCCCTTGACTTCATCCCATAGTCATGCCTCTCTTCCCTTCCAAATTTATTTCTCAAGCCCGTGCCTCCCCATTAACTGCTTTTGCAGCAGCCATGTCACAGCGACTTTTCCGTACTCTATTTTCCCCCTAAACGAAATGCATGCCCCATAAAAAGGCCAAACATTAATCAAACCTCAACTTCTTTCCTTTTCCCTCCCATTTTTATTTTTAAATTTGTTTGCATCTAACTAGTCTGCCCTGCTTCAAAGATTTAAATATCTGCCAGACCCTTCTGGCCTCCCAATTAGACGCTACACCCGTCGCCCTCCTACCAACACTGGCTGCGACCAACCCAAATACCCTAAAATTAAGCACGAACCTCCATCGCACGGGGGAATTTCTTCGGAGATCGCAATAACCAGCAACCGCAGTGACCCAGCTGCTAGAGGGGTCACTGCTGTCCCACCTCAGTGAACATCTACCACTTGGACCAGCGGTCTCCCAGCACATTGGACTTCCTAATCCAGTGCCTTCAAACCGCTTCCTCCACTGAAGTAACGCCAGCTACCCCTCGAGTTGGGTTTATCTACTCCAGCCTGTATCATCACCCGCCGGTTCCAAAGAAAAAGCACCAGCTGTTCTTCATCCCTCCCACAAACAGCTTAATCCTTCCTGGCAGAAGAACAAGCTGGTGGTAAAACTGGTCATTAACAAGTTTCAGCTGGAAATGAGAAAACAGCTTCTCCCCATGGGGAGCACCATTACCCTTCCCACCCAACTGGGAGGACAAACAGCCCAGCCACCGCCGCCGAGTTTGACAAGTTTACGAGCAGAATTGACAAATTTTGCCGCCTAAGAAACGTGCGGGAGCTGGATTCGGTGACGCAGGCAGCCCTCCAAATCCTGTAACCTTAATTGGAAATATCAATCTCAAGGAGAGAACCCAGTTAACAATATTTTATAAAATAATATATTCTACTCTGCCACGCAATTATAGTCCAACCCCTGAAATGCACAGGAGTTTGTTTCATTTTCTAAAACTAAACATTTTGGCAAAACAATGCCACACACTTCACCAGATGTTCAATCAAATGTTATTAAGTATTTCAGGTACTTTAAAAAAAAATATTATATGCAAATACATATTTGGCTTGCTCTCTGCACAGCTTTTCCCCCAGCTTTTTCTCTCCACCCATCCTCTCTAAAAATATGATTTTTCATAATTATAGGTGCTTCTCACTAAATTGTCTAATTCAGGTTTTGCAAAATCCAGGATAGATTATATGATTTTAATAATGTTAACACCAGTTAACGTACCTAGCTCTTTTCTAATATAAAGTGCATCCTTATCTGCCAAAAAAACCCCAAAATCTAATTCTACAGAGCCAGTTTTAATGTTCTAAGTTCAACAAATGGTAAAAACTAATGGTTAGTTAAGTAGTAGCAGGAAAAATGAGCAGTGGCTCTGGGGAGAAAATAATAATAACAACAACAATGATAAGAATAACAACAACAGAAATTACCATAGAATCATAGAATGGTTAGAGTTGGAAGGGAATTTAAAGTTCACCTCGTTCCCACCCCCCTGCCATGGGCAGGGACACCTCCCACTAGACCAGGTTGCTCAAAGCCCCGTCCAGCCTGGCCTTGAACACCTCCAGGGATGGGGCAGCCACAGCTTCTCTGGGCAGCTTGGGCCAGGGTCTCACCACCCTCAGAGTGAAAAATTTCTTCCTGAGATCTTATCTAAATGTCCCCTCTTCCAGTTTGAAGTCATTACCCCTTGTCCTATCACGACATGCCGTTGTCAAAAGTCCCTCCCCAGCTTTCCTGTAGCCCCCTTCAGATACTGGAAAGCCGCTATAAGGTCTCCCCGCAGCCTTCTCTTCTCCAGGCTGAACACCTCCAACTCTCTCAGCCTGTCCTCCCAGCAGAGGGGCTCCAGCCCTTGGATCATCTTCATGGCCTCCTCTGGACCCACTCCAACAGGTCCACGTCCTTCTTGTGTTGGGGGGTTCAGAGTTGTCACGCCGTTCTGTGGGTTTTGTACTTTGAAATCCTGAATCTTCAGCAGGTCAACTTAAGGCCGTAGTCACACCTCATACCATCCTGTTGACATCTAATTCTGCTCTCTCCGCCAGTGGACAACACTGAGAAAATGACAACCAAACTCATTCTTTATATTATTTCTAGGGGACTGTCAGGAGAGAAGTAGTACTAAAACCCCACTGTTATATTCACATCTCAGCCGGACAAAAGAAAAGTCAGCTGAAAAGAGTTTGTCCCTTCCCTTCTCCCTATTCAAAGCTGAATTCCACTATATAAACCATCCAGCGCTGCCTGTTAACTTGTCCAAATGAAAAAAAAAAAAAAAAAAGAA
>VYXH01002007.1:1082513-1122554 GCA_013397275.1 Burhinus bistriatus | reverse complement strand
AAAAAAAAAAAAAAGACTGGGAAGAATCTAAAAATGGGAAAAAACACAATGTAAAGCAAACAAATCCAACAAACCAAGTTCTCAAACACCTTTCACACCCAGCCTCCACCCCGCAAGCAGCTGGAACCCCTTGATGCTCAGGCAGTAAGCGGTGCCTACAAAAGGATGCTCGACCAGATAAGCCCGCTTCTCTTCAGGGCTCTTTAAAGGGGATGTGCATGTGTTATTATTTACTTCTTAACATGGAAAAAAAAAAAAAAAAAAATCAACCAAAAAAACCCACAAATGACACCAGGAAACCACAGGGAAAAGGAAATGAGATACTAAGTAAAAGAAAAAAAAAATCCCCCCAAAGCTACAATCAGAGCCAGCTGTAGGCCAATTAAACTCAACAGTTTACAGATGTTCACAGGAGAATACTCATTCACAATTTCACTAAATTGATCCACTTTCTTAAAAACTCTTGGGACTTGGGACACAAAGCTTACTTTTCTTTAGGGCTCTCAAAATAAAGTTTATAGCCCCTTTTACTGTAACGTATGCCAGCAAAACACTCTCTGGTAAAGAGGAGCTCAAACGTCATGGTTAACCCTTCCCTGCCGGTACCTCTGTGACTCCTCTTCCACGGCTTCAGGGCGGAGTTTTGAGAAGTTCAGCTGAAACCCCAGAAATCATTTCATTTTCTTTCCTGTTAGTCTCGACCATCCTCTCTCCCAGCAGAACAACACACCGCACTAATGAGTCTTTCTATTATTAAATTTAATTAGGAAGGTATTTGGTTAGGCCACAGGGGGCCAGCAAGAAAAAAAAAAAAAAAAGAAAAAAAAAATAAGAAAGAGAGGGACGAGGCAAGGAATCAAAGTTAAAAACCCCTATTAAGAGCCATAACAATTAACAATAGCATGCCAAGCTTTTATTTTTTTCCTGGACTCCTTAAGCTGTTAGATCAGTATGAGAACGGAGATGCAGCATAACTTGCACTATCTGAACTACTTTGTATAAATACGGCTATTCTTTCCTAGGATTTCTCCTGCTTTAACTGACTTACCCAGGATTATCTCAGTTTAACCCACAACTTGGGTTTAAATTTTTTTTTTCCTCCCTCTTAAGAGTCTTTTACAGAAATGCTACAAGTGAGATGAACGTTTTTGTTCATGTAAGAAGGAGCCAGTATTAATAAATATTATACTATGGAGCATTTTCCGTGATTTCTAAGCATTAACTAATCAGTCTTTGCAATCAGTGAGGTCTTATAAGTCATTAGCGTCGTTACTTCTGTTCCACAGATAAGGAAATTGCATCTGAGGATACTTGAGCTGTTTCTCTCAAAGGACAGTTAGACAAGAGAGACACAAAAGGTCAGCAACTGCCAACCCCATGTGTGTTCCAGCAGACGACACTAGGAAGTCATGAGGGGTGTCAAGTCAAAGCTGATGCTCCTTAAAACTCAGAATATTCTCCCCGCTGCAGCTTTGGTTTGCCTCTGATGGTTTATGTGGCCAAAGCTTTCTGCTGCCCTTATAAATCCAGGTAACATTTGTAAAACACTCGTCCTCCTCCAGTCCGAACAAACGCCGGACCGGTGAGCGCCCGATGTAGCACTCTACCGATGCTCTCGCCTGGGAGAAAACAGCACAGCTACTTCTGCACAGCCATTCCCACAACACCTCTTCTTGACGGCAAACGGCAAGAGGGCAAATGAGCTAAATAACCTACACACAGAGACAACGTGAGGGTGGAAGAACTCCTAAGAGGACCTAGGTCATGCCTAAACCGTATTAAACAAGTACCCATTACTTACATTTACGCAGCCAGCAAGACACAAAATCTAGATTAAAGCCTCTCACCAGAGCTAATTAACCTCAGCAGCACAATATGCTAATTCACACAACTTTTGTTTTGCCCATACTCCATGTTGAGCTCTGCTCAAAGCAAAAAGGTAGTCTCAAAATCGTCTACCAAACACTCCACCTGATGCATATCTAAGGGTGCTGCAGTGGTGCTAGAAGCCCCCAAGATGCCCCCATCCTTCAAAGAATCAGAGAATGGTTTGGGTTGGAAGGGACCTTCAAAGGTCATCTAGTCCAACCTCCCTGCAACGAGCAGGGAGATCTTCAACTACATCAGGCTGCTCAGAGCCCCGTCCAACCTGACCTGGAATGTTTCCAGGGATGGGGCATCTACCAAAGAATCCCAGCACGGTGTGCAGCCTCAGCAACCTCGGGGATGTTCACGTTAAGTCTCTTGAAATCAAGATATCTGATTCTCAAGAAGAAAGAGTTCATTTTTATATGCATATACAGGTTAGCAAGAAATCACAGATGTGGGGTGGGAGAAAGAAGCAAGTATGAGGGAATCAATTTTGACTTGAGAAAAATAAAGCTCCACCGTTTTCAGACATGCTGAACACTTCTACTGCTTGCTTTGAGTTTGCTTTGACTATAGTGGAGGATGCTGAACATATGAAAAATTAAGCCCAAAGTCTATAATAAAGATGCCCTGTAGAAACTAAATGCTATTTCCAGTTCCAAAAACCGTTTAAGGATCAACACTTAGAGAAACAGATGTGTTTCCTTCCTCCCTTCAGCTTCCCCTACTGCAATATCCATAAATCTCCATACGTTCCCTAAAACATTTGCCCAGGAGACACCATCAAACATTGGTGGTTTGAAGCTCTGTCTCTCATCTGTGGCCAGTGGCTTCTGCTAACCAGAGCCGCCAAGTTTTACCTGCTTTTCCCTCGCTCTTTTCTCTTCTGTGCCATTGCTGATAGTCATTTCTTTTCCCGCCCCCCAGGAACTGCATATGTCTTTGCATCTTCTGCTTCTTTCAGATTTGGCTGATATCAATCACATTAGTGGGGAGGGACAGACAGAATAATCACAAAGGACTCATTTCCTTTATGATAGGACTCATTTCCTAGAAAATCAAGCTAAAACCATAATATAGCTGCTATCACCTGAATTTTAAATCTACATTCATCTCTTGGTAAGATAACATTCATTCCACTCACTTCTAAAAAGACAGGGTTATTTTTTCCCAAATCAAGAGGATATTGAAGAAATTATCACTGATATACTGGTGATCAAATACCTGAAAGCACAGCCACGATCAAGATATCAATTTCTACCTTCTATCAGTCATCTTTCATGTAGCAGAAAATCATCACTTCAGCAGCACTCTGAGAGGGATGAGCATTTGAGAGAGAGCATACAGTAAACTCTGTATTTATGAAACAAGAGCATTCAAGAATAGAAAATAATAAAGGAAAAAACTTGTATTCCACCAAGTCCCACTGTAAAGCACCATTCCTCTGGTTCCTTGCATGAGAGATTCAAGTTGCACCACTTAATGTTTTTCTGGATATTCGCACTCTGCAGAGACAAGGATTATTTGGAAAATAGAGTCGAGGAGAAAAGGAAACAAATCACATACACTAATCTGCATTGCTGGGAGAACAGTTTCCCTTTAACTACTCCTTAATTTCATAAATATTGAAGATGTACAAAATTAAGCATCAATATGAAACAGATTGATAGCGGTAAAAATTTCCTCGTGCTAAAATTTACATGATGTAAAACTTCATTAAACTTCCACATCTTTATAGTATATAGATAAAAGGGTATTTTCTGTCCGTTGTTGGAAACTCTGCTAAGTGTGTGCACCAAGGCACTGCTGCACAACATGGAGACCATACGAACTACCAACGCAATTAGCTTTACTTACCTCCTCCCGAATGTTGAGTAATTGAAGATTCATGTCCTCATAGAATCATAGAATGGTTTAGATTGAAAGCGACCTTAAAGCTCACCTCATTACAACCCCATGCCATGGGCAGGGACATCTCCCACTAGACCTGGTTGCTCCAAGCCCCGTCCAACCTGGCCTTGAACACCTCCAGGGATGGGGCAGCCACAGCTTCTCTGGGCAACTTGGGCCAGGGTCTCACCACCCTCACAGTCAAGAATTTCTTCCTCAGATCTAATCTAAACCTTCCCTCTTCCAGTTTGAAGCCATTACCCCTCGTCCTATCACTACCTGCCCCTGTAAAAAGTCTCTCCCTAGCTTTCCTGTAGCCCCCTTTCGGACACTGGAAGGGGCTCTAAGGTCTCCCCAGAGCGTTCTCTTCTCCAGGCTGAACAACCCCAACTCTCTCAGCCTGTCAGTTTAATGCTAGACACATAAGTCACCCATGAAACTTCAACAGACCTTCCCCAAGTCTTTTATGGCAACAGGAGGGTGAGGGGGAGGCTTATGTCATTTGAGGTCTCTGTTGATGACTAAGGCTCAAAAAATAATTAAAAAAATATTAAAGTATCTCAGAGTAACATTACCCTGTCGGTAAGTTGCTTTTCTTTCCTCCATTTCTTCCTCCCTCCTCATTATTCACAGAATCATAGAATCGTTTTGGTTGGAAGAGACCTTTAAGATCATCAAGTCCAACCATCAACCTAACACTGCCAAAAACACCACTAAATCATGTCCCTCAGCACCACGCCTACATGTCTTTTAAATACTTCCAGGGACAGTGATTCCACCCCCTCCCTGGGCAACCTGGTCCAATGCTTGACAACCCTTTCAAGTGAAGAAATTTTTCCTAATATCCAATCTAAACCTCCCCTGCTGCAACTTGAGGCCATTTCCTCTCGTCCTCTTGTCCTATCGCTTGTTACCCGGGAGAAGAGCCTGACCCCCACCTCTCTACAGCCTCCTCTCAGGGAGTTGTAGAGAGCAAGAAGGTCTCCCCTCAGCCTCCTCTTCTCCAGGCTGAACAACCCCAGTTCCCTCAGCCGCTCCTCACAAGACTTGTGCTCCACACCCCTCATCAGCTTCGTTGCCCTTCTCTGGACACGCTCCAGCCCCTCAATGTCTTTCTTGGGGTGAGGGGACCAAAACTGAACACAGTATTTGAGGTGGGGCCTCACCAGTGGTGAGTACAGGGGGACAATCACTGCCCTAGTCCTGCTGGCCACACTACTGCTGATACAGGCCAGGATGCTGTTGGCCTTCTTGGCCACCTGGGCACACTGCTGGTTCATATTCAGCTGACTGTCAACCAACACCCCCAGGTCCTTTTCTGCCAGGCAGCTTTCCAGTCAGAAACATGCACTTTGCCTTGTTGAACTTCATGAAGTTTGGACAGGCCCACCTCTCAAGCTTGTCCAGGTCCCTCTAGGTGGCATCCCTTCCCTCCAGCATGTCAACCGCGCCACACAGCTTGGTGTCGTCGGCAAACCTGCGGAGGGTGCACTCAATCCCACCATCCATGTCACCAACAAAGATGTTATACAGCACCGGTCCCAGTACAGACCCCTGAGGAACACCACTCATTGGTCACCACTTGGACATCAATCCCTTATCCACCGAGTGGTCCATCCATCAAAACCGTGTCCCTCCAATTTAGAGACAAGGATGTCATGTGAGAAATCAGAGACCTCAGAGGGGCTCTTAAAGATGCATGAAGCTAAAGACTGTGCCCTAACTCACCAAGCTCATAACCTTAGTTCAGTGGTGAAGTACCACAATAAATAACACAAAGTAATGGGAAAATGAGCATATCTTGCACGAGGTGGAGTGACCCGTGCAGCCTGCGGAGAGGGTCTGCACATGCTGCAACATCAGCGATTTTGCAGAAGGTTCCTTTCCAGCGGATCTCGGGTGAATCCCCTCTGCTCCCAAAGAGCACACCAAGGGTGGCACTCATGTGGGGTACGTGGGAGCTGAAGAAGATCACCTGGATTGCATGACATCCGTGTATGTCTGACGAAGTTTGAAAATGGAACAATCTTTTCAGGTATCAAATAGCTTTAGGCACCTGTAGCAAGAGTCTGTCTTCGTTTCTGTAATACACGCTTGCGAATCTATAGTAAGTTTAAACGTCTAAATGAATTTCTCAGACACATCAGATTACAAGAGTCCCATTAGAACTAATGTGGGAAAAAATAGACTAGAGAAGATTTTTTTTTTTTCCCTTGCAATCTGTTTAAATTACTTGCCACAAACATGAAGATTAAAAAAAAAATAATAAAATTCTAAATTATTTCCACAGGCCTTGATCCCACCAACAATTAGGCATACGGACATGTGATTAGTCAAAATGACTTCCATACATTTAGTGACATTTTTACAGTATGTGGACATATGGTAATATTAAGAGATTAGAATCTGTCAATATTTTTAATACAAGCTTGTCTCTGAGAAAAGGAGGGAGGAAATAATCTTGAAGCTTTTGATTACCACATACGGCTAATAATGAACATTAAAAAGGTCATTAGCCCTTTTGAAATCCCGCACCATTTTATTCACACTCCATCTACCATACTCCTCTTTAAGGGCACCTTTAAGCTCAAAATCAACATGGTCAGGATTTTCTAATGATGCCAGCTTCACGTGATACCTCGAGATAAAAGTTGCGATTATTTTACCTGTGTATCTCCCCATTATATACCACTAGATTTCTTCCCTTTTTTCCCCCCTGTGTAACTCCAATACCCAAACAGAATGTATGTAGAACATCAGTTTTTCCTTATTGTTGCTAAAAAGGCACGTGGTAAAAGGAAGCTCAGAGTGTAAGCACACCGCGAGCAGAGGAAAGACCTACTAGACGATGGCTTCTAAGGAAAACGCGGTTGCAGCAACTGCATAATACATAACACATCCTGCTCTTTAGAAACGAGGTGCAGAAGTAGAAGGAGAAAGCTCCTTCGGATGTCAGAAGAATTAGCTCCAGACACATATGGAAATTCCATTTAGGATAAGAATCAGTGACAGGAAACAGCCAGGAGGGACTATTTGTACTGAAATACAAGCCATTAACTTGAGCCAAGCTAACAGCAAACGACTGCACCGGCAACTGCTGGCTGCAGATAATTAGTTTAGAACCTATTTTAACATGAATATTTTATCGTGCAGCACAAAACTCGTTATGGAGAAGAATTAGAGAGCCAGGACGTCTGGAAGCACTGGAGAGGTGATCTGTCAGGTCCCCGTAAAGAGCCTTCCAGGAGAAAGCAAGTTTAGTGATTCAGCGAGACCGGATTTCATTAAAGCTACAACAATCCATTAAGAACATATCTGGTGGCAAGCTCAGGAGTGCAGGTACCTGCCTGTATTTTAATGACTTCACTATGTGCTGCCGTACACACACACAGAGCAGCATTTACAGAATCACTCCAACCAGTACCTTCCTCGGAGACGCCGTGCTCGTTTTCATCACGAGCAGCTGAAACATTCAGTAAATTTTTCCTGGGAAATTGAACAATTTACTCCTTTTCCCCGGTGGAGCTCCATGTCCCGGTACGTGAAAGCTGGACTGGTGCATTAAAACCTGTCCTCTATACGCACAGTAAGGACGCTGAACTGCTGGGCGAGGGGAACACTAAACAAAGGTGACTTGAATGAATATTTGGTACACTGGTTGGAAAGAGAACAAAAAAAAAGTTAATTTCATGGGACTTCTCTTTTTTTTCCAGTGACAGAAAATTAAATAGAGATCCCCAAAACCTTGAGTATGCTCAGCTGTAAAGTCGATTAGCTGAAAATATGTTATTTTCAGTCTGTAACTGCAACTATTCTTCTAGCTGGAACTGAAGAGAAAAGCTGGGGCTTTTAAATAAAACAAAAGGTAACAAAGTAAATGCACACGTTTGGATTTTTCCATTCCACATGCAGTTACTTGGGAAGAAAGGCCCTCGCAAAATAATTGTGTAGACATAGCAAAAGCGAATCTCTTCTGGTTTCTGCTGAAGTCGTTACCTATTACATTCAACTCCTTAAACTGCCTTCATCGTTTAGAGCCTGAACGCCATCCAATACCCATTAAAAACTGACTTATACAGACGAGTATCTGCCGCACGCAGTTAGCATCTGTGGCGTGATTTAAACGTCAGCAGCAAGCAGACCTGGAAAGCAGAAACCAGAACTTCAGATCTCCAGCACTTCTTCCCTTGGGTTATAAAATACTGCACATCTCTCTCTCATTGCAACGCGGACACCAGAACAAAACCTAAGAAATATCATACGGTGCCAAAACGACCGATTATTGCAAAATCACACAGGGTGTTACTTTAAAAAAAAAAAAAAAAGTTAAAAATGAGATATTGTATATATATTAAAAAAAAAATATCCCTAACCAAGACAGGAACCAGATCACATCCCAAGGCTCGGTATCTTGTACCAGTGCAACACCTTGTTGTAACAGCACCAGCACGGAGAACCTGACTGCTAGTGTTAGCAAATGACATCTATTTGGCTGAAACTGGCCTGTTTTACCTCTGCTTGTTTCAAAGACTTTCCAAATCAAGCTTCCTTGGGGTCCAAGCGTAAGGACTTGGGTGGGCTCTTGGTCTAGTCAAGGTAACCTGTCCATTCCAATTCTAATCCTGGTTCCACAAAGGAAAACCCATTTGGACAAGAAACAAAACAGGTCTGGAGAAGAACTGAAATTTAAAAAATTGAGGTTTGATGCTACTCATCTCAGTAACAGACGATATAAATGCATCTCAACCATATTCACCCATGACAGCTATTGGCAGAACATGCTTAGCTCCATTTTACTCTACGTACTACAGTTTCTCACAGCTTCTGCATTTAAGCTGACTCACAAAATAAATATCCTCTATTGAGGAAAAACATGAAATACACGTTTTAAAAAAGGTAACAGAAAAGCAGCACCACAGGAGACTGGGGGCGATCAGTGGAAGAGATTTTTAGTTGCCACCATAAACAGTTGTGATGATGAAGATGGAGGAACTCTCTTATGGAAGAGATGAAGCAAAGAGCTTATATCCTACTCAGAAGGTGGGTCTCTTTCTCTGGAGCACCTAAACGTGTTGCTGGATGTAGTATTGGGGTGTAAAGGCAAGGTCTTGCACCCACGGGCTCTTTATTTCAGTGCCCAAATACTCACTTTATAAGTCAGAAGCAAAGATGGCATCATGCCATAGTGGCAGAAAGTTCTACCAAAAATCATTTAATTCAGTCACATCAAACTCTTGTCTGCGTGGAAGATACCAATTCCTGTATAGATTAAAAGACACTGGGGAGACATGAGAATTACAGCTGGTTAATGCAGTGGTTTACATCAGCCCTGCTGAATCGGGTAAATTGCTCTTGCCTACAGGAGACCTCAGCTGCACGGATCAAGGAAAGTTCCTATTCAAAACTCCCCACCAAAATGTCAGCCAAAGCTTTACAGTGATCACAGTTGTACCTGTAAGAACTTCAAAAAGTCTGCTCCCTGCTATACGAAGCCTTGGAACGTCACTCAAAATAATCAAGATTACCCAACCGCACAATTCTTTTAAAAGAAGCTACTGAAATTCTTTCTGGCTCTATGAGTGTAGAAAGGTAAATACGGCAAGATTACCTAAAGCCACTTAAAATCTTTTCCATCAAGGCAACACATTGCTTATCCCTAAGTGATGAGTAAAACTGCAAGCAATTTTGCGCAGGATCTAACATCGAATGGGTAGATGCATAGCTAAAACACGACTGATGAACACGGAAGGATTTTTGCAAAGCTGGATGGTACCATCATCACTGGCCATCAATGGAAGAACTGAAAAAGTCCTAAAAACATGAGACGGCTAAGCCATCCCTGTAATATCACAAGAACAACCTATATCCATGAGAAGAGTAACCTGTGGGAAGCAGCAGGAGACAGAGCAGTATGTTGGTAACAGAATAAAAAAAATAAAAAAAATAAAAGAGAGGAAACATCTACAGGTCTTCCTACCTAACGCAGAGCTATGAGCACTAGAAAAACACACTTGACTGAAGAAAAGTAACCCAAAATTGTATCCTTTGACCTTTAAAGGTCAAAGAGGTCACACCAGCCACACACGTTGCGCATCTGCTTTTTACACCACTGGACAGCCTAGGTATAAGCGAGATCTGACCCCACAGCAGTGAGGAAGCCCCCAAACCTAGAAGGAATCCATCCTACCGGCGAACATTTTCTTTTAACTCCAGATGGTGGGTTGGCCAAAATTGTTCAAAAGATGTGATGAACCAGCCCCAACCCCATGTTTTTGCTTATTGACATCTAGGGAGGCACGTACCGGCACGGCAGCGTTCTAACATTACTCTCTCTTTACCCAACGCTCTGCCAACAAGAATCATTGGCAAGCCCAGTAAAACGCAATGAGGGTGTATACTTACTCCATCGCCTTGCTACTGGTTATATATTCCAAAAATTAACTGTGATACAGCCGTATGTCTTTACATTATCCAAAGCAGTAACACAACTGCTTGAAAACAAGGCAAGATTAAAAAAAGATGTTAAATATACATATATACACACACATAGTTTTATAGATTTTATTTATATTTTAAAGAAGCTCACCTTAACACAATAAAGCTACGGCCAATCATTCATAGAATGTATTTTCTTTTTTTTATAATTCAAAATTGTAAATGTTATTTGTTGCATCATTCTTTCTGAACCACGAAGACACACGTAAACCAGCTAGCAGTATTACTTTTAAAGACAACCAACCTGCTTTCATTCCTTTTTCCCATGGAAGCTGAATCAAAACAAAAATTATGTTGCCTTTTTGGAGACAAGAAAGCAAATGGAGCCCACCTCACCCCTGCTAATGAGGTGCTGCGAACACTTGTTCCTGAATTACTGACATGCTCATTAAAACCATTTGTTTATTTTATTTTTCTTACGGTAACAACAGTAAGTCACGTAAAACTTCAGTCTTTACCACTGCAATCTTATTTCGCTGCTGTACTTATTTTGCTTTGACTCTTGGGCAAATTCAGTGACTGAAAAATCAGCTTGACTACAGGTGGTGGAAAACCAGAAAGAGTCACCATATGGAGATCCATATGCTTTGGCACGATATCAGCATGTGACAGAACACTGCGATAAGATCGCAGAACAACCGAGGGACGCTGCATTACTTCTTTCTCCAACTGACCTCCAGTATTTAAATTTTAATCCCCTGCTACAGAAGGCATTCAAAACACTGTACGAGACACCAAGTGTAAAGGAGCCAATTTTTCCTCTTTCACTAATGCGAACGCTCCGGAGCTGGGCAGAGAGTGACAGAGCCAAATCGCGGAGGATCTGAATATGCCGTTAGCGGTAAGCACTTGAACAGTCCCTTTGCAAGAGCACTACGCAGACACCAGCTCCCCGACCTCGGGCTCGCTGCTGTGAACAGCCGCTATCACGTCACCACAACTCACCATACGGGTCCAACTTTGCGAGCTCCCCCCTCGCTCTTCCGTATCAGCCACCAGAAGAATACGACTCCGCGGAAGAGTCGGCACAGTGCTCGGACAAAGATCCTGCCCAAAGATTTGTACCTAACTGTAATACAACACATCGAAACTCGAAATAGGAACTCAACTGGCTTGCTTGGGCTTAACACATCAACGGTTTTCGTGCATCTCACTTTCATCTCAAATAGGCATTTAACAGGACCCTTTTTCACAGCTAAAAAAACTTCCAGACAAAGCTCGGCTTCAGATCCCCTGGCTTTTATCACTGGTACAAGGCAGAATAAGAAAGCACAGAATGAAGCACAAGATTTATCCCCCTAATAACCTAAATCTGATCTCCATGCTCTTTCATACCGCTAAACGCGAAGATAACTAAAACATGCTCCTCCAGAAAAATAAACTGGGAAGATAACAGAGCAGTTTTTTTAAAGACTTCAACCCAGCGGATCAATATCCTGTTGCTTAAGAAAAGGAATGTAAAAAAGACGGGGCTTTAATTTCCATTTCAAGAATGGGGTTCAACATCACCTACCATTCAGCAACAGCTAAAGTGCTTTTTCATTTTGTCCTCGTGCCAAAGCATTCAGAGAACAACAACCAAAAGGACAAAGCCAAAGTTCAAAGATTCAAGACACAAAGCGGAGCTGAAGCTCTTGTACAGATGGGACACCGAGCTGTAACCTCATTTAATTTGTTGCAAGGAGATGTATTCAGAAATTCCTGTTAATGGCAAAGAAAAAAAGAAAAATGAAACAGGCACTCAGAAATCAAGATGTTGGAATCAGAGAATTTAGGGAAATGGTTTTCACACAAAAGGATAATGAGCGTTTGGTGGAAATCGCTAACATAGGTCATTGTGCCAAAAAGCGTTTTGCAAGAAATCCATTTATGCACACCTTGAAAGGATTACAGAGGCTGGGGTGAAAGAAGAGAAAACAAAGAAACACTGGTTTTTCAGGTCACTCAAGATTTACGAAATTGCCACTGGTTCTGCAATCAGTTGAATAGTTGGTATTATCCTGTATCCTTACCCAACCACAGACATAAGTTTATACTCAGCTTTTCCCCACGTACCATATTTGGGGCAACAGAAGAGAAACGAGGAAGAAAAGCCTATCATAGCTGCTGACTCTTCCTATGTGGCTGCTTTTAGTAGTGATATATAAAATAGCTCCTGGATTACTGGTGGATAGTATCATTTGATTCTTTCAAGACAGCAATACCAAAAATAGGTCACAATCCTACTGAATCCTTTGGGAAAGGTTTCAAAGGGAATAGAAGAAATTGTGTGCTAAGCCAGCGGAGTCTGTTCGCATCCGTTCACTGCCTGTCGGATCAGATATATCCGAGGACCTTCCTCCAGCAGTGGAGCTGCATTACAAGGTGGCACTGGACTATCCTCCGCCTCCCTCTGCTACTAACCTGGGGTACAGGTTAATCCTTGCCAGGGAAACTCGGACCCAAGATGAATGGCAAAATGCCGGAGCAAGAGAGGGGAATGCTGCAAGGTGGAACGAAGAAGGAAAACAGCATCTCCCTGCAGTTCACTGCTCTTCCACCGTTCAGGCAAAAAGCCTAAAAAGACGACACAAAAGGTGGGAACCTTTAGAAAGAGAAGTTGAACAAAGTTGAACTGTCCGTAACCACACAGTAATTGACCCTAAAACGAAGGATTTTGTACCCAATAAAGCATGGAAGCCATTTAACCCATGCAGAGATGCTGTGGGTTCTGCATGACCCACCATGAACTCTGGACAAGACGCTTGGATGATGTGGATCAGGACACGTCCAGGACAGCTAAAAGAGTCAAGCTATACAATGCAGCCTTTGGTACTGCACATAAATGAAGGGAAAAGCCTCTCTGCTCCTTCTTTTATTATTCTGTAGAATTGACTTCACATTAAGACACTTTTCACAAGGCTTACCCTGGCTAATTAGGAATAATTCTATAACACTTCAAACGCTGTTATATGAGGACAGTATTTAAGAGGAAAGTGTTTTGTTAACTTCCAGTTTTGTTAACTTATAAAGCTCAAAATGGTCTAAAGAAAACAGGGATAGTTAGCATAATATATGGGAACCCGGAGACTAAACGAGTTTAAGAGGAGAGATGAGAAAAACAGAGTATAACCAGGAGGATGAAAATACATAACTAAATCGTGCTTGTGTTAAGGAGATTGTACTGTTTGCAAAAAGCCTTGGGAATTTTCCGTAATAAACACAACTTCAACTCAGCAATTAAAAAGTGTGTTTATAAAAATAAAGCTGTTCTTAAACTCACAATGTTCCCTCAGCAGTTTCCTTAGGGAGGAGAGATGTAATTGTGTATAAACAACTGAAATTACTCTTGTTTGTAAATTGTGTCATTGCTTTTCGTTTCCCCTGTGTGGCAGTTCCAGGAAAATCTCAGCCACAATTCACTGATAAATGAATTGTCCCAAAACCTGGTATTTTTTTTCTCCCATCATAGGTGTATGTCATAAGAAAAAGGCAATGTTTTGTTTTTAACCTAGAAGCATGATGCAGCTTACAAAAAAGAATTGTATCAGAATGCCACTCATTTATGATTTAGAAGCCAGAAAACATATATAAGGATTCTGGGTTCAGTTAAAGCCTTAGACAAACAGGTATCAACACATTATTTATCCCCAAAGAACAATCTTCCTTTAGTAGTAGTGATTTCCATACAACTACAACACCGTAACACAACATGAAAGATAAAAAATACAGGCTGAGAAAGGAAAACAGTATAGATCTGTCCTTAGGTGACCCCTCTGTGCTCAGTTACACCTATTTTTCTACCTTCCAGAGTCCACTGCAGCCTTAAAACTGCTGGGCAGCAGGTGATAAACCCAAACCTAAGCTGATCTTAGAACCAGACGTGAACTTTGTAGCTATAACCTGCCTTTATATCTGTTGAGCTCCGGTATGAAGTTTTCACCTGCAGACGCTGCTCTGGCCATTTGGAAGATAATCCTGAATGATAAAGTCCATTCGGTTTTGGAAGCAGCTTCTGCCATTCACCTTCACCGTGGTTCTTGAGACCAAAGGTTTTCCACGCCACCAGAGACTTCAGAGGATAAAGTAGCTCTGCCGCCCGTGCATACTTCACATTCCATTTAGCCTATCTCTATGTTAAGCACCGCAAGTTTTCAAACACAAGGTCTCCTTCCATCATCCCTTTTCTCGTTTTCTTCCAGCTGCCCAACGCTGCTAAGCCAGAGCTTCCATTCACCTGCTTCTTCCGATGGAAGAATTCAGAGGCAGCAGATGCCGAATCCTGACAAATCCCATCCCAGGTAGTACAGGATTTGAATGGGATTTTGAATAGATCCTACAAACAGACCAAAAAAGAGAAAAGCACAGGAGGAAACAAGGGACTGAGCTTATTCCTAAAGAGTGGCTTCTTTGACAAGCGACTACGTCAGCACTGGAAGCAAGACACCAGGGTAAAGAAGCCACCAGGGCTTTCCAGTTTAAGGACTCCAATTAAATCCAGGACTCGCTAATGAAGACTGCACGCAGAAATTAGGTGTTTCCTACACACGTGTGCTCTCATCCTTTGTTGTTTTTGTTAAGATGGAGCTTGCATTTTTTATTTTTTATAATTTTCCAATTTCTTTGGAGGGTATAGCTAGGGAATCAGACCACAGGTCAGGTGGGCTCCTGCGAAGACAACGGTGCCCTGGAAGGACCCTGGTGCCAGAAGCAAGATGTTAACCTTTAACCGGGTCTGATGACAGCTAAAGAGGATGGAAGCACCTTTTAGCTGCCATCATAACTGGTTAAAGGTTAACCGTAACTCTCCTCGACAGAACGGATCTGCCACTGACAAATACCACATGACAGTCTTTTTTTCTTCACTTTAATGAGGCTTGCATGGTCTGTCATTAATTAAGTCTAATGCCAGTGAAGTCCATGGCAGTACCGACTCAATTACAATACTACAAGTTGGGCAAAAACTCTGGAGAAAGCTCTGCACACAGAAGTTGAGGGAGGAATTGGGGAAAATGCCTTTGCAACTCAGCGAGGCCTTGCTCGTCTCACCTCAGCGAGAACGAGCCTCCTCTTTAGTGCAGAAAACGCATTGCCAATCCCTTTGCCCAATGCTTATTCCATCAGTGGGTCATAAACGCATGCACAAATATCTATTTTGTATATAGTTCTGGCATAAATATACTTTTCTCAGTGTGGAGGAACTTCGGGGTTACGTAGGCGTTTAATTTGGTGCCTGGCTACCTTCACTCTGTCACTCCTGACTCCTGTTACGCTACTGGGCACCAGTGTCGGTTAACTTGTAATTTCACCTAATTACTAATAAATTACCAGAATGCTCCTTGCACTGGACTGGAACCTTTTGTTCTTACAGTTAAATAAAAACGCCAATTGAGGAAAAGCATTTTATTCTTTAACGGAGATGTCGTAGGCCCACAGGTGGGCAAGTGCCTCCTCTGAATTCAATAGGGAACTGAAAGATTTGATGAATAACAGCAATCATAAGATTTTATGATCATACTTTGCACTTATGCTTGTGACCCACAAAAAGCATTTTCAGTTTTTTTGCTCTATACAGTATTATGTCTAAGGACATTCACTGGCTAGTGTAGGTATGGGGACATNACTGAACACAGCATTTGAGGTGGGGCCTCACCACTGCCAAGTACAGGGCGACCATCACTGCCCTAGTCCTGCTGGCCTCACTACTGCTGACACAGGCCAGGATGCTGTTGGCCTTCTTGGCCACCTGGGCACACTGCTGGCTCATATTCAGCCAAGTGTCAACCAACAACCCCAGGTCCTTTTCTGCTGAGCAGTTTTCCAGCCACTCCTCCCCACGCCTGTAGCGCTGCAGGGGGTTGTTGTGACCCAAGTGCAGGACCCGGCACTTGGTCTTGTTGAACTTCATACCATTGGCCTCAGATCATTGATCCAGCCTGTCCAGATCCCTCTGTAGGGTGATCCTACCCTCAAGCAGGTAGACACTCCTGCCCAACTCGGTGTCCTCTGCAAACCTACTGAGAGTGCGCTCGATGCCCTCGTCCAGGCCATTGATAAAGATATTAAACAGAACCAGCCCCAATACTGAACCCTGGGGAACACCACTTGTGACCGGCCACCAACTGGATTTAACTCCATTCACCACCACTCTTTGGGCCTGGCCATCCAGCCAGTTTTTGACCCAGCAAAGAGTACAACCATCCAAGCCATAAGCACGTGTGATCTGTACGTGCACAGAGCAACACACAATTTTTGACAAAGAAATGCAAGGCACAGGCAGTGTTTCTGCGAGCACATGCATGGCTGGAGGCACCAGTGTTGTGTTCCAGAGCCAGCGGTTCTGCACCTACCTGAGCATCACTTGTGCTTCCAAAATCACATCCCACCATTGCTCCTGCCAAAACATGCTTTCTGCTACATTATAGAAGCTCTTGTCTGTCCTCTGAGCCCACAGAAGTAACAATGGGAAGACCCAAAAGCTTTACCTTGGACCTTCAGAGCAAAGTATTAATCACCCTGAAACAAATTCACACACAACCTACAGTCTGTAAATATGACTAGAGGGCTTGTTTGGGTCAAAACTAGTAGAAGACTTGGAGGAAGTGAGCAAGGTAGAGATGCATGTAGAAGCACAGGGAAAAGGGATGAAATAGAGGCAATAATCACGCAGAACCCAGATTAATGATGCAGTGAAGATTTATCCCCGGGAAAAAACAGGCAGCGCTCTGACACATGGTTCTCTGCACTAAACACAGTTCATACTCCCTCCCTCCTTAATGATTTCCCACCTTCCCAATCTTCACAGTCTTAAATACCAATTCTTAAACACTTTGCCTCATTAACATTGAGGGCCTAAGCTGTTAATATGACAAACGCTTCAGCCTAAAACCAGGTTTCTGCTCCAGTCCTCATAAGAGTGTGTGTTAAACAAAAATAGGGAATGTGAGCACGTGTTAATGCAATTCAATAGCATGAGGATAAAAACGAGCCGAGAAAGCAGTTACGAGCCCTTGATTAAGGTCTGCATTAAACTATCAGGCCCCATCAAAAACTTCATTGATGAGTAGCTATTTGGCCACACACAGAGCTGTGATTTCCATCCACTTTCATAATCAGGGAGTTCGGATTTACTGTTAATGTGACATTGATGAACAGGAATGATGCTAATGTGACACTGATGAACCACAATGACAGTTCAGGCTTGGTTAAAATTAGCCACAGCTCTTCAGCACAGGACAAACCAGAAGGGCTTGACATGTAACTTGCAGCTCAGATACTTCCAAAGCAAAAAGAAAGAAGAGGGTGAGGCAAAGGACACCACAGGGGGGAAAGCAGCAGAAGGCTGCTAAAGAAAGCCAACAAAGGGTATTCTCCAATTAAATCTAAGGTACTTCAACGAGGCCCGTCATCTCAAACCTTCCTCCCACTGCTCAATTAACCTATTCTTTTATTTGTCCACGTGCTCCCAGAAAACCATTCCACATATTCTCTCTTTAAACTTGCTTTCCAGAAGCACAGGGAAATTCTCCCCAGCTTGGTCCCACCTGCCAGACGTTGCTTTCCCCTCTGCTCTCTACCATTCTCCTGCCCACACTCCAGCGAGAGCCGGCGTGCCGCCTAGATGGCATGTATCACGTCCATTAAGTGATGTATTGCTTTAATTCCATTTGAAGGTTCCTCACCTCTTAACACATCTCTCTATTTGTCCAAATCCCTAAATTAACAGACAAAAGAGTCAAAATGTTAACATAGGAGGTGGGTATCTGCCTCATACTCACAATTATAGCTCCCAGGAACTTCACTGGGCATCAGCATTTAGCTTTAGGAATCCCAGACTGAAAGGACAAGGTGTGAAGACTTATCAGAAGCTTCAAGGCAAGCCAGCACTAGATCTGGAAACAGGACAGAGCCGTTCTGCTTGAGGATTAGAAAAATAAAATTATGAAGTTAAATAAGTCAACCCCAACCCTTCCAACTCAGAGTTCAAAGAGTAAGCCCCGGTTCTAAAGGAAAGCACATACTGGCTCACCAAAACTGACTGAAGGATGTTCACAGGAACGCTAAAAAAAAATTTAAGGAGAAGTATTAAAACACGCAACTGCTCACACCTAGATTCTGTTCACTAAAACATCTCCTTGAGGTTTAAATTTCATACAGTCACTCACGTATTCTCATCATAAAGTTCATCTCCACAACCACCAAACCCTGTCCACAGTGAAGTTCTGCGAATGCTGCACCTATTTATTCACCAGTTAATTGTTATAACTTGTTAAAAACCCAGTGATAACATCTCGGAACATATAGCACTTATTCAGCAGTCAAAAGCAATCTCCCAGATTTTGTTTCCAGCTGTGAATTAGTTGAAACGGCCCTAACCTTCTGTAGTTACATTACTTGTTCCTTTTATAAACAAAATATTCTTTCATTCATGATATAATTTCCTAGATTATCCATTATTAAAATTCCCCTCTCAAAAATGAATTTACATCTGAATTATCTCATTACTTCTGAACAAGCCAATTATTGCCTCTAGTGAACAAAATAATTAGACTTGTGCTCACTGCATTCGAGATCTTCTTCAGCAGCCCCGGTGTAATCACAGTCCCAGAACACACAACTCCATAAAGCAAGAGATACAAACATATACGTGCATACAGAACAAGTGAACGGAGCAGCTTTTTTCTCCTGAATATTGTTTATCAAATGAATTTTTTGTATATATACACGCAGATATTGAGTGCACAACGCAAACCAGAAATTCAAACTCTCCTCATCAGTCCGGACTGTTAGCGGCAAAGAACCTCATCTAATTTGTTTCTCCACAACCGGAGTCCGAAGCCTTCTCCTCCTTCGACATTTTGCCTGAGCTATACGGTGTTACCACAAACATCACAGAACACGGCCTGAAGATGGGAAATGTTTCCTGGAGGCTGGTGACGGGATTCGTTTGTAGTGCACTAGATTTTAAACTGTATTTATAGTAGAGAACACAGAATACCATTGAAAAGTTTCCTCCCGTAGCCTGGTACCTTCTCATTCTACGAATGGCTGGTATTGTCAGCAAGACTTTAAGTATCTATTTTCACTATGGTATCCATAAAAACGCTTCAGTATAGGATTGCTATTTCCAAGCTTTGCACCGCAAGGAAATACAGTTGTAGCTTGCCCTTGCTAAAATATCCTTTACAAATTCAGAATTAGCTCTTAAGCTGATGAGAGCTTGTTAAATCAAGCTACGGAACATAGCATCTGCCTGCCTGGGTACTGGTGAAGCTCCAAGTTCTAGTACACAACTGCCTTGTCCACACGGAATGTCGGTCGGAGGTACCCTCAAGGACCGACCCTCAAGGACCGACCCTAAAGTCCAACATGAAGCCGGCATCAGCTGGAAACCGAGTCAATCCTCAAGCCTGAATCCAATGTTTCACCTGAGCAACCAGCTTTCCCACCCTGACAAAAGGTTTGCTTTTGGTTCTTTCTCAGATCTTTGGCCATGTAGATATAAAATATTATTTTGAAAGAAGATTTTGATGTTTTTACAAGTCTTTACGCTTTCAGGACTCCTGCATTCTCTGGTTCTTTAAAAAAAACCAACTAAACAAACAAACAAACCAAAAGAGGAGAATGCCATGGTAACCTGAACACAAAACAGCTCCTCAACAAGGCTGTCACCCACCTCTTTCTGTATTTTTTTATTATTATTATTAGCTATGAAAACCTCTCGATGAGCCCCTGAACTTTGCTGTTTGAAAACCAGTTGACACCCCAACTATGAAACACGATCGCTCTATCACTCTGATTACTTTCTTACATTCCTTCCCCTACAGACGTCAGCTCCAGCACGCTTTTCACAGCTAATCCATCACCAACCCGTAGGGTCAGAGGCTAATGCTTCATAGTATGTGAAAACAGGGTTTCCCAGCTGCTTTCAGGTGATATAAATCACCAATCCCCAGCTCTAGTGGTCCTTGCAATAGCCGTTACTAAAAGCAGGCCAGAATGGACGTGGGGTGACCAGAGTCAAAATGGCAATTAGTGATGTACATATTTACGGTCGTATCTGACGTACTCGGGACTGAAATGAATCTGTTTTAAAGTCTGTGCACACACAACAGAGTTGTTTCTGTCCACTGAACGCTGTCAATGGAAATAAAACAGGACTTCCCAGCGAGGTCTCTCATGTATTCATTGCTGTAAGTGTGTATACTTCTAAAGACTGTAAACAATACGTCTTTTAATACCAATTTGACTCCAACACTGGACTCCACGAGTCCTTTTTGACAAAGGAGCTGAAGTGGAACTAAGTAACATCTTTGTACTTGTCACAATAATTGATGTAAGAATAAAATGGAAGCAGGTACTTAAAGAGCAAAGCGGGCGGAGAAAAACATCACTGGAAATCCAGCAGCGAAGAACAAACACGCCCTGCAACCCACGTCAACCTTATGTAGAGGTGAGCAAGGTGAACCAAAACGCAAATATTCAAAGGTGGATGGAACAAGATTTTACCAACGGACAGGTTGATATTCTTTGCATTTACTGCGAGATAAAACATAGCAAACCTGGTGCCTTTTTTTTTTTTTTTTTTTAAATTTAAAAAAGCTGGGCTGGGGGGAAAGTACTTACAAGTAATAAAGAACTGGAAGTCAAAATGACAGGTACACAGTTATTTTCTAGGTCTTCAAACTCTTTCCGGTTTCAAACAATGCCTACGCTGCTGCAGTAACAACAGTGCAGTGATTTAGAAACCCCACTTTCAACCGACCATCAGTAGAAGACCAGCTGGAAGTAGAGAACTTCCGAACTAAGTCTGTGCTAAGCTCTGTATTACCAGCACCCGAGGACTACCTTAATTTAAGGAGTATTAACACTGCTAGAATGCTCCAGTTAACTACGCTCACCCATTTTTTCCATCCGTAAAACAGGGATAATGTCACCTTGGCTTTGCAAATCTTCGTGATGCACTTTGCCAAAAATTATCATCTATCCTAATTCACAGGACAGATAATGGAGTATCAAGAGCAAAAGTAAAGACGACTGTGAGAAGGTCTAATTTATCTCAACTGGGCTGAGCCCTCGGGTTACCAGAACAAGGCATCTCCTAAAGGGGCAAGAACACAAGTGGTAGAGAAATACATGATAGGACTTGTCACAAAAACGTGTTCCACCACTCATCTAAATTCTGGGAGAGAAGTATAAAACATGTCCTGTATCTCCTGTGTGAAGGAGTGTCCTTTTCCCAGGTGAGGACAAGAGGAACCCACTATCATGCTTAGCTCCCCGTAAGCGACCCTGAAGGCGTAAGATGAGGGATGCTGGAGAAGCCCGCCTCACAATTTCATTAATGATTTGCAAAGCCTCTCTGCCAGCTGTCAGAATGAATACACAGCTATAACCTCAAGAATTTCTCAAGCAAAGAGTTTCATTTTTATCTTTTGTATATAAGTTAACAAGCAGAGAAAATCCGATACCTCACATCTGCTTCTGGGGCCTCCTGGATACTTCAATGATGCCCTGAATTAGATACAGCAGGATTTTCTCCTGCCACTAAACGTTAACAGCACAGTAGACAACATATTGGAGAATAATACAAACAATGCAACCCGCATTTATCAGCCGGATGAGAAGCTGTCAAGGCAATCAGCTGGGTAAGATGACCCATCAAGAAAGTCTGAGAAACAGAAGATGAAGAGGTTTGGGGTTTTTGCCCTTCAGTTAGAAACGATGCACTGGTCAAGCTACAGTACAGACGATCATAAGTGAAGAGAACTGGAAGGAAAGCTTTCCCTCTCCTTCCTTCCCCCTCTCCCCAGCACGATTCATGCAGAGTGTTTGACAGTTCTTCACGGTCTTACTTTTCTGCCGAGCGAGGTTTGAACTTCTCTCATTCACTTCCACGGTGGCCTTGCCCTCCTCTGTATGGTCCAAGCTCTAACGCACACGTAGTCTAATGTATTATGTTTCTATATATTTTTTTTTTTTTTAATTAATGAGTTATTTCAAATGGAAGATGAAAAGTGAAGTCTCCTTTTCTTTTTGGAAGGGCGATCCAATAACAGTGACAGTACCAGATGGCTGTCTCCTTAGAAAGCCAGACAAAGCAAATGCATCCATAAATGTCCAGGATGTCAGATGTAGGCATCAAATAGAAAAGGTCCAAGCAAATACATACAGCTATTGCTTCTCAGCAACCAGGAACATTTGCTAGTCCTGTCAAAGAACAGATTTTTTTTCTTTTTCCCTTTTTTTTTTTTTCTCCTCTCCAATACCCTGAAATTTCCGAGCAGAGCTGAAAACACTGAGGTGTCTTGGTCTCACCAGGGAAATAATTTTCCACAGCTGATTTGATCTGTGAAAACATTAACCTAGCAGCAGCAGCTGTGCTTGAAAAGCAAAGGACTTCTCTGAAATAGCACAGCACCGATGGTCTCGCAGGCAAGTCCTCTTAGAAAGCCTCCAAAACCCAAACGGGCCGGTAACTTGACATGTGGAGAAAAGCAAAGATCACGGTCAACCAGTGCATCAAAGCATCAGCTCTGGGGTATCTACTGGGAGCAGAAACCAGCATGGTCAAAACACGTGGTGTTTCCTCCCCACCACCTACATGGATTAGGTTATTTTTAAAGGCTCCTGACAGCTGTGTTCAGAGCACAGCACTAGCTAAAATAATTACAGACAAAGGCTGGAGCCTGCATTGCTGTTATCTAAACCATCTTTGCCCTGTGGCTTAGGTTGGGGTGAAAATATATATTTTTCTGATACGTTTTCCTGAATAATCCCTAACAGCAATATCCCATCAATTTAATTTAAAGCCACCTTGTTGGAAGGAATCAGGTTCTGCCTGTGTCTAAGGCCACTTGCTTGAGAAGAGCAGAACAGACCCCAGAGGATGTGAAAGGCTTCACAGCGCTTGTGCTTCGGGATCAACCAGCTCCACAGACAGCCCGATTCCACACCAACCCAGCGCCAGCAGCCACCTCTTCTCCTCCCTCGCCCTAAAAACGTTTCTTCTTTTGTCTTCACTTCTCTCCCGTGAGTGCTGACAAAAACTTAAGTAAATGTATATTTATGTATTTTATATAAAACTTGTCAATTAAGTAAAAGAGCCATATCCTCCACGTTTAGCTAATTTCTACGGAAAGCAAGGTTGATGCAATTCTGTTTGTCGAGACACTCCAGTCTCCTAATCCTATCAGTACCCCCCAGTCCCCAGTGACCTTTGGGCCCTCAAAAAATGTCGCAGAGATGGAGAGACCTCCAGGATATGAAGTTGCTGGAAGTTTCATAAAAACATGGAAGGTCAAGGCAAGAGACCGCCAATTAACATCTCTGAAGGAAAAACTCTTGATTCACATCCTTCTTACCAAGAGGCAAGGCAAGGTATTTCTGTTGACCACTCCTACAGACAGGATTATGGACCTTTGCTCTAAGCCGTTGTTCCCGTGTTGGTGATGAGCAGTACATTTGTCAGTTAAGGCATCACACACCGTTCAGTTCACTCAAAAACTCATAGCTGTATCCTGCATATTCCTTAAGAAGACACCTCTCCTCAGTATCCCTCTATAACCCTCAGTCCTGATGTATTTGAATTGATATACAAACATTAGAAATGCAGGTGAAAATTATTAAGCTCTTTACTTTTGCTTTACTGCTCAGTGAATTCACTCAGCGAAATTCAGAGACAGAAATTCAGGCACCACAACTGAAGGAAAGCCGTCTTCCCCTCATTTCTACAGCAGCCGAGGGCTCAGCTTAACCTGAACGCAAACGTCACAGCATACGAGGTGGTTTGTGACATTTCTGATACACTGAGGAAAAATGGAAGTATTTTAAATTAAAATAGGTCAGTCAAGTGACTTTGAAAGTCAGGTTCCCTTTTAAAAAAGAAAAATGCCAAAACGTATGCATCCAAATTTTCAGGGCTCGTTCGCTCTCTCCGAGTGATGATTTTCAAAGCCTTGGAAAGAAGTTCTCAACCAGGGACTGGCTGATCAAAAAAGGAAGGAAGAAAAAGGTGACAGAAAATATCTCTGTGCCAGAATAACTATTAAAGGAAAGTTGCATTTTGTCCTAATGCACGATGTTCTTTGAAGACATTTTCCTTTGCTCTTGATATGCTATCTGTTGTGTCGCTTTACATTTCTCCCCTGTCCGTCCATCTGTTCTGCTGATCAACCTCAAGAGACCAACTTTGCTGGCTGCTCTCCCAAAGACAGCAACGGTACGAGCCACCCAGCCAAGGAGCTCACCGGGGCTAAGTGGTGATAATGGGAACGCACGGCTCCAGCACTGCTTCTTGTTGGCATCAGGCGAATCGAAAACACAGGGGACTAAATTAAACATCAGAGAGGCTGCGTCCCATCCCTCTACCCCCAAAACCACAACCTGTATTCTAGCCAACAGCCTTTGTCGAAAAGGCACTTCTCCACCTGATATCAGAGTAAGGGGAAAAATACAACTCTACATCCAGTTAAAAGAAACATTGCTATTTGGTATTTTTATTCCTTGATACCCAGCAGCTTGTCTTGTTATTAAAATAGGTATTTACATGCTTTTCAAGGAAACGTCTTTGCAGGCAGTCATTAAAAAAGGTCTTGTCTGTATGGCACCATAATTGTGTTTTATTCCCATCTGCTTATTTAACTTGCATTAAAGGAAAAAGAAAGCCTTTCTAGAATTAAAGGTTTCTGCCTACATTCAGTGCTAGTTATGTTTTTGTTTGTTCACACTACAATTTGAGTATACAAAGATCACCATAGATTCATAGGATAGTTTGGGTTGGAAGGGACCTTCAAAGGCCATCTAGTCCCAAGCCCCCTGCCATGAGCAGGGACATCTTCAACTAGTTGCTCAGAGCCCCGTCCAACCTGACCTGGAATGTTTCCAGGGATGGGGCAACTCCCACCTCTCTGGGCAACCTGAGCCAGTGTCTCACCACCCTCAGCATAAAAAAATGTCTTGCCTTTTGTCTGGTCTAAATCTCCCCTCTTTTAGTTTAAAGCCATCACCCCTTGTCCTACCACAACAGACCCTGCTAAAAAGTTTGCCCCCATCTCTCTTATAAACTCCCTTTAATTACTGAAAGGCCACAATAAGGTCTCCTTGGACCCTTCTCTTCTCCAGGCTGAAAAACCCCAACTCTCCCAGCCCGTCCTCATAGGAGGGGCTATATATTCATCACAGTTTCTATATATTCATTATATATTCACTATAGTTTCACTTAAGTCCTGTCCAACTGTGGCCCAAGTTTTCTTAGAAGTTACCAGTCACTCTTGAACCAGCCTTCAATCGGTGGCCTAAAACCAACAGATCTAGATCCGCTTACTATATTTTTGTTGACACCAAGAGGTACTGCATAATAAAAGGAACAGCACCAAGAAATTAATGAGTAAAGCGTCTACATCGATATTCAGAAAAGGAAGACATTACAAAGAGCACCTGGGAGTGCTATTTCTTTACATTACAGATAGCTGTAACCACCAAACTGATGCTCTTAAGAACATTCAGAAATGCATCTTGCTAGCGACACAAGTGAGGAAATAACGTAAACCAGAAGCTAGTGATGTGCCGTAATTTGAAAACAATTAAAATGAATAGGCAACTTAACAGCAGGTTAATATAAAGGCTTGCTTAAGGTTAGAAATAACAGAAGCGTCTTCTAAAACACAGAAGTGGACGGGCATTTAGTCCTGTCAACTTCCCAAATGGGCTAAAGAAAACAGATGATGAGAAGATGCCGTCTCGTTTGCCCAAATCTCCAGAGGGACTGGCTGCTTCCTGACACGCTGTCTCTCCATGTAACATGACTGATGGTATTTGAAATGCGAAAAATATTTTCAGTATCAAGGTCTACACGGAGAAGTACTTATGCAAAACTTGGCAAAGCTTTAACAGTCCTGTTCTTCAGTAAACTCTGATGCCTACTGATGTTGCCTATGAACACAGACGTACCGTCACTGTTTTTGTCACTTAGCCATGCGGAACCAGTTCAACTAAGAAAAAACGAGACTATTTCTGTTCCTTCTGAACACCAACACAACTCCTTATTAACTCCCAATCTGTTTTACCTGGGCAAATCTGCCAAAAGCCACGGTGCAGTGCAGGTATCACTGACAACGTCAGCAGAAAGCAACGGGCTTCCAAGGGTTTGGTTAACAGGATTGCTCCTGCTTGTGTCCCCAGCAGCACCGGGATGACAAATGTTAAAAAATTCTGCTCGTACAAAGTCACATGCCAGCCTAGAAAATTATAGCGTAGCTTCAGTATCAATAGCAGAACCTGCAGCTGAACAAACTCTGCCAGCAACTAATTGAAGGTTCAAGCAGGATCAACACAGCTTCATTCTCTTCCTTACAGCCACATCACAGGACGCAGAAGACTGGATGTTATCCAGCTGGTACCAGCCGAGGAGGGCGTGCAGGGAGGACTAACACCTATGAGGCAAAACAGAAGTGCTGACTTTCTATTACGCTTACGCATGTTCCTGTAAACTTGGCTAGTTTGAAAAATAAAAAAGGAAAACAGAAGAAAAGCTTAGTAACAAACATAATAAGCAAGACGACACTGGAAAAGAGTTTGGAAGTCAAGCACAGCAATTTTCTCTACCTAAATCTTTCAGGTGAAATTCCTGCTGTGCCCTCCATGGGAACACCAGCCACTGGACACTGAGTGCACCACATCTGACTATTTTCCAATTAAAAAAATTCCATGTTTCTAAGAAGGAAGGGGAAAAAATGAAGTTCAACCACTTCCATCCTTCGCTTTTCTGCATAAGCATGATCAGAAAGCATTAAGTGAGTTAAACACATTAGATAACTTTAATAATCTGCACTCAGGGTGCAGAGTAATGGAATCTTGCATCAAGGCCCGGAATTAACCTGCTTAATTTCACCAGTATTACAACCACCACATCCATCCCCTCGTTCTGCTTCATAACTGCATCATTAACTTCCTATATAGACAATCCAACCTATCAGTCCAACTTGCCACTTTTTTATCAAAATGTATTATAATTTGCTTATCCACTGCCATTTGCATCAACTTCCTATTAGAACGGAGAGAAAGAGGTTTCAATCTTCTTTCCCCACATTTAATTCAATCATACGGCATTGTTTAGTTTTAATGACTCTTCTCGGTGCGTAAGACATGGTTTATGCTTGTTTTAGACTAATTCAGAAGCTCCAACACCCAGTAAGGGAAAAAGGACTGCAAAAAGAAAAAAAAGAAGCATTTTCTGTATTTCTGTGGATAAGGTTGTACTCCCAAGAGACAGCTGATTTCCTAAAATCTGAGAAATAACCGGCAGGTGCATCACGCAACACATAAAACCAACAGCTCTTTGCTCGGAACATTTCCAACGTAACCTACCAGAACAGTGGAAAAAAATGAAATCAGCTGGGACTAACGTGGATTTCATTTACTCCAGTGGGCAAGGAGGGAAATTCATTCCTACGCTCCTTCTGTGACTTAACAACATGTGATCTCCTGGATGTATTAAATTTAGAGTCAACAGTCAACTTTAAAAAAAACCACCACCACAATCAGTTGTGGTTTTCACCTAAAGCTGATTCTGTGTAGCCCTGAGAGATCAGCTTCGTCTTACTGAACCAGCTAACAACGGAAGCCTGGTACTGTGTTCTAGTAATGAAAAGGCAGTAAACCAAGTGTCTCCTGGATAAATCAGACTAACTAAACTTTAAGATCTCTTTTAAGGTGATAGGGATTGTGATATTATAGCACACAATCAGGGAATGCAAAAACGTGAAAGAAATTTTCAACTAAAACCTCCAACTTCTCTTTTCTCTGGTCTTCTATTAGAGGATTCACAGAGCTCTCAGGATACCTCTAGCTAATCTAAGTATTTAACAAAGCAAGGTGTGTAATGAAGATTTTTCCAGCTTTGCACTCTGCTTCTCTACTTAGAAGACGACAGAGAACCACATCTGCACCAGGGTAACCTAAAATTGCTAGAATCACATCAAGATCATACCCAGACTGTATATATATGATGTCACACAGATTTTACACGTGGGCTCCTCAATACTTCTTTCACCAGGACCTTTCACCAGGCACTCTGAAAGCTGATTATTCTATAGCCAGACCAAGTCCACTGAAGTTAGTAATCGCCTCAGTACGACGCTACCCACGGCCATCGCAAGCAGCTACTTCAAGTCCTGAACTGCAAGACGTGGGTACCGGTAGCAAGCAAGAGCCGGGAAGGATTGAGTTAAAAGCCTTAGATCTATTAAAGCACACCTCAGTGGTATGGCTAAGCGAACACCGTACGGCACATCCCTTCTCACGGCAGCACAACATAACTAACGATGATGCCTACTAAATAACCAAAGACGATGTCTTCCCAACTGGCCGCAGGCAGTTTTCACTTCCATGCAAGCCTGAGACTCTACCGCGTCCACGCAGCAGTCTGACAGCAACTTCTTGCCGTGATTTTTTTCTTTTTAAATGTGTCAGTTAATCCAGACTCTGTGTGAAATGCAAAATAAATAGCAGTGCTCTCACCATTTCCTCGGCTTTTCAGGACCGTATAAAAGCAGTGCTTTCTGCACTCTTCTAACCATGAAATTATAAAGCGTTGTCATTAATGCAGGTAACCATTACTATCTCGAAAAGGGTCCAAAATTGATACATTTGCGTAGAAGGCAGCACATCATGAGAACAGCACACGTCTTAGTGGTACTTCAAGGACAGCACGGTTTAGTGGAAATACTTAAGAGAAAAAAAAGACTTGCATGATAAATAACAACTAAATAACTCTGTACTAGAAGAGCTGCTGTAGCAACCAGGCCCAAATAGCAGGTATTTATGGAGTTCAGTCTGAAAAATGGCAAAAATGGAAACTAGACGTAAAGGAAGAGTTCTTACATGAGTGCTAAGACTAGTAACTGGAATGGAAGTTAGAGTATTAAACCAGGAAAACATAATTTTAAAACTAACATTTATTTTATGACTTCTGCCTGAGGACAATACATATAAACCCTGTGACAAAGTAAAAGAAGAGGTATTACAAACGGTACCTTGGGAAAGACGTTGAAGGCTGTACCTACCACACTCCCCAGCTGCCTCAATCTCCTTGAGCACAGCAGGCAGGAACGTCTCTAGGCATTACCAAGTCCTTCACTTTTAACGCCTTGCTGTCACACAGACCAAATTCTATCCAGGACAGCGTATAAAACTTTAAACAGACAAACAGTCAATCACCAACTATGCTACAACTATATATATTATATATCTATATAAGCATAATAATATATATATATTATTTATATTACCTACTCTGCAATGCCTCTTAGATGTTTAGACTACTTAAAATAATTTTTTAACATCACATCAAGTTTTCCCAAAGGAATAACAGCGGTGGCAGAGAAGGACACAATTCAGAGATCTGGCAATCCCTCATCTACTGTTTGTAGCGTCTTTTGAGTGGGAATAGGGCATCTGCCCTCCCAGACAAGAGACGCTGTGCTGTTTTCCCCGCCGCAAGCAGAGGTATCTCAGTATTTCAGATCTCTACCCCCACTCAACAGGAGAAAATAAAATTACTCTCCCCTTTTTCCTTTGTAGTTGTAGCACCTGAAATAGGAGAAGCGCTTTTTGTCAAACAAAGGTAAAGGCCAAGCTACAGTGGGCGACTTTTTGTTAAATTCCTAAATCGGATCCTCCGGTTACAAAAACAGTCTTAAAAATAAAGCCTTTAGCTAGACAAATGCTTCTTACCCGCAGGATGCCAAATGAAATTAAGGTGCAAAGATGGCACAGCACCATTTACACGCAGCCCAGTATCTCCGAAGCCCGCGTGCCACTGCAAACACAAAGCCCCTTGCTCTGAAGCTGAACAGTTCAGACACGCCAACGTATGAACCCGCCATTCCTTCTGGCTGAAAAACACAGGCTCCCAAAAAGGATCAAGTAACTGATGAGTATTAATAAGAAAGAATACAGAGCGTTTAACTACAGCACAGACCAAGATAAGCCCTAAAGCAATTATATAAACTTTTATGAATGACCTGAGTTCCTAAAACAACAAGAGGGGGGAAAAAAAAGCTATAAATATTTCCAGTAAAAACCACCCCTGGCTTTTATCTTTAACACGCTATTCTATATTCCAAACAGACTCTTAAGAGAACATACCAGTAGTAAGGCACTACATAATTACAGACACAATATAACAGTCGAGATAAGTGCTCAATCTGGTATGCTTAATGTAATAATGCCAAACTGGTCTATTGAAACTAAAAATTACAGCCTGACATCTGTGTTTGTAAGAGTAATGCACCTGGGTATTCAGACACAGCGCACCGCCTTATCGCACCTCTAAATAAACATTTGACTTCCTTCAGTTATCAAGTAAGCCGACAAAGTCAGGAAAGGCCTTTTATTGAGGGTTGGTTTTTTTTCCCCTCCAGATACATGAAATACCCAACACAGCACCGAACTCGTCAATTAGGGATAACAGACAGGTATTAACACCAGCAGAACCGTCAGGTATTTACATGAAAACGTATCTCGCAATACATCGTCTCCTCTTTATATGCACACACGCGCCAGCTATTACCACTAATACAGTCCCAAGCTCTTCTCTTCCAGGGAACTAATTAGAAAGCAAAAGGTTGCAAGAAATACGTTGGTATCCAGATTCTGAGGTGAAGGTTGCATTTAGAAATATCTAATGGTTGATTTAAGTCAGAAGGGAATAATATAAGAAGTCACTGTTGGGGAATTATTGAATTTTTGCTTTCTGTATCACAATGCTCCACTTACAAATTAATTTGTAAGATAAAAAATAAAGATAGAAACAATGCACAGAACGATACAGTCTGTTATTCCGGTGACAGAAGGTTGCTTCCCATACGATGTGCCATAGCTTTACACCACAGGCTAATTTAGGTGTCGGAAGCCTTTTCCTCCCTCTTCCCCTCTCTCCACAATACCAATAAATCTCACAATTAAGAAATTTCGCTTTTGCATATAAAGCCTTCTTTAAGTACTTTAATATTAAGAACACAGACACCAAAACCAAGCTTCAGGCACAATTTCATATTCAATGCAGAGACTCCTGATCGGGTTTCTCCAGACACGCTCCATTATAAAGCACAATTTCAGCCCACCTGAAGCCTTCTGGAAGATGTTTCAGAAGAGATCTTTTCCAGAGACACTACGTCCAGTTTTACCATCTTAACATGATCATGTGCCCAACGAAGGGACACCCAGACGACCCAAGGGCACAGCATGTCTCTTGGCTGGGACATTTAGATTACAAGACTGAGCATTGTCTTTTCTAACTCAACCTTGCGTACTCATTTTTCCAGCTGTAAAATTCCCCATTTACCTAATATTTTAACAGCGTGGATTTTACAAATCTTTCAATGCTACCTAAATACCTCTCTATATTAGGATTCTGCAAGGTCACCGAGAAACTGCCTCGTCCTTTTGGGGTGAAATACTGAACGCACATAAAAAATAGGGACATTTCCAGATGATTGCTTTTTGCATGGTCATTATCTTTAAAATGTAGTAACGCCCTTCTGGGTACGCGCACCATAAAACCTATTTAACATGGTGGCCCCTAAACTATTGTAGCCTTTAGATTTCACCAAATATTTGGTGCAAATAACTTTTAGCCAACGGTAGGCAAATCCTGACGTTTCCACTGTAGCTGAAGAGGCACTAAGGTTTATTTCCCACGGCTGGCAACTGACCCCGAGCATCATGAGATCGTATAACCACACGCCGGGCACGTGCTTCTTCCTGATTTAACCTGGGGTCATGCCAAACTGGCATCTTACCTTGGCGAGGGAAAAGCACTGAGTGCACTATAAACCAATTATTTCTGGAATTATAGCTTTTCCACATAATATCAACATCTCTCCCATTAGGAAAGAAATACATAGTTAGAGTCTAGGGAAGAGGCCATTTGAAATCACTTACATATTCATTAAGCAGACAAAGAAAGTGCCATTTGTTACATTTGTTCACACATTTGTAGATGCCATTGAGGTACAGTGAATACCGTGCTTATGCAAGGGATCTCATCCAATAACTACTAATGACAATTAAGTCAAACACAACCACATGATCAGTGCAATAAAAATTCCCAAAGAGGAGCACAGATGCACTCTAAGCCCCCAATCACTTAGAATATTTTTGATATTATGTAAAAGAATCCAGCTACCAAGCATCAAGTCTTTGCTATTATACTATTAAGTAATTACAATGAAATATGAAAACACTAATGAGATCTTCAACGAGTATTTGCCGTACCCAATATTTAGAGGAAAAAGAACCAGTCTGGGTTTCTCCAGCAAACTTGGAACAACCTCCTTCAAGCAGCTGCGTAAGTTTTATATGGAGAAAAAACATAGAAAAATCCAGTTTCAACAACTTCTCCACATCTGTGGTGCCTGCGTGGCTCAAGAGACTGGCAATGGAAGTGTGACAATTTGGGAAATCTATATACAGAGCACAAATTTAAGTTCAGACCCTGGTGTGCACACGGATGTGAGGAACTGCAAACGCCACTTTGAATGTGGCTGAACAGGCTGCCCAGGGAGGTGGTTGAGTCACCACCCCTAGAGGTGTTTAAAAGTCGTGTAGATGTGGTGCTTGGAGACATGGTTTAGTGGCGGACCTGGTAGAGTTGGATCAATGGTTGGACTAGATGATCTTCAAGGTCTCTTCCAACCTAAACGATTCTATGATTCTATGAATGTGGAGCTTGGTTACCGTCCCTGTCCTCTCTTTGTTTTATGAAATCAGATACAAATGTGCCGTGTTAGTAATTATAAAGAGTGACCAATCTTTGTTCGGTGCATCATCAAATGATGAATTCTTGGGAAGAAAGCTTCATACGCACACTCCTCTCCCAAAATGAGCCAATTAATCTGATCCTGATCATCACTGGAGAAGCAAAAATCAAGGATCCTGTGACAGTATTAGGCATTTGCTGAAACTGTGAACCCCCTGACAAAAAGGGACCAATTGTCACAAACAAAAAGGGGTCTCAATTTTAGGAGGAAACTGGGTAGGAACTGGAGAGAGAACGCATCCACAGAAGAGAAGCCACATCAAGACAGCAGTGCTGGGACTCCTGAAAAGTCCTAACACTCCAAAGTGCTCCAGGGAAGTGAGGCAAAGAAACATCTCTCATTTTGACTAAAAACATAAATTTTAGTAACAGTGAACTTGGAAATAATAAGTCTTTGAACCCTTCCGAAGCACCTTTCCTTCTGCTTCAACTAACCCAAATCCTTACGGAAGCAGCTTGCAAGCTCAGATCACTCGGGTATCTACAACTCCAGCGAAAGGACAGGCAAAACTACTAGCAAATTTACAGGGTTCAGAAATAACCTTTGAGGCCTGGGACCCCACCAGCCTTCACCTTTGTGGAAGAAAATGGCCTTGCCCAGGACAAATCCTAAAGAAAGAGCTGGCACTGCTGACCACAAGGGTCACTCCATGGAGCCTGCGCACATCCCACTATTATTATCCGACCAGAGATACACTCAGGTACAGTTTGAGAGGAAGGTACAGTCTTCTCAGCACTAGGTAGTCCATTCAATCATTTTTTCCATTAATGCATCCGAGTTCAGACCTCTGAGATCAGTTAAACTGGACTAACACCCAAAACAAGCTCCTATTAAAGATGTATCCAACAAGCACACCTTGTCCTTCTACGACTTCTTCCTCCGATGGACTTTGCATTAGAATTAAAACAATGAGGCTCCCCTCCTGTACTCCAGAAATGCCACCACCTCATTTCTTTAGTCCCTTGAACAGGGAAGACAGAAAGGAGAATTTCTCCACCCCGATCCAAAAGCAATGAGGTCCATTTGCACGTGGTGCACTGTCCAGGTCCTCACAGGTCATACCGGGCCTTGATCTGGTGAGCTGCTATGAAAAGAAAAAGACCAAACAACAAGTAGGGAAATGAGGAGGGCACAAGAGGCCGGATTTTGAGTCACTCCACAGCAGAACAGGGACATTTCTGCACGAGTTAGAGGTGCTAGGTGTCTGCACGGTAACGTGTGTACAAGGAGCAGTCAACCTGCTATCTCAAGCCGTTCCCTGCGATACAAGCAGGCAGACACGCGTTCCTGAATGGACAAAGCTGTTCAAGCTCAAAAAACAACCACCAAAAGCCAGGAGGTTAGAGATTTAAAACCCCACTGACAGGAGGCTCCAAAGCTCTGGTGCCTCTCATGGACATTCCCTTTCTCCATCTCCAGCCTCCGTAAAAATACCTGTTTCCCCTATCCATCTACTCACATTATTACTGGATGCAAAACCTTCTTCTATGATAGTCTCCTCACCTGAAAAATATCTGTGTATTTTTATTATCTTCTGATAATAAAATATCCTAATACTGTACATGATATAAGAAGAAAAAACTTCCACAACAATTTATGCACTTAGCCCAAAGAGCCCTTCAGAAACTGTTAGCCTTTGTATCTTCAAAACTCTAAATCGCATCACTTTATTGATTAAAGTTACATCTTTATTCTACAGAAGGCAATCACCTTCTCAACACACATTTATCTCTCTAGAAAAGGCAGGGTATAATGGATATACGAAAGCTCTTGCCGTTTCATTTATTTTTTTGCAACGATTTCTGAAATACCATACACAAAGAGACATAGAGGATAGCGACACCACACCTTCAATTCGTATGTCGGACAAAATGAATAACAGCTAACATAAAACCAAATGTGTAATATTTTAATCCCTTAATTAGGTAAGAATTACTTTCTTCCCAACAGTTCTTCCTTATTAGGAAAAACTCAAGACATCTACAGATCCTCCAACTGTTATTCAAACGCTAAGCCACGAAAGTCTTTCAAGCATCTGGCGTGTTTTACGTTCCGTGGCGGTTTTGTTAGCTTCGAATTGAATGATTTATTACCATATAACCTAAGCCTCTGATGAGATTATGCTGCCAATTTGTGCCTTCTTCGCGAAGAGAGGTCTCCTCGAACCCAGGCTTTGGACTGAACGTGGTGAATCTCAATTAAAGGGTGACCTTTACAAGACAAGGGAAATGTTAATTCCTGCTCACCTAAATGGCTTTAACCCTGCTCGAAAGCAGGGCTTCCTAAAGCTGCCCACTACTCTGTCACTGTAAAGTTTCATTTCAACATTATCGAGATAAAAAAAACTCTTCAGTGTAAAAAAATGTACACATCCATCCATCAAAGCCAAAGGAGAGAATCCAAATGCTAAGATAGCTGTCCCTAGCGCATTTTTTATGCTACTTGAAAAACAACGGATTCGCATTTTTAAGGGACTTCAAACACAGCTTCGAGGCGTCAGAATGACAGGGCCAGAGATTAAACGCTGCTTTACCCGCTGAACAGGTACAAGACAAGGCAAGAGCAACAGCTACTGCCTCCATGCTCACTCCTAAGGTACATTTTGTAATTTGCCGTACCCTGTGATAACTAACTGTTTTCTGGAGATGTCTCCGCTTGGAGGGTATAAAATTTGCAGAAAAGGCAAGAAAGCAGTTTTTCTCCATAGACAATTCCGTTTGACTTTTTTTTTTTTTTTTTTAATTAGGATTAGCTCCTCTATCAAACAGGAGAAATAAAAGCCATGTTTCAGCAATGTATTTACCGTCTTGCTAATTAAGTTGGTGAAAACAAAGAAATTACAGACAAGGAAACAAGAATTTGACCCACATTAAAAAAATGGATCTGAACAAACTTCAGTATGAAAAGTAAGAACTTGCGGAAAGATCCAAACGTCAGCAAGATTTCAACATAAAACATAAGCACCTAAGAGCATCCTAGGACTCTACACTATTTAACAGAGTTTAAAATAAAAATTAATATATATATACACACACAATGCCATCACAGCAATTTCAAAGTAAAGCAATCATTCTAGAAAGTATATATATCATATAGATCTCTTTCAAGAAGCATATATCCTCTTGACGGATACATATTGCAGTTCTGGCCAACGTGGTCGCTAAAGGTCCCAAAAGAACAGGATTAACTGGCTAACCTTCGCCGGGTCAAATTCTAAGTCAGTTAATTGTATTCAGCTAATCCACATTCCCACTGGATTTTTATTCTTTTTTCTTCATTTCCCAGCCTAACTCTCTGATGTTGCTTAGCAATTGCCAAATCCCGACTCAAACAGCTGTAAGTTATTATCATTAACAATATCAGAGGGTAAGTGTAGGAACCTAAACCCGGGGTACCAACGGCACACTGGAATGCCCTGGAGGCAAACAAAAACCCAACCTGGGAGCAACCTGAACTCATTCCTTAAACAAGTAAAGGAAATGGCTCTGCCGTAAAGAATGTCCTAAGGAAAGCCAGAGCTCAAAAATAGGATTTTGGTTTCAGACAATTACAATTTTAGAAGAGAGAACGTCAGTGCCATCCACTTAACAACCTACAGCCCCTTTTTCACTCTTTCAGGTTGTTGCAGCCCACCTCCACCGGCGCAGCAACGACTATTCCTCAAAGCAGAGCAGATCATCAGAAACCAAACCTGCTCATACCAAACCCCGAGAAACCTGTTCCTAAACGGCAAGACAGAACAGTTTTAAATAAATGGTTTACTACTGAACTTTACACAAAAGCACAAATTCCAGGAGAGTGCGAAGCTCTCATACGGCGAGAAAGGAAGAGCGTATGCTTTCAGATCCCAGTAAGAAGAGTACCTGTTCAGCTGTATCACAGTTATTTTATTGCTGGCTCTACTGATGAAATGTTTCCGCTGCCCTTCAGAAAAGCAAAGCGTGATTTATCTGTTCCAGCCTGGGACACATCTTATGCAGCGACATTGCATGGTCCACCGCCTGGCACAGACCAGAAAGCTGCGCGCCGGATGATACAAGGGAAAAAGGAGAGAAGATACTGTCCAATTCAGATAAGTCACACAACAGAGAGAGGCTTAATCGCCTCCCAGTTCCGCTCACTTCATGTTCGCTCAGCTTAAGTTACACACAATTAGAAATCGAAAGGAGGTTGTAGTGAGATGGGAGCTGATCTCTTCTCCCAAGTAACAGGCAATAGGACAAGAGGAAACGGGTTCAAGTTGTGCCAGGGGAGGTTTAGGCTGGACATTAGGAAAAGATTTTTCACTGCAAGAGTTATCAAACATTGGAACAGGCTGCCCAGGGAGGTGGTTGAGTCACCATCCCTAGAGGTGTTTAAAAGTCGTGTAGATGTGGTGCTTGGAGACATGGTTTAGTGGCCGACCTGGTAGAGTAGGGTCAATGGTTGGACTGGATGATCTTAAAGGTCTTTTCCAACCTAAATGATTCTGTGATTCTAAATTAAACATACGAAAAGATATAGGCTGATTTTAATGGGAATCAGAGCTTGCACAAGTCACTGAATCAAGCTGAGATGGCTCAGTACCTCCAACAGCCCAGTCCTCCTAAAGAAAAACAGGATATTATAGTTCACATGCGTAAACATTTCCTACCTATTCTGTTCTAAAATGCATAACACAAGATAATTCCACAACGTCTTTGTCAATTCACCACAAAGCCCTCAAATTCTTTAGGAATCCAAAACTCAAAGCTGAAAAGAAGCTGTAAATAAGTACCTTGAAAATCAAGGATTGCTCTCCAAACCAGGGACTGTGACACAGTGAGGCCCAGAAAACCTGAGAGTCTCCCTGCCCAAAACTGTAACAACCCAACACAAACCAGACCTGGTGGGAGCAGCCTCCCAGCAATATTACTAAGACCGAAGTATCCATTTTTGGTGGTTATTTTATAAAATTAACACATTTTTCAACGTGCTTCCTCATATCAATAGGGGAGCAAAGCTGAGCACTAGCAGGAGAGTCGTGAAGATGGATAATCCAAGCTGATGACAGAACACATAACTGATTCCATTACCTGTGATTTTGTGGGTTTTTTGAGAAGCTCTTCTACTAATACAACACCTTGATGCCCTGGTATTTCTGTTTTTCATATTAAAAAAGGGACCACATGGCATCTGACAGTCTGCATAGGACATTACTAGAGGTCCTTGGCATCTGAAGTGAGGAGAACAGCGTATGGGGCCAAAGATTAAAGAAAGAGGAGCCTGAAGTCAAGACCGAGGACTTATCTAAAAGGCCTGAACACAGTCCCAAAACCAAATATCGAAGACTGTCATGGTTGAAAGTTGGAGTGCATTGCCAAGGCCACCTCAGGGAGCAAAGCCCAACCGAGGTGAGCTGCCAGCCTTCCATGAGGTCCAATCTGTGAAGATAAATTGAAGGTGCAAGCTAAGAGTGAGCTGCCTTAATAACGGGACTGCTGCAGAAAAGGATGCAATAGCTGCGGGCACTGCCAGGTGAGACCTAGGACCAAGAACGCGGCCAACATGGCTGCTAGCAACAATGAACTTCCCAGTATTTCCTCTCATGGACAATTTTGCTCAAAAATAAGTAGTAATAAAAAGAATTCTATGGCCATTTTAAAAAGCAGACGGATGATGGCTGATTTCACACTCTCTTGAGGAGATGCTAACCGGCACTCTCTGAACTCGCAGTAGTCAGCAAATATCGATCAGCTATCAAAAACGACTCGTGCTGCCGCAGCCTGCTCAAAGTCCCCGACATGAGCCAAAGCAGAGATTTCCCAGCCCAAGCCTGACTTTCAACACCTTACATCTCCCCGAGAAGTGAGAAGAATTAAGTCGGAGATATAAAGCCCCCCAAACCCTTAAATGTTCTCTAGAAGTGACAGAGATGTCCTGCTTCTTTTTCACAGACCCCGACGGTTGGCCAAGGTCAGACGTTAATAAGCCACCAGCACTGGATCAAAAAAATAGTTTAAAAAACGCACACGCCACATACTCGCTTAAAGGAACTGAGACAAAATGATGTGTCTATTAAAACAATTGGATTGCCTCCTTCCCCGGGATACAAATATTTTGAATATTTAAAAAAAAAAATAAAAATTAAAAAAAATATCACTGCAGGAGTCTCAAACCACATCGATGGGAAGAGGCAGACTAAGCCCTCAAAAGCAATGAAAACCTGTTGCTGTAAATCAAACGTAAAGCTCGCGCTAACGCCAGGACGAGGAAAGCTCTTTGCACAGCGAGGAGGACACTAACAAAGCAAAGGGTCTCTCCTGTTTCCGTTTTTAGGTATCTCCCTCCTCTTTTTGCCTCCCTCTGCATTCGCCGTAGCTATAATAACAATCTCAGAGGCAAAAATCAAGAAACAAATTATTTTCTTACACATAATCCCCCTTTCGCTGTCAAGTGCCTGACCCCAGTTTGATAATCTCATTTCCTGAGAATCAAAATGCTGGAAATTTAAGCTTCCTAGAGCGTTAATTGCGGCCCTGCTCCATTGCTAATCAAAAAATTGGATGTTTTGCATGAAAATGCTGCTCTAATTAATTCTCAGTCATAAAGCGCCCCAGTTTTAATAACCCCTTCTTGATTGGATAGCCTTTGAAGAGACAGTGCAGCTAATCCGCTAAACCAGAAAAAACACACGCAGAGGAAATAATAAGTGGGCTTACAAGGTCTGAACGAGATGATTGCATTAATACCGTCAAACCACAAAAAAGCGATTCTCTCCCCCCTTCTCCCTGCTCCCCCCCCCAAGCTCAAAGCAAACTGTGATCCTGCGCATCACGGGGAGACAAAAGCAGCTGCGTGACAGGAGATCCGTAACATCAAATCGTCTCTCCCCGCCCCCCGCAGCATAACCAACTTGCTGATTCTTCAACTGGTTATTCCCCAGCCTTTTCTAAAGGGTATTTTGATCCGGGACCGTCCACTTGTCACAACGGCTCCTTTAACCAGGCAAGAATTATAGCGCTTC
>VYXH01002007.1:1021789-1078219 GCA_013397275.1 Burhinus bistriatus | reverse complement strand
TTAATGCATATGTTTCTTTGAAGATCTTTTCAGAAAAAAGATTTCCTAACAAGCCACCCTCCCCCTGCTGCCGCTGAAAAATCATCCCTGTGGATAAGGCTGTCAGGAAGAGAAACTGTGTGGCATTCAGAGAAGAGAGAGTGTCACATGCCTGCCTTCCAGTAACNTACATTTTTAACATAAAGTTCAAAGGGAAACTTTTCTTGACGGTTAAACTGCAAAGATTTCTCAGCAAAGTCATCTCATCTATTGTCCCTATTGACCCCCTACATTGACTTTTTGTCACCTATTGCATCACATTCAAGCTCTTCCAAGTCATCCAGAAAGGGCAATATAATCTTGTCCCTATCCACACTAATTCCTATATTTTGTCCTTTACTTCTTTGTCAGCTCGTAGGCTTTGTTCTCTCCAACCCCGCGCTAGCTCAGCAGCTGGAAGTCTGCACAGCTCTTTTGCATCCTCCTCTCTTGAAAAACGTTCACAACCTCCCGCTCCTGATGAATGTTGCCTCAAGATTTGTCCTGTATCAATAAGGAGCCACTCTTTCATGAAATCTGGCCGTGCCCATCAGTAACCTGAACCCAGGAAAGGAGCTATTTAAAACCAAACCCTCAGTTCAGCCTAACAGCAACGGTAACCACAAAAATACCCAGATCTCAGCCACGAGGTACCTGGAAGAGGACACAGGCGTGGAGTGAGTCACTACTGTGCTCTACTGTGTTTTTAAAGCAACACAGACAACCGGTCAGGTCAGGGTGTGGAGGCAACTGGGAACACCAGAAAGCAACAGGACTTCTCCCAAAGAGACCTGAAAATCCTGAGGCAAGTGTCGTGGGCTCCCTGATGGCCCCATCACTGCTCCAAACTTAGTGGTCTCAACAGCTCCAAAACTCTTGGCTTTGAACCCACATTTGTCCCATGCAGTTTGTAGCACAGAGCTATTGACCATGGAGAAGTCATTACTTAAATCCTACTGCCCACTTGTACAAGAGAAGGACGGCGCAATGGAACAGCTTACACTTTACAGCACCCTGCTCAACTGGGTAACTTCTTCCAGTTGATCCCGGGTACAAGAGCATGCGACAGATTTTGAAGGTGAGAACTCGAGTCTCAAAAAGTGACGAGCTGTAAGCTAAACACCTTCCAAGCGTGCGCAAATGGTGATGCTATGATTTAAAAGACAGGAATCTCCATTTCATGTTATTCCTATATGCTGTTAGATCATAGAGTGGGCAGCCATCCACTACAGTACATCTTTATCTCAGATTTTTCCTTTACGGTCTGAATATTCACCACAGAGCGCATCATTATATCCTTAATCATCAATAGTAAGATCATCTTTGTAGAGTCACCTAAGTGAAGCAATTTGTCCACAAGAACACTGTACGCCTCTCAAGGCTTCTTTTCTCACTGCTGTGGGTTTACCTTGTTGCTAATGACAACTAAGTCATAAAAAGAGGAAGGCAAAACAAAGTCACGCAAAAATTCTCTTGTAAATTATAAAACATCCTCAATTAAAAGCCAACTGAAAATTATCATGAGTAAGATTTCAAGGAGAAATTCCACCCTTGTCCACCACCGTAATATTTGAAGAGTATACATTATTTTCTTGTTATGATTAGCCCAGTAAGAAACTAAAATAGATGAAACAAAATAATTTAGTCCTGCTACACATTATCATGACAGCCTTAAGATCTTCCCTTGATTGTTCTCCCAAAACCCACACTTTTGTGAATTAGACCATTCAGGAAATCATGCCATGCTCAGGGGAGAGAACACTTCTCTGTCTATATACCGCACTTGCCACAAGCAATATAAACCAGCAAGAGTAGTCCAACTCTTCAAACTCACCATTTTCAAACACTCCGCAACTCTTCAAGTGTTGCACAAAAGAACTGATTGCTTCAGTCCATACAACAGAAACTTGGAACTTCAAATATGAGATGACTGAGTTTAGCTCCCAAAGCAATCCAGGGTAAGTATCACATCCAGCATGGTATGTAAGGAAATAAATTGCAGATAAGGAAGTAGACATTAGCTCCAAGTATCCAAAAGCAATGCTTACAGCAAGACCGTTCGCATTTCATGAGTATCTTTCAAGACCTGGACCTCTAGCTGAAAATGCAGAGGGAATAAAGAGAATCCCTGCTGCTTCACAACGTAATAATAATAAATAAACAGAGCTTAAAAACTGGAGAGATTTAGAGAGCTTGTGTGGCAAAGCAGAGAGGTATTAATACCCTGACGTAGCACAGACAGCATATTGAAGCTCGTGCAAAAGAGAATTAACCAAACTAGCAAATTATCTATTTCCCCACCTTGAAGTTCTCCACTTCTGCTGTACAGTTCCCTTCTCTGCTCACGCAAATAGGCACTCATGCTAATAGCATGGGAGGAGGACTCAAACCTGCAATTAAAAAAAAAAAAAAGAATTAAAAAATTCAGTCAGTTAGCCATCCATAGAAGCATCCTTCTTGTAACAAAACAAAAAGGACTTCCCTGCACGTTGGAGCAAAATTATCAATGAAGACAAAAGCACATTTTTGCCATAAAATTCCATTACTGATGCACCACATTCTGCCACCTCTGATCAATACACCTCTGTCAACAACCACGTGTGACACAGACTTGTCCGCAAAGCATAGAGATGCTCCTCTGCTCTACCAGCTGGGAGCACCCAGGCATCTTAATAGGAACGGCCCCCCAAAACTGGTAAAATCCAAACCAAAGCCACTAGCCAACACCATTTAAATTGCTAAGTGGCATATACATAAAAATTAAAAGCTGATACTCTCCTGGAAATTAGGGAGTAATAAATTATTAAATTCATATCGTATGGCTCCAACACTCCACGATGACCAATCTGAGAGGTGGAGACAAATATTCTCCAACTCCTGTAGCGCCATAAACATGATTTTTGCCATTGATAGTAAAAGGCTGAGCACTAACCAGGGTCTCAGGATGTCTCTGGGCTTGCCGTGCCCTGAGCTGGCTGTCCCTACGATCACAAGCGTCCCATGGCCAAGGGCTCGTGCCCAACGTGCCCGAGCTCAGCGCTGGGGACAACCCACGTGGCCAAGGTCTGCCACCCCGGGCAGGCACTGCCCAGCAAACACCAGCCCTTTGTGTGCCCGGGCCACTGGTGCTGGGGACCAGGGAGAAGGGAGCAGGCGGCGGGGACAAAGCACCTTCAAATAGCCAAAGGGAAGACATCTTAGAGGAAGAACATCAAACTCCTCAAAGTGAAGACCTCAGGACGTTGACGATTTGCTGTAACACCCGTCACGCCCTCCCCAACCCTTCCGCTAAGGAAGACTGACCCAGCCTTAGTACCGCCCAGAGAGACACTGGAAAAACAAGCATCACGCCAGAGGGATGGCCAAGCATTTGTATGCTTTCTTGTTAACGTTATTACTGTTAATGAGGCTTTTCTGCCCTAATTTGGACTGTGACTGTTAGTATTATTGCAACCGAATGAATGACAATCTATCAAAATACAACAAATACTTCAGACTTTAATTAAACGAACAGTAAATTCTTGGCTCCATATTTATGATGTGCTCCCTTCTGCCCCTAGCGAGATATTAAGCGTAACATTATCGTCATGGCCCAGAGGTCTTCTCCAGGCACCAAAACCAGAAGCTTCAGGTCAAGTCAAATTACAGCAATAAACCTCAATCTCCTCCCTGAGACAGCGACTCCGATCCTTCCTCGGAGCCCTGCACTGGCTCTTACTGCAGGATCGCATCGCATTCACTTCTTTCCCACAGCCATCCAGTTTCTCTCCCCTATTTCCCCTCCTCTGCTGTTTTCTTGATCTGCTTTTCTCCCACGTTCCTATTTACACTTAACTCCTCTTGTAACTCCTTTCCTCGTGCTGATCCTCCCACAGCAAAGCTTTCAAAATATTTTCGTTCTACGTAGACTTACACATAGTTACAGCCAAGCCTGAGACTAATGTACTGGGCGTTCAACATCTGCTTGTACGATTCACTCCTGTCCCACCAATGCCCAATTTCCACCTTGCAAATCTGATCTGAAGGGAGATGGCAACCTGAACGTGCACTTGGCTCCCTTTTGGAAGAGAAGAAAGCCAGGTTTATGATGGCATGAACTATCTGAATTCCCAAAGTATCCCTCACGTGAAGTTTTCTTTTTTAAGCCAACATTAAACGATACATCATGACTTTTTTTTTTTTTCCCCTTTTTAAATTACACTCATTTTAAAGACAGGGAAACCATGCCTCAAAGTCTCTTCCAAATGCTTGCTACTGATTTCCAGACAGCAGGACACAACTGAGGAGTTCTCATTTTTCCCACTATTGCTAGAACACACAACTAGCAAGAGTACTTAGTATTTATAAAATTAGCTTACAGCAAGCTATCACAGGACCCGGCACAAACACCTGCGTCCATCTGTGAGTCAAACGTGAGGTGGAGCCCTGCCCTAAGAGACTTCTGAAGTGAGGAATTAAATGCAGATATTCGAATGACAAGTGGGAGGCTCCTCTGATTTGGACGAAGCTAATGGAAAGGCAAGAAAAAAAGCCTGGCAGCCTGGCACGAAAAGCACTGAAGATGGGAGAGGAGACAAGAATAACACTCCATCAAACATCTACATCCCTCAGTGGACTGAGAAATTCCATTTCAACGGAGATTTCCAGAGATACAGTGACAGCTGACAGAAGACAGATAACCAAATAAGAGATCCCAATAAGCACTGCTGTCACTGCAGTGCCGGCAATGACTTGGTGACAAGACCATGAGTGGTAAGAGATGTGCTGCTCCTATGAGGTTACGCACCTTCACTTTCAACAATTATACCCACCTTCACTCTCCGCTGACAAACTAAGATACAGCCTTAAAGTGCCGTAGGTGAAACAGCGCATCCCTATTCCTCAAACTGAAATGGTCCAAGAAGAGACACGATATGGAGAGGTGAGCAGCCCTATTTTGCTCCAATATACATCTGCAAGTTGGAGTAAATTCAGAGTGTAATTCTCAACCCAAACAGCCATGGGAGTGTTCAAAAAAAGACCAAAAATGTGGGGGGGAATAACCATGGGCTGACAGGGGCAGGAGGCACCTCTGAAATCCTCCAGGCACCAGTTAACCTCCTAATAACAGAAGATTGCTCATCCTGTGAGAGGGAGAGAAGGCAGTGCAGAAAATTTGGATTTCCAACCAGGGCCTTTGGTACTATGAGGATACAACCACCAGATACACATGCCCACGGGGTAAAGCACAGGGAGTTCTGGATAATCAAGAAATAAAGTTTCAGCTGGAAAAAAAAGAAACAACCAACCAACAACCAAATGTGTAAAGAGGATGCAGAACACAAAGCTCCCCCCTGCTTGCCCGAAACAGCCCGTTACTCTCAGCCTTTCCCATTACTGAAGTTCCTGCATTATTTCCCCACCATACAACAATCTACCTCTGATCACAAACGTTCTGTTTTTATAAACAAAAACCACCCAGACTTCATGGATCCCCATCTCCCGCAAATAAGGGGTGAAAACACCAGCTCACTTCCAATCGCTCCCCTTCCAGCAAATATTCCACCAGACTTTTTTTTTTTTAACCTTGGACTCTCTCGACTCTGGAAAGCAAAGCCTCGTAAGGCTCAGAACTGCTCAGATGGGTAGAGAAAGACAGCCCAAGCCCTGCAGCACCTCATAGTCCACAGGGGTGCTGAGGTCCCATCAGACACACTGCTCCTGCCGCAGCTGAGCACGGTTAAAAGGTTAATGCCTCCAGCTGCTGGCACTCCCCACCACTGCTCCACTCGGCCGTTCCCTCGAAGCTACCAGGAAACTTGTTCCTTCCCTCACCAATTGTTTTCGAACCACCTCATGGTAAAAGAAAAAAAGTAAATTTAAAGATTATTTTGGCAGTACTGAGTTAGGAAGCAGCCCCACACGCAGATATGCTGGCAGAGCTGAGAAAGCTGTGATTCTTTGAACTCGGAGCATCTGCTGCTAAACCAGCACATTTTGGGTAACCCCCAAAATCCTCAACAAGCCAAAGAGAATGACCAGCACCTGTAGCTGTGGGAAGAGATGAAGATTCAGCACGGCTCCCCTGAATCTAGGCGTAATAACAAGACCATCTTTCCTCTCCTAACAGTGCTGTTCACCAACAACTCCTCCTCGTTTCTTGTTCTTGCACATCAAATTTGTTCCCCCCAAACCCTTCCCTTGGCCACCTGGCCCCTCATCCTCTCTGTTACACTCTCCTCCCAACCACTTAATTCTTTCCACTCTGAACTCCGAATTAAAGGAGTTACTGATAGGATTAACCGCTTAGTCTACCTAGTAATTACACAGTTATCTTAATTCTCTTTGTCCAGTCCCCTTTATCGCTCCCTTTAACAGGCTCTGAATTTACCGTGGACAAAGATAGGCGTAATGCGTCACTGCATGCTTTGCAGCAGCTTGTATAACGGGATCCCGGTCCCGAGACGAGCCCTGGAAAGAGCTACGCTTTAAAAACCAGCGATGAATCCGTAACAGAGATCTTACTGAGGCTTCAGCTTTGGGCATTAAATCTCCATCTCAAGACTTAGGCTCCTCTCGCAGTGTGAAACTGTGATTAGCGGCCAGTGTTGTGCAATACTCGAGGTACCAGACAGCTTGGGCACAGCTTTAATATCCTCCCAGCACTTACTTGAACAAAGGGTTTTTAGGTCTTTGCGGTTTTTTCTTTGCGAAGAACGCTGCAAATTCTCTTCCAGAGCTGGCGTAGCTAAGCTGGGTGGACGGCTCCGAGGCAGTGCGGGTGTTCTTCATATCCAGATACTCTGTCAGCAGCATCTGCAAACACAAGGAAGGGGAACTCAGCATTGGAAATGAAACAGCATTATAATGTAACCTCAATGTCTAGGATCTTTAGGCACTCTGTAAGACTGGAAAAATACTAAAAATCTCAGAAATTCTGATTAACAGAAACCTAGCTTTATTTTCAGAAATGTGATCCTAGTGACTTATATGCCACTGTCACTAATTTGGTTAAAAGCTCGTTTTACATTACTTGACCAACTCAATCAGCTACAAAACCCTGATGGTACCAAAAGTATCTTGCCAGAAGTCTCCATTCCTCCCAAAACCGATTCTAGCAGCAACAGGGAGATGGTGGGTGGGTTGTTGGCTGGCCTTTGCAGACTGATTACATACCGCAGCCCTTAAAAACATAAAGGTTAGCAACACTGATCTGTTCAGTTACAAAAGCATATTTTATATCAAACATCCACGCATGTGTTGGGGGGGTACGTGTGTTGAAGGCCACGTACGCTGCTGGAAAAAAATCCTGGGAACGCTGCAAAATTTGCCCTTCAATAGCTCCCAAACCTAACATGTTTCTTTTACCATGGAAAATACAAATTCCCACAGGCGTCAGTTCTGCCAATGTAGTTTAGGATTGATTTTCCCCTAGCCCAGCATACTCGGGAAGGGGTTGGGAGGTCCCTTTTTGAGACCAGGGTCCCCTTTGTGAAACCCTTGCAGCCCTGAGTGGCAGCCCGATACTTGATGCTGTTGAAGCAACTCCGCGTTGCAGAAGCAGGAACAGATTCCAAATCATTCACCTTTAATTTCCTGGTGTCTGCAGATGGAAAGAAACCCCTTAAAAATTAACTTTTCTCAGTGCATTCAGAAAGTCTCTATTTATTTTCAGAAAACTCTACCTACTCGGTAGCTATTAGTAATGTGTTCCATTTTAATAATTAGCTAGACAAAGCCCATCAAAGAGAGTTGTCTGTAATGAATGGAATACATCAGTACAGTGCTGTCTAACTTTAAACAAATTACGTAGGAGTAAACATCTAGGCAAACGGTATCATGCCCCTAATTAGACACAATTCAGGATAGTTTGGGAAAAAAAAAAAAATAATACAAACACAAAGAAACTTCAGCTCCTAAAACATCTCAATTAAAACTTTACCTGAGCAGAAGTTTTTAACATGCATTCTTATTGTTAAGAGTAAAAATAATCACCGTGCTGATTTTTAACAGTAATTTACCAAATCCGTTTGTATTCGCTTATTTGCATTTCATCTTCTTTATTTAATAACCCTAAAATCACCACAAAAATGTAATTAAACCCTCAAACTTAATCAAGTTTTTAAAAAAAAGAAAAACACTTAGCAATTTGTTCTCCCAATATGGATGAAACCTATTTATAATGGATTCCACGACTCTGGTGTCACTTGATATCCAAGCCTAGGAAATGTAAAGTGTGTAATACAGTACTTGGCTCCCAGATCACAATAAGCCAACAGAGGTTTGAGTTAGGAACATAATGAATTATCCCTGCTGGTTAAAGAGGGAAACAGAGAAATAAAAGATAAGTTAGTGGTTAGATATTCAGAACAGTTCTGAAAACGCCACAGATTAGGCAAAAAGGGAGAAAATTGTTAATTTATGGTATTGCTAGATAGGCAGGGCAGGCTGGTTAGACGCAAGGCTCTGAAAAATAAAAAGCTGTAAAAGAAGTGAAAATAGCTGGTTTTGATAACTATTCTCAAAGTTCATCTTTGAGTTATAAAATCCAGGCTAGACGGATCAAAGCTCTTTCTGCTCCAGTGCCCTGTATTCAACAGTTACACAAGTTCTTCAGAACGAAGTAATTAAGCGTAAGCATGGCTGAGCAGTTACAATACACAGCCAAGCGGGAGGGAAGTCAAGATGGGAGAGGTCTTCAATGCACAGTACATTTGGCTTATAACCGCAGCATGGAGATTAAAACCCTTATAATTTTTAAGCAATACGATTAACATGTGGGCCAGTCTGAAAATTTGGCAGCTACTTGTCTCAAAAAATAGCCCGAAGTTTTCGTTTCGCATCGGGTTGTGCAATGCGTGGCCTTCACCCAATGCCATCGGCCTCAATTTATTCCCTACGTCCAGGCAGTTCGAGTCATCCAGTTGTTCTGCTCTTGTAATCCTGGTAGAGGATTTTAATAAGTATGATATTTCAAAGTTGTCGCGTGGCCATGTACTTATTAAAAGCCGCAGCAAGCTAGAACTTGAAATTCCACTTGAAAGAAAAGAAAAAACTGGACATTTTCCTGCCTATCTAAGCGAACAGGAGCTTGCCTCAACCACCGAAGTAAGGCATTTCTTGATTTGGTCCCATAACACCTGATTAGTCGTTGCTAAGCCATCAATCAAAAACCTTGTTAGACATTAATCACTCGGACGTACAGCAAGATTTATGAGTGACTGTAAAGTTTGCAACACCCCATTCATCTATAACAAGGACTTTTGACTTTCTGTTCGCTGGTTGAATTCTGCCATCTGGGTAGTGTATTTACATCAATGTCAAACAAATAAAGCCGTACATAAAGCAAGAGAACAAAGTACTCTTCCTCCAACGGCTCTTTGGAAATTAAAATTAATATAAAATATTTCATTAAAAAAGCGCTATTTATGGATTTGGAGGCTTAATTAAATTCTCAAATTTCAAAAGGCCATAGCAGGATGTGTAGCCCATCTCCCACGTTCATCTGATAAGAGCTTGCACTGCACCGTCTTTCTGAACGGCAACGGGGCAAGAAGAAATTTGCTGCCGTGTCTGACCCCTGCTTGCACTTGCTGCGACTCTCCAGATCCACGTTTTCATTCTTCGGCTGAGCCCCGCGCGCAGTTGTGTAAGTCGCTATGTCTTATCAGGCTCAAGGTTGACCTATGAACAAAGCACGAGCAATAAAACCTGCCTGGCCACAGGGTGACGGCTAAATTCATTCATTATTTGTACCTCTTGTGAGGTTTTAGACAGGAGGCCTGAGCTCTGAATAAGCTCTATTCCATCAATTAAAAGCCGTAAAAGGTATTCCACGTCCTCATATACTCTGAATTAAGATGGATGCGCCAGCATGAACAGTTTGCTCCACCAGAAAATCATAACAGTTTCAAACTCTACACCATCAACGCTGATTTTCATTACACCTTCGTATATCTGGGGGGAGGTCCAGAAAAAATCAAATGAAAACTTACAGCATACCATGAATTTTGCAAGGGTAAATGGGATGACTAGGTAATTACTGGTCGCTCCACCTCATATTGATCAGGGACGAAAATCACAGAACAGATGATAGAAGACTCTATTGAAAAAGAATTAAGGGAGAATAATAGAATTCATGTCCAGCGACATGGATGTGCAGAACACAGATGTTGGCTAAGCAGTATTCTTATGATGATGACAAATTTAGCTTTAAATAGACAGAGAGAGATAAAGTTTTATTTCTACCAAGGATCTGACAAAGCCAAAACACTAAAAGTCAACACAGCACCTACTAAATGAAAAACCGGTAGGCACATGACAAGATCCTTAACATATAACTAGAAACGAGGAAAACCATCGATACCGGACTTGACAAGGTCCCAGAAATCTTAATTCGTCTTTTCCTTTTGTCCCCTCTATTCCAACCGATATACAAGACCATTCCAGAACCCTTCTTCTTCTGTTGGATGGAATTCTTCTATTTTTCAGCCTAAGTTCAGTCCATCTTCATTTTTAAAACAACAGTACTTAGAAGGAGCTTACTCGGACAATGAAAGCACATACAAGAGTGGCTGCAGCATCTCCTTTCCGGATCGAATGGACCAGAACTTTTCCTGTCTCAAATTCCTACGGATATATAATGACTACAGAAGGTTTGTAAATCATGTTTTGGAGGAAAAATGGTAAATAATAAAGTGAACACAGCATTAACAGAATAATACTATTTTCTTTTCTAGCATTAACAGAATAATACTATTTTCTTTTCTATCATTATTATTTTTCATAATATAATCAATCTACTGTAAGAATTTCAATGCCAGCAGAGGTAAATCTCTACATCTAGAGAAAAAATAGTAAAGTTGCGATCTACAGGATTATTGTGTAAAGCTGTGACTAGCAAATTTGGGAATACTGAAGATAATCAACAGTAGTGATGGTCCCACTATGACGATGGGTATTAATTAGCTAATTGGAAATGGCTACATAAAGCAGAGAGCTTTGTCAGAAGTAAAAGCTCACAGCATCGCCCTTTATTGGTCTCGCATCTGGAACGCCAAGTGAAACCCCGGCGCTCATAAACAAAGAGAGATAGGGAAAAAGCGGGTGGAAGGGTGCACAAAAGCAGCCTGGAAGTTATTAAAAGGCTGGAAGACGTTCCTTACAGCAAAACATCGAGAAGCCGTGAGCTCAGTCTCGTTAGCTTAGCGAAGAGAAGGCTAAGAGGTTACTGGATCAGTCTGCAAGCATGCAACAGAGGGCACCGAACTGATGAAAAAAATCTTCACTAATGAATTTTTTAAAATAAAATCCAAAGGTTGGAAAGTTGAAGCTGGACAGGCTTTGACGAACGGTTAGGCATACATTTCCAGAGCATAATTAACCACTTACATCAAAGGTTACACTGTACTGTCAGTCACCGATTATTTTTTCCCGTTCCCCAGTCGAGACTGGCTGCCTTTCTACAGCACGTGCCCTCTTTCAAACAGGAATTAATTCAAGAAAGTACCATGGCTTGTTTTCCACAGAGGTCAGGCGAGAAGATCACAACAGCTCCTTATAATCTGGGGATCTTAACAAAGCCGTCGCGCCATTCAGTGCCAGCTCACAGGCTCTTGCACGAAGGAACCATTAGCGTTCAAAGCACTACTGCTACGCAACACCTTCAGTTACCAATTTTGCATTGATCAAGGAAACAAAAACATTTGTCTTTGGAGACCAGGTTTGTGCTAGTGGAACCTTCTCACCCAGGCCTGTCTTTAGCAACCACTGGGCATGAAAGTATAAACGAGGGCCACCTCGCTCGTACTTTGAGGAAACTCTAAGAGTCAAAAAAACCCAGAATAACACTCTCACCATCCGAGAATGTCTCCAGTATTTTGCTGTGCGGTACTGGCAACTGCAAACAAGATTTATTTCCAGCTTATGGCTCCGACACACTGGGCAGCTGCAGAAACATTGGCATTTCAGCTCTGCTGACACACCGTGGTCTCCTCCTGAGTTGTATCGGCCTCTGAGAAGGCTCTGGACTGATATGGACTTACATTTTAGTTAGACCAAGCAGAAGGAACCAGAACCCAAGATCACAAAGCAGAAGAGAGAGTTCCTAATGGGATTTCAATGAGGAACGCTGGTTAAAAACAGAACAGCAAATTATCCTACATCTCCTGGCTCACCGGGGACGCATGGAGATGCCCGGTGCCAGCACACCACAGCGCGTGCATTCAGGAAAGGCACAACGTTCCTGAGAGATGATGATACCCAGCCATAGATGGTTTCAGGGGCAATGAAAGCAACTGCAAATGAACCCTGAATAAAAAGCTGAGAGTTCAAGTGACATGCACTTACTTCTTCGTAAACGTATGAAAAGAGGCGTCATTCTTGAAGATCTGGAGACAGGAGGTAACCACAAGCAAAGTGCCAGAATAAGGCAAGAAAAGCCGTGGCACTCTGTGCGAGACAGCAGTCTATAGCTAACTACCCAGTAATTCGCTGTTTCAAAAGCCTTAATAATTAAAATGCTGCAGTAATTGTGCAATTTAACCCCCCCAGCCCAAAAAAAAGTAACAGTTAATTGAATTCTAAGAGCACTGAGCTTTCTGCCTAAGTTGCACCACGTCGAGAACAGGGGCCGAGTACACCCATGGCAAACACGACAAAGGACAAAGCAATAAGGTAAGCCTGAAAGAACAAAACCAATTTTTAGGTGCCGTGAATACTGTTTAATGCTGCACAACCTGCTTTATCTAATCCTCTTGTTGCCCATGAAATTAATTTAACTGAAACATAATAATAAAAACCCTTCCAGAATTAATTCTCTCAAGGCATCGCCCAATTCCATTACTGTACAAGAAGCAAGAATTCCTTTTGTTTTTCATTTTTGGGGAAAAGTAAAAAACAACCCCAGAACTATTTAGATAATACTATCACTGCCAGTGCTACTACATTCATTATCAATGCTAATTGTCAATTAGCGCAACTCTTACTGCAGACCTATGAATGTGCATCTACCTCCAGGGAGGAAGGAAGGGAGGGAACAAACCTCGTAACTACTTTACAAACACAACTTCTTAAAAGCTGTTTTAATCGGTAATGAATCGTACACCCGCTCGGATTGCTTGGGAGAGTTTAAAACCAGAACCTTTCCATTTCACAAGCTTTTGATAACACGTGCACGGACTTTACAACCTTCGCACCACTCTGACTCGGCGTAGGGACGAGCTGAAGTCGCTTGAGACACATGCACACTAATATAATGGGTTTCACAGTCGCGAGCACAGCAAAAGGAGAAACCGTGATGTGCTGTCACAGCTGTCAACATCAGGCTGTAGGTTCCTCCACCGAGCCAGCGCCGGCCAGCACTCAGTGCATCTTCCCACTCCTCACGCGTGCCACCACAACAGCTTAAACATCTATCAAGAAAGGGACACTGGTTCAGTAACAAACGCCCGGCATAACGATTTAAATAGTGATGTTTTCCGCGAGCGTTCGCTAATTAACCCTCTGATGTATCAACACCCCCGTGACACATCGTTATCTGATTGAGCAGATCTGAAGTGGAACCCTGGTCCCGTTACAAGCGCCGAGACAAACATCGCTGACTTGTACAAGGCGAGGTTTGCACCCACAGACTTTCTCAACTGCTGAGAGCAGGAGAGATCGTGTCTTCCCGCTGACGGACACACAAGATAAAACATCTCCTACCACTACTACCTTTACCCCACTCCCCTGTGCCGCATCTATATTAGAAGCTTCATCTTAACTTACACCTGTCGTTCAAAAAATAAGCAGCTAATAGGAAAAGCTTCTGCGAGACTACAGCAGGTAACCTTATCTTCTGCAAGATGTGAGCAGGGACGTGATGCTGAAAGAGGGCTGTCTCTTCTTCAGGTCCTCAAGGGGAACGTTGCAATTGCTTTCTAACGTTAGTGGCTTTAATATCCATATAACCAACAATCCGGTACCAGCTCATACAAAGGTTACATGACATGTAGTGACAGGACGAGGGGTAATGGCTTCAAACGGGAAGAGGGGAGATTTAGATTAGATCTCAGAAGAAATTCTCGACTGTGAGGGTGGTGAGACACTGGCCCAGGTTGCCCAGGGAAGCTGTGGCTGCCCCATCCCTGGAGGTGTTCAAGGCCAGGTTGGACGGGGCTTGGAGCAACCTGGTCTGGTGGGAGGTGTCCCTGCCCATGGCAGGGGGTTGGAACTAGATGAGCTTTAAGGTCCTTTCCAACCTAAACCATTCGATGATCCTATGATGAAGGTCATCTCCAGTTTAGTGACATATGAAGTTTTAAGACATTTTCACTGAAATTTAGTCATCTGGCCCTCATAAAGGAGACGGGAGCTGGGCTGTCCTTTTTTTCCAGCTTTCCCAGCAGTTCTGCTGTTTTATTTATTTTAATAAAAGAGGAACAAATTATGATGACAAATTGATTTAAGCTACCAATAGTCAACTTGAATACCTGCGTCATAAAACAAATGGACAGCATTTAATTTTCTCCAGGCATGTCAGCTGTCCTCCAAATACAGATCACGCTAGCAGAAATGATCCAAGTAACAAAGCCACCTTATCATTTTAGTATCAGGCCCTCACCACCAAAACAAAACACAAAACCCCCCAGAATGAAGGTGGGTGGCACGGGGAGTCAGTCGGGATTATTCATTTCCTCCAAAGAAAATCCACATTCTGATGCAGGTTTCCACAGTAAAGCAGGTGCTTCATCTGCATGAGGACAACTGGAATGACAGAGACATTTACAGCGAGATCACTTACACAGCTTGGAGGGTTTGGGTTGAATATTGCACAATACTTCAGGGAAAAAAAGAAATCCTTTTGCAGTTTTTGACAAGCAAACCCAACTGGCCCCTGGGCAGTAACCTGTAATTGCTACAACTGTTTGATGACTATATAGAAAGAGATCCGTGTGTATATGCATATAAATACATGTGTCCAAGTGGCGAGCAGTGATGAGTGGTGGTCCTCAGGGGTCAGTACTGGGACCAGTGCTGTTCAACATCTTTGTGGGTGACATGGATGGTGGGACTGAGTGTACCCTCAGCAAGTTTGCCGACGACACCAAGCTGTGTGCAGCGGTGGACACGCTGCAGGGAAGGGATGCCATCCAGAGGGACCTGGACAGGCTTGAGAGGTGGGCCCATGCCAACCTCATGAAGTTCAAACAGGCCAAGTGCAAGGTCCTGCACGTGGGTTGGGGCAATCCCAAGCACCAATACAGGTTGGGTGGAGAATGGATTGAGAGCAGCCCTGCCAAGAAGGACTTGGGGGTATCAGTAGATGAGAAGCTCAACATGAGCCAGAAATGTGTGCTGGCAGCCCAGAAAGCCAACCGCATCCTGGGTTGCATCTCCAGCAGCGTGGCCACCAGGGCAAGGGAGGGGATTCTGCCTCTATGCTTGCGTGAGACCCCACCTGGAGTACTGCGTCCAGCTCTGAGGCCCCCAACACAAGTAGGACACGGACCTGTTGGAGTGAGTCCGAAGGAGGTCATGAAGAATGATCAGGGGATGAAGCACCTCTGCTATGAGGACAGGCTGACAGAGTTGGGGTTGTTCAGCCTGGAGAAGAGAAGGCTCTTGGGGAGACCTTCTAGAAGCCTTCCAGTATCTGAAAGGGGCCTACAAGAAAGCTGGAGAGGGACTTTTTACAAGGGTGATAAGGACAAGGGGTAATGGCTTCAAACTGGAAGAGGGGAGATTTAGATTAGATCTCAGGAAGAAATTCTTTACTGAGAGGGTGGTGAGACACTGGCCCGGATTGCCCAGGGAAGCTGTGGCTGCCCCATCCCTGGAGGTGTTCAAGGCCAGGCTGGACGGGGCTTTGAGCAACTAGGTCTAGTGGGAGGTGTCCCTGCCCATGGCAGGGGGGTTGGAACTAGATGAGCCTTAAGGTCCCTTCCAACCTAAACCATTCTATGACTTTATGTGTGTATTTTTACATATATATACTCATATACACACATACATGTATCTTCAGCACGTGGTTCTTCTGATATGATTGACGAGATCTGGTAAAATACATATGGTCCAGTACGATCCAGAGGATGGCTAACCAGCCAACTGTATACTAAAACAGACCAAAAAGCACCAAACTTCATCAGAAAGGTGTAATTACACCACCTGCTTCACAGACAGCACAAAATGAAGTATTTTCCTGCAAGATTAAAACGCGCTGTCTTTCAGTTTGACTGGACTTTCTTTTGCTCGTGTAGCATATAAAAAGGTCAAGGAGGAGTGTAAGAGTTGAGCAGGTAATTGAGAGCAGATTCCTGCTCTGCAATTATAATTTAGCTAAGCTTCACTGGTTCTGTTCATTTTGGAGGTGGGGAGGATATAGTTAGAATCTTATGTTTATAACTGAAGCAAAGCTAAACATTTTTAAATCACAAAGAAAGAGGATGTATTCGCTCGCGTTTATTGTCTGCTATACACCCACCTTTCCGAGCATCCTCTGTCTCAGAGAAGAAACGTGTGATTCTAACGCCCAGGAGAAACGGTGCTACACTTAACCCAACTCATCTGAGCTTCTTCTACTCAAACTGGCACGTACAACCCAGCAGCAGCAAAGGGAGGAAAAGGCAGCATGCTGTTTAAATACCAACCATGTTAACTCATGGATAATACAGCGCACTTCATGTATTTTATGCCTTCCACTAATTACTTAAGACATCCTGCTACAGTGTAGATGGTAACAGTAGTGTGCCCTCAGTCTTCATTAAATGCCAGCTCTTAATAACAGACTCCAAAAGGGCTTTAATTGCATTTACTCGCAGCTCCTGAACTTTAAAAAGTTGTTAATCAGATTTCTATGTAAATGGAATGACGATTAAAGGTTAAGTACAGGTTTCTGAAATTTCAGCAGTTGAAGACGTATTGCCCTTAACAGGAAGGAGAAACTACCAGCCTTGACAGGAACTAAACATCTTAATTAAATACTCAGAAGTACAGTACTTATTTCTGCGTGAAGTTCTATTTTCAAATGTCAAACTTAATCAGGCACTTGACAAAAACGTGCAATATCCCTACAGCACAGAAGAACAAAAATGCCTTGGGATTCTTTCCTGAGGAAACACCTGTACGTCTCCCCGTCCTCAGCTCCCCAACAAATTCCAGTTCTCCAAGCCACTTGGCCCAAACGACAAGAAGGGAAGTTTTATGGCTCTAAAACTGCAGGATTCCAGTTGAGAAATAGGATACAACATTTTTCAACGTGTCAGCTTTTCTCCTGTTCGCTCAGTTTATCCCTGTAACAAGCGTCATGCTGCCAAATAAACATAAGGGTCCTCATAAATCTGACTTGCAGAGATTTATTTCCCTTGAGGGTACAGCCCATCAATTATCACCAGTCAAAAGTACAAAAACTTCTTTGTCAGGAGTAAATTTAGTACGTCTGTATGGTGTTCTCTGAGCAGCTGCTTGTTCTGTGTTTTGGTGTCGGATACTACTGAGAGCATCCAGGCATGCCGCTTTCTGCTCCTGAACTTGAACCTGGAGCTACCCAGGACATTCACATCGACCGAGCAGTTCCAGCCCTCTGCTCCCTCTCTTGTGCTGCTGCTGGTAATTAATCTAACCCGCGCATTCGTAACCTATGGACTCATTACAACAAATATAAAAACAGAATACGTCTGTCAGACAGAAGACCGAGCCCCATTTGAAACCTGATTTGTGATTTATTCCAATCAACTGGGATTCCAGTCTCTGATTTCAATTCATTTGCAGGGATATATGAATTTTGTCGCACTGGAATAGAGGGCTGTACAGCAGTCACAAACAGACCTCAGTGGGATCCATGATAGGATACTTTATGCCAAAACATTACAAAATAAGAAGTATTTCATGCAACTCGAGGTTCAAATCCTAATCTGAGTAAACAGCAACTGCACCAGGGATTATCTCAGAGACTGAATAAGGGACTCCAGGACCAGAGCCCATTGCCTGGGGTGATACAGACACTGGGATCAGCTGCCAGAGACTCACCCATCTGTCTCACAACACCAAGCTGGGTGCTGTGGTTGACACACCTGAGGGACGGGATGCCATCCAGAGGGACCTGGACAAGCTCAAGAAGTGGGCCCGTGTGAACCTCATGAGGTTCAACAAGGCCAAGTGCGGGGTCCTGCAGCTGGGATGGGGCAATCCCAGGGTTGTAGCCCTGCCGAGAAGGACTTGGGGGTACTGGGGGGTGGAAAGCACAACATAGGTTTATAAAGGTCTCTTCCAACCTAAGCAATTCTATGATTCTATGAGCCAGCAGTGCGTGCTGGCAGCCCAGAAAGCCCCCCGCATCCCGGGCTGCATCCCCAGCAGCGTGGGCAGCAGGGCCAGGGAGGGGATTCTGCCCCTCTGCTGCGCTCTGGGGAGACCCCCCTGCAGTGCTGCCTCCAGCGCTGGGGCCTCAGCACAGCAGAGACATGGACCTGCTGGAGCGGGGCCAGAGGAGGCCACCGAGATGCTGGCAGGGCTGGAGCCCCTCTGCTGTGAGGCCAGGCTGGGAGAGGTGGGGGGGTTCAGCCTGGAGAAGAGAAGGTTCCAGGAAGACCTTATTGAAGCCTTTCAGTACCTAAAAGGGCCCTAGAGGAAAGACAGGGACAAATCTTTTAGTAGGGCCTGTTGCAGTAGGACAAGGGGTGATGGCTTTAAACTAAAAGAGGGGAGATTCAGACTAGATATAATGAAGACATTGAAGACATTTTTTATGCTGATGGTGGTGAGACACTGGCCCAGGTTGCCCAGAGAGGTGGTGGACGCCCCATCCTTGGGAACATTCCAGGCCAGGTTGGACGGGGCTCTGAGCAACCTGATCTGGTTGAAGATGTCCCTGCTCATGGCAGGGGGGTTGGACTAGATGACCTTGAAAGGCACCTTCCAACCCAAACCATTCCATGATGCTGTGATTCTAAGATTCTATTTCACGTACAGGATAATTTGACTATATAGCAAACAAATTAGCACACATCTTCATATACTGTCATGCATGTTAATTCATAAAAACTGGAAGGATCCGAATATTTGTATAACTAGCCACAAAACTGCAGAATTAATATTTAAAACTGGATTTTAAGTCTGAATCATTTTTTAATGACAAACTACCATCCTAGGAGAATGTATTTTTTCCAGTAAGCTATATAGCAACCGCCAGCCCACTGCAGCAGTGCTGCATGGGAGAGAAAAACCAGCCAGGAAAATAATGTGTACAGCGGAGGTGACTGTTACACTTACAACTGAAAGCATGAATGAAATTTAGCAGCGGAAGGCGCAGAGACAGGCTCTGCCTCTAAGCAATATCAAATAGTGGGAAAGAAATCGGGTAAGGAAGAATGAAAGTTAATTAAAGTGAGTAACAGAACTGTATAGCCACCAGTTGCTTCATCTTCTTTCAGTTCAATTAAAACTTAATGACAGTGCCTTGAAAAAAGGAGGACGAGCAAGGAAACTTCCACCTACCTCTTCACAATACGCTGCTGTAATAGGAGGCATTACCTGCAAAAGTGATTTACCAACTCGTGTCAGGCATGCGAAGGAGTAATAGTAGATTAAGAAAAAAAAAAAAAAGTCCGCTGTAGTTAAACCCAGCATTGTTGCTTCATTATGTATAAAAGGCTTTTAAACAGATCTTGCAGGAACGGCTATGACGTCGCATTTCAAAAAGCTTACATTTAGTAAATTGATATGTAATCTCTTGCATTCACTTGAAGACTTTTAGATCTCACGCATTTCAAACGGTCTTAATAAGAAGATAGCACCAAACAGCCCCGTTTAACAACCACCAGACTCACAAAAAATGTTTCCCTGACTTTAAACACATGTTGGCATTTTCTAATTGACCGAATCCTTGAAGATCCAACCACATCTGAATCTACAACTGTGGCCAAGAGACAAAGCACCGACCAGAGGGACACAGCCCATAGAATTAGTTGCGAGAATGGGATATACAAAAGCACAGCGAAATACTAGGGCAGCAAACGTAGGCTCCTGTACCAACAAGCCTAGTGACTCCAAGACGTTGACAAAAGGGCACGTTCCCCTTTGACATCAACCCAGCAGCCACCATTTCAAGCCCAGCTTATAAGGCCACTGACATCTTTGAAATGACATCAGAACTAGAAACCCTCTTTGTCAAACTCACAATAAGTATGATTTTATATTCTTCCCATTCCCAAACGGGTGGAAGCACGTACCAGTTCAGTGCTGTCAGCAGTCCCGTTTTGGAGGCTTAATATCACACTTAAGCAAAAAAAATTGCCCCTGACCTTATTCCAAAAATACATATTTCAGTAACGCCTCAGGGTCTTCGACGTTATTACAAATATCCTGATGCCAGAGGGGGGAGCTCACAGCATAGACAAGATTCCCATTTTCAGGCTTGGGGAAAAAAACAATAAAAATTTCAAATTCTTCAAAGCTCTTGTGCATGAGCCATTCCAGCCTTTTAAAGTACCCGTCAGGATCGCTATCCCTTCTGCCTTTTATGCTGCTCTACAAAAGGTACAGCACCGGGCCACCAAAATGCCAACATTAAGCAGATTATAACGTTTCTGAACATGTTCCATTACAGTAGATCCTTGAATGCCTTTCTGCATCAGGGAGCCTTTTCCTCGCCCTTTCATCAGCTTATCAAATGAAGCTAAACAGTAACGCTTGCATCTAATGATACTAGGGACCTTGTAATGGGATTAGGAAAAACACCATCATTAGTTTCAAGGAGGAATGTGACCTTGAAGACATTTCTTACTCAGCGCTTTAAAGGGATACAGTAGGAACAATGAAATTAATCCCTACGTTGGGATGTGGAATGGGCAGGGATAAGCAAGGGGCATTAAATTCCCAGGTAGATACTGTCTTTCCTCCCGTATTAATGGAAGGTAAAAAAGCAAATTCATTACCAGAATGAAACCTGGAACAGAGAAGGAAAAGACAGACCCTTCCTAAAGCCAGTCCGAAAGGCTCCTGGCTCAGCAAAAGCAGGTTTTAACCAAGCATCAAACTTCAAAGCAGTAGGTGCCATGGCCAGTATGACACCACAGTTTCTTCCCCGGCACCCACATATGCGACCCTCCACTTAGATCAGCGAGTGGCACCGCACGAAGCGCCAAAGGTCCTTGCTAGGACACGGCATGGGGGCTGCAAGCACATGAAGAGCAATGCCAGCTGAGCCCTGCTTTTTCCACAATCCTGACAGATAGTGTCGGTCGACTCTCCTAAGGACTCCGCGACAGCCCCACGTGAGGACGACTCGCCTGCCGTCCCACCTGGGGCCTCCGGTTGGAAAGCGCTGAACCTCCCAGCTTAATTTCCAAAGTACTTCTCAGCATTGAGAATACGCTGCGCCTTGTCGAAACACATTCGATTTGGCAAGTGTTCAAATTATTTTAGATAAAATTTCTCCAGCAAGACCTGCAAGCGTTGCTTTTGTTTACTCAGAAAAGTGTAAGTGCTTCTGGAATCACTATGTGGCTTCCAATATCCAAACCAATCATGCATGTCATTGTTTCCTTCAGCAAAAACATTTCTTTAGATTGCCAAAAGGAAGTGTAAATGCAATAGCAACAGGAATCCATTTAAAAGCTAAGAGCCGAACAAAAAAAAAAAAAGAAAAAAAAAAAAAAACAAACCCAAAAAAAACCAAAACCACTTTGTATTTTTATAGGATGTAAAGCAAACAATATCAGGTACCGTTGCTCAGAAAGGTGCCCCTCCTGAACGCCACCCTGACATCTCTGTCCAGCCTTTTGCTACCTTACTGCAAAATGCCTCTCTTACATTCTTCGAGATGCAGGGTGTGAATTCATCCTTATTTTCCCCAGCAGGAATCTCAAAGCCTGGTCTTTTCTACCGCAATTCCAGCTCACATGAACATCCTGAGGCTACTGCTATACAGTCAATTTTTAATGATAATATTCTCCGGTTCTACTGCAATTGCACAATAGAGGTGGGGATTTCTTTTGTTTGTTTTGAAAAATGAAAGAAAATCAGAGCAATATATCAGGTCAGCAAGCAATTCGGTTCAGAGGGCTGGATATTGGAGTTCAGGTTCCAGCTCTGGCTCCAGTCTCCCTGAAAATTCATTTTCCTGGTGCAGGGGATTGAACAACATCAAAGCCGGGGACCGGGACAGATAAGTCCAAACAAAAGCTACGCTGTCTGGGACAGGAGCAAAAAGCCAGAGTAGTAAGTACATCACCTTAACCCTTAAAAAAGCCCAAACTAAATCCCATACCGACATCAAATCCTAGGTTGACGCAGAATTCCTTGCGGCGTGTGTGAAACTGGCAGGGTAATGCCACTGGGTGGAGCCAGGATAAAGCAGATGGCTGCAACATAAATTTCAGTGCTCTGCCAATTTTGCTACCATTTAAGTGCCGGCTTTCTCAAAAGAAAAGCTGCCGCTCCCATGGCAAATTCTGTCCTTCAAGATTCAACCAAAGCCCCCGTACCAATTCCCTCCTGTTCCTAAATTTCAGAGATTAAAAGTGAATGTATTTTCTCAGAACACTGTACAAACACCAGCCATCGCTCCCCGTGACTGTAATAATTAAAACAACCTTCTCCCATCCCCTGTAACACCACAAAAAAACCCAGAGGACTGTCAAATTCAACTCAGTTGATGAAGGGACTACCTACCATTTCAAGCTTCTGGGCATTCATTTTAAAATCTATTACGTTGTAAAGTCCAAAGCCCATCCTTCAAGGCACACGATGACAGTCGGACGTGCAAACTGGCACAGTAATGCCATCGTAGGAAAGTCTGTGTGTCCAGTTACGCCAGGGTATATTTGACATATATACCTTTAACTTCAAAAGAATAAAGTATGGCAAGGTTTCCAACAATGAAAAGAGTTAGAAGAAATGAACAGACAAAACCTGCATTAACTTGTCTCCATTTCAGATAATTACTTGTGAGGTTTTTTTAAGACATTTGTGACTCACGAGGGAGTCTGTAAATTTACTGTCTTCTGCAATCTAATAATGTTGGCAGTGATGAGAGTTACCTATTTATCGATGTGTAACACCAATCTATCTTCAATGGATAAAAAAAGCTGTTGCTTAAGGAGTTCTCCCTCCCCTTTTTAGCATGCACAGCTTCTAGTGAACAGAACTTTTTCAAATGCAAAAAAAAAAAAAAAAAAAAAACAGTTAAAAAAAACCCAAAGCAACAGTCCACAGAAGTTGACAGAAAAGAGAGGAGGAGGATGGAAGAAGTTACGTTACTCAGCGCGGTAACATGGCAGGGAGATTTTGTCACTTTTGTTTACAACAGATAAAACAGGGAGGCTTAGGAGAGACCACACAGGATGGAACAAAGCTACGGGGCCAGGAATGAAAGAGACCCGGAGCATATTTGCAGTTCATGTATGAGTTAGCAGCACCTTCCTTTCTTCTCTTTCTCAAATCACATTCTTTGTCTCAAGCAATATTTAACAGAGAATTTTTGCTGAGTATCTGTTCGGTGTCAAGCATACCAGGGGTCTCATCTTTGCTGGAGTCCCTTAATATTACCAACAGGCAAACAAAACTGGCATTGAGAATAGACGCATCTGTAACGTGGCTCTGACGAAGGGCAAAAACATCCAGGACCACAGTTACCCCTACAAATGCAATCCCTCCCAAGAAGAGATGGTAGGTGAGCGTAGGTCACAGTCAAACAAAGAAAATGCAACGGGCACATTTTAAAATACGCTGTGCACTTTAAAATCTACAGACACACAAATCACTGTCAAGTATGAGCCAGCAGCTCCCAAGTGCTTCCTTATTCCCTTCCATTAGTCTGCTGCTTTTCCTCCTGATCCTATCAGTCACAAATGGAGGACTAATATATACCTTTATTTTCAAAAAGTTCAAATGCATCACAGTCCAAGTGTAAATAATTTATAAATCAAGGCAAGTAAGATTCTGGTACGTGGCTGAAATGAGGGAGAAAGCTTTTAAGAGGAGGAAGATGCAAGCACATCCATGTAAACACACACGCAGTTCGCCACTGCCAACGAAGACTTCACAAGGAAACCACCACTCCCCCTCCCTCCTCCTTCAGATTCCCTTGATTTTAATATTGGTCCTTCAACCAAAAGCTCATTACTAATCCAATCTTAATGTCACTTGAATTCTTACAAATAAGGAGACCACACAGGGAGCTGATGATGTTAATTCTGGCACTTAAATCAGAAGTGTGAAGTTAAATGCAACGCATACCCTCCCCCTTTCGTTAATTCTACATTTAATTGCAATGTCTTGTTCTTCCAAATCCCAACTTGCAAGGCGGTATTTAGAACTAAATCAAACAGGCAAAGTTTCAAAGCGTTGATAACCGGCGAGCTGGTGGATTGGCTCTCCAGCATTTCATCCATCATTGTGGATGGCAGGACTATAATCCCAGTGATTGTCCTGGAATCACAGAAAATTGGAATAGACCTCAAGAGATCACCTAGTCCATCCCCACGCCCCAAAGAACCAGTTATGTTGTCATGCCTGACAGATGCTTGGAAGTTTTTAAGGATGCTACACAACAGCTATATAACATCCCTAAATCATTCACTGCTTACATACACTAGCCATTAGGTTAGACATCAAGACAAGAAATGTTCAAGTCTCCCTTGCCAGTCTTTAAGCTCAGTACTTCCTCTCCGATCGTATCCTGGAAAACACGTGATTCCCCTCCTCTTTTCAACTCTCTTGATAGATTTGAAAGCACAGGCCTCCCTCCACCCCTTAGTCTTCTTATCTGTAAGTAAAAGGATTGTTCCTTTTTAACTCAAGTCATTTTTTTCCTAAATCTCTGATCATGCTGGTTGATCTCCTTTGAATTCCCCCCCTATTCTTTGGCTTCTTCCTCGAGACCATAGTCAAAGAGCAAATAGGACCACACCTGAAATCTCTTCAACAATGACTAGAACGGGATTATTTCTGGACATCCTGCAGGCCAGGCTCCTCTGGTACTCAACAGGGCAATACCTGACTTTGTTTTGTTTTGGTGACATACTGATTCACATCCCATTTGTAATCCACGGCTCCTTGGCCAAAGACGAGACATACCCAACTCTGCACTTCACATCCATACACGGAAACAGCCAAATGCATACCTTTCTTTTTAAATTTAACTTATTAAGATCTTCCAAATTCTAACTGTATTCTCCAACATGCTTCCAAGCCCCGCCTTCCAGCATGGTATTTGCACATTTTATGATCCTCTGCTGCATTATTCAACACATTAACAAAAATATTGAATAGCACCAAGCCCCAGACAGAGCACTCAAAAGAACCATTACATAAATCCCTTAATAGCAAACCCTTCATAACTTCTCCTTTCCCAGCCAGTTGTTTACCCTACCTCATTACAGTTTCATCTACATCCTAGTTCCCCAAGTCCGTTATGAGAAAAAGCATGTGAAACGCTAGTAGAAGGTTTACTGTCGCCAGGACATAGGCCACCCACTGCTCCTCCCTCCTCCACAATCCCTGCCACCAGCTCTCGGAAGGAAATTAAATCAGTTGACAGCTTATGCTTGACATACAGCAACAGTAATTCTTCCTCTGATTTTGTATATTACTTAGACATTTTATGGGTTTCTACATTTTATTTTTTTTTCAGAAGTCAGAGTTAAAACAACTGCTTTAGAAGTCCCTGGGTTTTCCCCCTGCTTCCCCGACTCCGTTTTTTTAAAAGGCTGCGTCTAGATTTTCCTTTTTGTGGTTTTCCAGAATCTCCTGAGATTTCTGAAAAATGTTATTTCTCCTTGGATGAAGGTGTTGCTTATGCTACGATTATCACAGAGCAGAAGGGAGAATAATGATGACAACCAAGGGCAGGTTAGGGGGGGAAAAACAGAAGATTAAGACAAGATTAAAATAAAATACCTCAAGTCCTCTAACTCCCTCATTTAAATCCAGCAGGGTTCTTAACGGGAAGGGGAGTCAGGACAAGAACCAGTGAGAAAGCCCAGTAAAGTCTTGCTGCAACTCAATCCTTGGTTAGACCTTGCAGAACGGGAGCCTGTACTCCCCACATACTAAAGAAAGGGGGGAAAGGGAAGAAGAAATACGTGCACATATTGAAAGAAAAAAAAAAAAAAAAAAAACAGTGACTTTTGGAAGCACCGTATCTTTTCATGCTGTAAAACATAATCCGCCTTTAAACTACTGAATTGCAGAAGAAAAGTTATCCCATAATTGCTGCACATTTTGCCTGGGATTTGTATCTAAGGCTCTTCGCATTGTCATTTGTTAACAGCACGATGTATTCGTACGTTTCTCTGACAATACACAATTCATTTCTTTTTCAGCTGCTTAGCAGATGGCACAGGAGAAGCCTGGTTTTCTGCGGCATTGGTACTCACAGTTCATTCATCTCAGGTATATCGCAAAACAGAAGCTCTGGCTGAAGCGTCTCCCATGGTGAGGTCACTCACACTACCACTCTCCTCTGTAGGTTTCTATACATTCATTATCCTACAGTCTTTCGCTCAGAAGCGGCACTAACCAGGTCACGTATCTACACCAAACCAGTAGAAATGCCCAAAGCTAAATTTTAATCTGCCAGTCAAACGTGAATTATCAAGGTTTTAGAGACCGAAACTCAGACAACAAAAGCAAAGTTCTCGCATGGGCTAAAAATGACATCAAATCTAAATTGCTATTTTTCCTATCCTCTGCATGTTTCCTCCATTTACGATTTTTTGTCTTTAAGATTTGATCTTTATTTTCCCTGGATAGTCCAGATTTACTCTGGCCACTTCTCTAACAATTAATTCAGTATTAATCTTCCAGAATGAAGATTATCAAAGAGGACAATATCCTCCCCACAAACCAACCTATCTCTAGTCCGTTTGGGCCTGTCAAGCAGCATTAAAGAAGGTGTATGCAGAAAACAAACATTAAAAATGTTCTGTTGTTGAGTTACATGGTCTTGCACCACTGGATTTCACAGTATTTTCTTCAGATTTGTCCGACTTTTCAGATAAGTATTGATTTCCTCAGACTTGAACTCACGGTAGTGCAGAAAGAGGGATAGCAGGACGACAGCTAGTACAGACTTGGATGAGATTCTCTGCAAACAGAAAACGGAACCCACAGAGAAGCATCTAAAACACGTGGATTTGATTTCTCTATTTAAATTTGATCTTTGTCAGGTAGAGCAGACAAGGAGTTTCATTCATTTCCTTCATGTGTAAATCTGCCCATAACAAGTTTGTGGGAAACACGGACTGTTGCAAAATATTTTATGGCCAAAGACCTACCCAAGTGTCTGCATTCTGCGGTCCATTTCTAGTTATAAACTTTAAACCCATAAAGAGATAATACATTATGAAGATCACGGACCTTGGCAGAGCGAGTTTTGATCCAAGCAGCAGTTTCTCCATTTAACTGCAGTCACATGGAAAACCTACCGCTTTTTACCCATTACCTGCCTCTTACCTGTGCTGAAGACCCTCGTTTCATGTTCTTGGAGCAGGAAGAAACAGGAACTGCCACCTGCCCTTCCCCAATCCCACCCATTATTTTATCATGTTCCTCCTTATTTATTTTCTTTCTTAAGGAAGCAAGCCCAACTTTTTCTACCTCTCTTCAGGTGGCAGTTTCTAAGTGTGCTATGCTCACCCTCCACCTCTCCTAATCCCTTTGCATTCTGCAACATCCTTCAAGATGAGCAGAGACAATTCGGGGCAGACACCGACAGATGAGGCTTGCAGCATTCATTTCTATAAAGGCAATGTAAAATTTCCTTTGATATCCATCCTTTACGCAGCCTAGCATCTTCCTAGTTCAGACCCCAGTTTGCACATTAAGAGCAGGCTGCCACTGAGCTTTCTAAAAATGACACCCACTTCCCTGTCTTTGGATGTTTTAGAACCAAGGAAGCTTAACAAACAGTTTTACTTTTCCCCTCAATACACGCTTGCTAACTTATTTAAACATCTCTCAGATTCATCAGCCCCTTCTTGCTCCAATTAACCCCAAAGATTTTGTGGCAGGTGTCAAAATTTGCTGCTTTCCTGCACAGACCTTTTTGAAGACCACTAATAAGCCTGATAACCACCAAGAGGATCATCAGAAAACCAGAGTTAACCTTTCTTCTTTCCATTATGATAATTTTTCACCAATTGTTACTTTATGTCTCCTGGTGAGATTTTTTTAATCATTTTTTTAAAATAACCAAAACCCCCTGCATTTCAACCACTGTCTACTTTGATTTGTTGGAAAGTTCTTTATCCCTCGCAAGTGCACCGAGTGAGCTATTAAAAAAAACCCAAACCAACGCAACACCAAAAACAAACACTCACAAGAGCTAATTTTTCCCCTACAGAAATAATTTGTAGAATCTTTTGTAAGTGTAAATAAGACATTTTTGCCTATCCTCCAATCCTCAGCTGGAGGCTTTAAGGAAAGGCTGCTTATCTTTCCTGGCATCTCAGTAACTTCATACTTCTCCTTCCTAGAAAAGTCTTCCGACATACTGCCTTTGAACTTACATTAATTTCAAAGTTCCTTCTAAAGCCTCTAGCGCTGCCTGTATGTCTTTATTATCACAAGAGAAGAGTTTCTGGGTAGCTTCCTCATCTAAACTCTCAAAACTAAAGACTGGTTTCAGAGAAATCATTTAGCTTTCCTGTAATGTTTTCTTTTTTTAACACATAATCTTGTACAATTCAACAAAACCACGACGTCTTCTGCAGGCGCCTTGCTTTTAACATCCTAAAGATACATCAAATATATTTGATCCCTAAAACCCACAACAGTCGTCTTCACTTCCCTCCTACTGCCTACTCTAAAAAAATATTTCAGCTTATTAGCTTTCCTAGGGCTTGATTTCTAAAATTTAAGTTATTTGTGCCAAATAAACACACCTCCAACCTTGGCAGCTGTACTGTTTATCTATTTGCTGGTTTTCATTCTGTTCAAAGGAACACCGTTCCAAGACCGGACGACTGAAAACCAGCAGCCAACTAAGAGTTTTGCCTCCTTTGCCTGTTTAGGATTTTACAATTTGGCCCTTTACCTCCTTTTCTGTCCATTTTATTATTTGATACTCAGCCTGCTCCTCTGGATGCTTAACATAATTACACTCTGGGAACTACTACTAAGTAGCTCAAATGACTCATTTTGAACCAGCCACAGTACGTTATGTCAGAGAGCAATCCAAGATCGAACCTAAAAAACACTTCCCTCCTCCTGCGGGCTCTTGAACCGGCCGTTACAAGAAGTAGTCAAAGACAAGGTCTCCATCAACAGGTTCTGACTCTTCCACTTACCCAACTTAAATATCAAGAATGGCGGATGGCAGCCACCACTTGTTAGCAAGTGCTGGTCTCTGATCTTTTTAAATAAAAATAAAACAGTTTACACTCCATTTCCACTCCTCAATCCACAGGCTAATAAAACCTGCTAATACACTTCAATTTTTACAGCATAGTATTTTTGTCCCTACATGTGGTCCTCTCTACTCTGAATTTTTATCTCACTAGACAGAGGAATTCTTTAAATAAAGGCATGTTCCTCCACCTCCTACAAAAAGTCTGTCTTCCATGCATAGTCTGCAAACAGCTTTACAGATTTCCACTGACATTTGTCATTTCACCACCTTTGCATAACACGCTCTATAATTTGGTTTTCTTGATCACAAGGGAATCCAACCACCTAATTTTTATTTAACTTGGTTTTTAGTTTTATTTGGTATCTCTTTTTCATTCAGTTGCTTCATCTTTAATTTTTATGTAATTTCATGCATCCTCCTCCTGGCAATATGTTGTTGTTTGCAGGCGATTCGTTCACTGATGGGGACAGTTAGATAGCAAATATTTACTTCACTACTGAAGACAAATATTTGACACCTATCACCACCAATTTTCATACGGATAAGAAATAGTCCCTCGAATTATCATGACGACTAGAAGCATCCACATACTATGCCGTTCATCCACCTCTGACTGAAGAGCCATCATGTATTTTAGACATTTTCATTTGTAAAGAAACAAAAAAAGAAAATGTTAGAATTCACTGGTTTCTTTGTCACTGCCCTGCTATCTTTAAGATCACCTATTTAAGTCAGACTTGCTGAAAGGGCCCATTATTCATTCTTTCCTCCTTAAAAAAAATCCACTTGCTCTCTCTAAAAAATAATAAGCAAAAAATACCCTTTACTCCGTGCCCTTAATCTGTTAGGTCACTGAGTAGTCTTGTCTTAGATTTTATTAGAAAGACGGTATCTCATACCTTCTTTAATTGCTACTTACATTCTGTAGCAAGTTTTCTGCAAAACATTCCATTTCAATCAAATTGCTCCAAGACAGCTTTTTAAGCTGGGTACTTCTGAAGTGCCTTAAACATGAATGTCAGAGAAAGTGAGTAACTTTTGGGTTCAAAAAGTCTTCCCTTTTTCGGGGAAGAGCCCACTAGTTTGGAGAATCAGACTGTATTTAAGAAAAAAAAACCACCTCACAACAAAAAAAAACCCCAAACTTTTCTACTTTTGCCACAATGTTCTTCCACTTAATTTGAGAACTTGCTGTACCTCAAGTTGGGTGCTTTTCTTTGATTCTTTCTCTTGTCTATTTAGGTTTCAGGTAGGACTGTGATTTCTTGGGAATCTGTTCAGCAGGACAGGAATTCAATTTCAGCGGGAGCTTCCCGACGCGTCTGTGCAGACAGCCGGGCTTTTGATGAGGATAATGCAGGAACACAGAACACTCAAATTCTTGGAGTGATTAGATGCCTGTGTCTTAAAAATCAATTCCCCATTTTCACTGCATACTAACATTGGTAGGGCTGAAAGCACAGGAGAAAATGTTGTTATCCATTCACATATGGAAACAATACAGCACTGACACAGGTGCCCGGCTCTATTAGTGTACCCAACCCCTCACTTTCCGAGGAATGACATTTTTCATCCCCAACATGACAGATTTTGTGAAACAGATAATGAACTGTTATCCGCAGATCACCCCATTTGCAAGTTGACAAATAGCAGAATATAAATGACAACTTTATTCATTATCCTCATAGTCCAGAAGTGACGGCGATATCCAATAAACACCCAAAACTCCCTTGAGCTACTCTGAACCTAGGAGATTCAGGCTGGCCTATTTCCCAGTAAAGATATGGAAATCGGCTTCAGTCACCTTCTGAAAAAGGTTCTACCTCAGCTTATGACAAAAATATCGTCTTCATCCTGCGAGGTGCTGGGCAGTCTGGCCGTAAGCCAGCAAAGCACTTAAGCACACACACAACTTAAAACATGTGTACGGTCCCAATCGCTTCATACATCTAATTGCTTTTCTGGATTAGGGCCAAAGTACTCACCACGTCGTAGATCAAGACCTCACTGACAACACTGATACCCCCATACATGCAAATCTCAGACAGAGAAAAATCCAGCAGCATCCTTGAAGCCTGGTCCCAACTGCTGCTCTATCAGTCTAAACACCGGATAAGAACAGATAATTTCTAAACTATTAGTTCCATCCTAGGAATGAAACGTTTAACAAGAACCCATTCAAATTCTGATAGATTATGCCACACGGATTAATCACTTATCTCTGCAACTCAGAACTTGCAGGTCAATATTCGCAAATAAATCTCTCTCCACCTCAAAATGCTCCTTTTTCCTTAAAGTCTGCACAAGAAGGTTTTTACTGATCAGACACTGACTAAAATTGAATCTTTTGCTGTTCTGCTTTCAGTAAACGGTTTGTAGAAGAATCCCAAAATGGAATATTAGATTTAGTTCACAAAATTTTTTTTTTTCTAAACAGAAAACAAAACAGCTTTTCACGCTGTGCTGAAAACAAAGCCTACCAAAGAGACAGGAATGCACAAAGTGACCTTAATAAAATGACAACTCAACAAACAAGAATATCAAACCTCTTAAAATCAGGTTACAGAAAAGATTTTAAATGGTCCTTCTAGATCTTAGGAAGCACAAAACCTTCTCTGACCAAATTACTTTCAATTCTTCACAACTGTGTTCAGAAAAGGAAATCATCACCAACACAGAAAATCAATAGGAAGTGTTCCAGACAATAATGCAGCAGTAAGGAAGGACCAGACAGTAAATTCAGGGAAGATAGGAGTTTGGGGAATGAAGAAAACAAGTGATGTAAACAACAAAATAGCTACTGAACAGCCTTTGCACCCATCTGACACTCAAAAATAACACTGCCATTTGTTTCATCAACCTGACCATATGAGAATAAAGATCTAAAAGGATATTACAGGAACAAATCCTCAAAAGAAAACAAAGGCCCTACATAAATAATGTACTGGAGAATTTAAACATTAAAACCACAACAGCCTTTATGTTGCCTTTCACAGCCTTTGGTTTAGCACGTGTTATTCCAAGGCAAATTATCCACCTTCTCCCCCATGAGCAGCTTGTCCAAGGCTGTACAGAAAACCAAATGTAGAATCAGGACTGACTCACGCCATTCCCCAACCTGATACTCAACCTGATACTCTACCTGCAAGTCCCTCTTCAGAAACGAGGAGTCTAAAAGCACCGATTAATGCCTCAGAAAAATGGGCAATTTACAGGCTTTACCCTTAAGATTTAAATACAAGATTTTTTCATTCCGTGCAAGAAAGCAACAACAGCAAGTTGCTTTTCTCTGTACATCATGCATGAATATTCAGTTAGAGAATGACCTTACCCTACAGTAGTATACAATGGACAGCATATAATGGATAGTAAAATCACTGGGCAACCTGCTCAGGGTGGCCCTCCTTGAGCAGGGAGGTTGGACCAGAAGACCTCCAGAGGTCCCCGACAACCTCAACCATTCTGTGGATCTGTGAAAATTCCGAGACAGAATGAGGCAGATGAGGAAAACAAAAACAAAACAAAAAAATAGCGTCTTAAACCCAAAGGTTCCTTTAAAACAAACCTGGGGCCACTGTACTGATGATCAAAATGAAAAAGTCAGCTCTGTTTAAGAGAAACTCTAATTTGGACCTAACTTCTCTTGTCCAAAGGGATGGTCAGTCTCCCATCAATTAATGAGCCATTTTCAAGACCGCAAAAATAAGCTGAGGTTCAGCAAATACTTTGTGGGAATCATTTCAGATTCATTAAGTACACCAAGTCAGCTTTATTCTGCAAAGCCAGCACATAATTTAAGTGAAGTCTCACAGGCAGCCTTGCTGGCCTTACTTGCAAAACCAAATTAAGCAGGTGCATAAATGCCAGCATCATCAGGATCTTCCTGAGGTGCTGGGACTGATATTATTTTAACACACCATCAGACTCTTTACTAAGATAAAAAAGGACAACTACGAACTCAATTACAGCCCAGTACATCTAAAAAACTTCACATTCACCCCCAAACGATCAATCCTTCCCCTTGGATGGACTAGCCATTGCTTTGGTTTCTTTTTTTCCCTTTCCTAGCTCCACACAAACACAACACCCCAAAACCCCCTAAATTTGGCCCTCTGAAGCTCAAAAGGAGCAACAATCCCTGCAACCATTGTCAGTGCAACATAAGCATTTTCACTGGGCTACTGCAGCTCCTTCAACACCACGTACAGGACTGGACCTGTTGGAGTGAGTCCGGAGGAGGCCATGAAGACGATCAGTGGGTTAAGAGCCCCTCTGCTGTGAGGACAGGCTGAGAGAGTTGGGGTTGTCCAGCCTGGAGAAGAGAAGGTTCCAGAGAGACCTTATAGCCCCTTCCAGTGCCTAAAGGGGGCCTACAAGAAAGCTGGAGAGGGACTTTTGACAAAGGCATGTAGTGACAGGACGAGGGGTAATGGCTTCAAACTGGAAGAGGGGACATTTAGATAAGATCTCAGGAAGAAAGTTTTCACTCTGAGGGTGGTGAGACATTGGCCCAGGTTGCCCAGAGAAGCTGTGGCTGCCCCATCCCTGGAGGTGTTCAAGGCCAGGTTGGATGGGGCTTTGAGCAACCAGGTCTAGTGGGAGGTGCCCTTGCCCATGGCAGCGGGGTTGGAACAGATGAGCTTCAAGGTCACTTCCAACCTAAACCGTTCTACGATTCAAGCAGCTAATGGCATACAATAAGCTGAGCTCCAAAAAGTTCCAACTCTGTACTCATAAAGGTATTTTAAATACTCTACGCACCTTCAAGAATTTTTATCTTTCCAATACATTAGAGCTGGGACTACAGTGAAAAGATAAAGACATTTTCAGCAGGTGGAATGCATGGACGCACGATGACAGAAAGCTGGCAGTGTGAAAAAGCCCCGTTCAACACAGAAAGGAATTGGAAAGCAGAGAAGTAGAGGAGCTCTTCAAAAGATCTTTTGACCAGAAGATAGCAAAAATTTTACACAATTTTTTAAAAAAATTTGCTTCTCCACTCCCATTCCAATAGGGAAGGTTTCACAGAATTGGGATTATAATCACACTACTATTAAGTTACCTCTGCAACAAGCTGGAAGAGTTGCAGACAGCACCATATATATCTGATTAAACCATTCAGCACTAGAGAGTTATTCTAAGAGTAAAAGCACAAAAAACCCCACTGAAATACCACCCACTCCCTTGTTCTTCCCTTACCAAACACGCACATGGTTGCATGCAACTTTAGCAGTCTATCTCTACGTTATGTCTGTGCAGCAGACGGGCGTGCAGATACAGGAATTATTTGGGTATTGATAAATCAGGACTATACTGAGAAACAGACCGACCAATATGTGCCACCGCTCTTCTCAAGCTGGATCTGGAACATCCGTCCTGCAAGGCAGCTGGCGTCATAGGGGCCATTCGAGGGATCTTTACTTCTAGACTCTTTTAAAACTGAGCTTGTCTTTTTTCTCATTAAAAAAATCTAAATTAATAAATTTCCCCTAAAGTTAACTGTGTTGCTTTACCCTGAATGTATTTGCTCGCTGCACTACTCTTGTTTTGCAGAACTTACCCCTTTAGTAGACACTGAGTTATGATTCTGAGGGGGCTGCAGCTGAGAGATGTTAAAGGGATTCACATTTTTTCTACATAACCTTTCAGAACGAAGCCAAAAACTCTCAGAATCATTAATACAGCACAATATTAGGCATCCAAAAGAACATGTCCCTAATAGATCACGCAATAATCTTGCACAGACCACGAAGAACCTCCCTGTGCAAGAGACTGTGTTTCCATACCACCAATTAATATGCAAACCTTTAACTCGATCTTTAAGGAAATTGTTAATTATATAGCTCACAGCAAAACTAAATGCAGAAGAGAAGAATGTTTAACAAAACCTTCAACCTGAACCCTTGGCCTTAAAAAAGAGCTCCCAGAAAATACAAGGCTAGCACTTCTCGCTAATCACGGGAGGCTGAGCTGTTGGGAACGTGTAGCACCAGTTGCAGCACACAATGAACGATCCACTCAACATGACAATAAAGACTTCTCAAAAGGCAGAACACATTCTTGTGACCTTGGAGATAAGTCTCATAATCTCATTCTCATCTGCACCTGCAGAATCCCTTCACTTGGGTATTTGATGTTTGGATTTTCATTCAAATGACTTTGCAGAGAATGTCAATACATGTTTAGGTGGACTGTAAGAACGAGGATATCATTTTGCTTCTGCTGGTGTTTGACTACAGAATACACTTAAGCCTATCGCTGCAAAAATGCAGATTAACATCTAGCTAGTTTTCAGAAAATGCAGTATATATAAAGTAAAGGGAATATAGGCGTAACAGTAGATATGAAGCATAAGTAAAAGAACATTTCTCAAAGTCAGTCTCTGAAGAATGTTAAACCAAAGAACACTATGCTGAAAGAATCAATGCTAAGAAAGGAAAGTAGGATTTGGGAATACAAGGACCAAATTCTAACCTGCTTTATACAACCTGCAACCTCAGAGAATGTAAAGGAGTCACACAGGTTGCCATTAAGGGAAGACCGACTTCTAAGTTGTCATACAAATCTTCTGATCTACCTATACTCAGATGCATTAAAATACCTGCTGCCCAGAGATGCAGAGACTTTATTCATCCTTCCAAATAACTCTGAGATACTAAGATTTGAAAATCACAGATTAGTAATTAGTATAAGCATAAAAACAATCACAGTTCTACTTTAAGCAAAGCACTAAGTAGTTGTTGGTATGACAGTGCTGTTTTGAACCACACCACAGAAGTACGTGATGGAATTCCCTCTCCTTCGGTACTACTTCCCACTACAAAACTGCATCCGATGCTCAAATGCAACACGACGTTTTCCAGGGCCTTGGCCTACCCCCACACCCAAAGCAGAATCAAAACCTAACCACGCACCAAAAATTTAACTGTTGATATGTGTCCCATCCCTTGGAATCCTTATTTTGCTCAGTATTGCTCCGAGCGTGAAGGCAAAAGTGCAGCTTACCTGAAACACACTTACCAACCTATATTCTAATTGCCCAAGCAGTGGACGTTAAGCACCAAAGAACTGCAAGACGTGCAGGACACGGAAAAATCAATGTATTGTTGAGGTGAATGCCTCAAAAACACGGCACCTGAAAATTCCACCTGTCCCGCTGGAAACAAAAGTGTCCTTTACAAAAGGTTATCCAACTGCATTCCCCTTGCAAAGCAGAAGGAAGCTGAAGCTTCTAGAGCGAAAATACGGCTAACTTGTAGATTTTTATTTTTTTTTCAACTGCTTGTCTAACACAATACTGAAGAGCTACGAGCAACACAGTTTTAACAAGAACATACCAATACCAGTGCATACACTGCTGCTTTCCACGGATGGAACTGCAGGAGTTGAACTCTGTGTCCGATAGCCCACTGCAGACAGACTGAAGGACATCACTAGGTCGATCTCTAGTCCAACGCGAGGATCTGTACATACTAACAGGGAGATATTAGCAGCACTGTTATGGAGAGATTACAAAAGTTCTCAGAACACTCTCCACCGCAGTCGTCACGTCCACAGATCTTTGGTAACGTCTTAATTGTTCCGCACTAGAACCAAGATGGGCTCTAAAGGAAACACGCCATTGTGAATTAAGGTAAATTATCACGAGAGGTTAGTGCCAGGGAAGAATTCAAAGGCACGATCGTTTGTCACTTTGGCAGGTAACGTGGCTGGGAAATGCAGTTTTTCCAACAGGGCACCAGGCATGCAACTCACTGATGACATAGCAAGGGAATATAGTACCAAATCATTGTAATAAAGTGAGATCATCCTTTTATTGTGTCCTAGCTAATCATGTGTAAAGCTACTGGTTTATTCCATTGTCCTTTGTGAGTGAAAAGGGAAAGAGTTTTGGTATTATACTTAAGGGACCGCTCTGATTTATCTATTTCCCGTCCGGCTGGGAGGTGTAACTGATTTGGATTATTCTCCCCGTCATATGCACCAACTTCCAACCGCTTAAGCCTAGGAGAGAAAATTAATGGTACGATTAACCTTTCTGCAATTAGAATGAATCTACCAAGCGGCAGACGAGTCCTGTTTGCGCTTTCATCTCGGGTATCGCACAAGGCCGTGGGTCAGCCCTTGGAAAAGACAGCAACCAGCCCTTCGTCCTCCACCCTTCCGCCTGACCTCCTGCTCCAAGCCTTTTCCAGGGAGGTTCAACACAAGAGACTCAGCCATCAGTAAAGGCCAGGCAAATAGTTCCTCTGTCAATTAAAAATTTTTTAAAAAAAAAAAAAAGTTACACAAAGCGTTATTTTTCTTGGAGGTTTACCTCCTTCTAAAGTCACGTTATTATAATGCAAAATTAGATCTGGGATTTTCAAAAGAATCTAAAGTAATTAGTTGCCCAAGTCCCCCTGGATTGCCAAGGGAGTTAGATCCTCAACGCCTTTGGCTCTTTTAGAAAACCCCATCCATCACAGAAATTCACAGGGTGGCTCAATAAAAACTACAGAAAAACAAGTCCTGAGTCGAGCACAGTTTTAGAGTTATTTTTATAGCACTTTACAGGGCCCCGTAGCCACTACTGCATTGGGAATAACAGGCACCACCACCAAGTTTTCCACCAAAAAAGCTTTAGAAAACAACTTTTCACTCACGGAAACCATGGTAAAAATTCCGCAGTGACATTACTTCACGCTGTAATATTAAAAATAAAAGGCAATGTAAATAAAAGCACCAGAACCACATCACTCAAAACCACAGCATCTAAGCTAAGCACACATGTATTTTTCATTCCCTTCTCCTAGTGCTACTCTTTGATGTTTTTTCAAGCCTATGCTATAAATGCAAAGCAGAGGGAGTCCAGCTTTTATTATTGGAAAGAACGAATTAACAATGCAACACATTTTTTTATTATTTTAATCAGTTTCCAGCTCACAGCTTCACTGAGAATACACCAACAATCACACAGTTCTTAGGCTTTTTCCAGCAAACGAGGACCCCAAAGAGCTTTACAAGGCATTTAATTACATACTAAGAGTAGAACAACTGTATACAGGCCACGTTTAATTAACTAATTCCCTCAACTCCTCCTTTTCTCAGGTGAAGAGATGGGTTTCCGTGGTCCCTAGCATGGACACAGTTACTGTATTTTCTAGTAGTTCGCTTACAAGCAACAATTAACATGTTGATTCTAGAATAAATAAAGCTGTTATTTTTGCATATATATTCTGTAGTTTGATAGATACGGGTCTTTCCCGTTTTTCAGGTGGACCTTCAACACTAACATTTGAAACTGCATACAGGGCTGTGCTGAAGATCCATATTCAAAGAACAGGGAAGAGAACAGTAAAGGGCTTCTCTACACTCCACCAGCTACCAGCAGCCTTACGGCGAGCTATCATTACTGGTGTTTGTTGCACGAAACAGGAAGCTTCAACATCCAGTCTTACCAACTTTGATCACTGACTCATCAACCATCAATACGGCAAGCTAATTTTGTAATGTGGAAGCGAAGAGCAATGTTGTCAAGCCTGGAAGTTCAAGCTGGATGATTGCAACAGAAGAAATCTGCACACGAAACCCATGTGAGACCTATCATCTCTCTGAAGTTTGTACATCAAGACAAAGAACACCGAGAAAGGAGGAAAAGGAAAGACTACAAGTAAGAAACACAGATCCAGTAAAAAAAAACCAACAAAAGAAACCCAACCAACATTTTCAAGTTGCTCCTCCTTGAAGACACAAGGTATTTACAACAGGCAGAAGATGGAATGGCCACAAAAATTAAGTGCCATCAATACTATTTTTATCACTTTTTTGGGTTACAGAAGATTCTCAGCTTTCTTTTCAATGGCTCCTAGTGGTCAGCTTTTGAAGAAAATCTCAAAGTTAAATCTTTAAATGGAGGGGATGCATTTCCATATCAAAATATCCACTTCAATATCGAAATTTTACTCTCTTAAATTGAAAACCCACCAGTGTCCTTGGCCTACCGAACCTGTAGGGCCACTGACATCAGGAAATCATCAGGCTTACTTCTCCCATTCTGCATGTGTCAGACTGGCCAGCATGGGGCAAATTGAGAATTAAAATAATCATGTACCTTGAAACGAGGCAGTACTGACTAAATCAATTCCCTTTTCCTGCTTCCACAAGGTCAGGATTTGGGCTCTTCTGTTATCAACAATCTCATTTTCTCCTGATTTCTCTAAATCCTATTTTGGTGGCTGTGTTTGGTGAAGGCAGATGGGTGGGGAGTTCCGCAGAGCGCAGTCTGCCAGGGAAAAGGGGTTTGCAGAAGCACGGTACAGTTATTTAGAATTTATGTAAATCCCGATGTGAAGTTCCATTACCTACTGCTGGCTCTTGGCCATTCAAAAGACGTACATGTACATGCTAAGTGGTTAGAGAAATACCCACTAAATGATCACGCAAATCATTATCCCACTTGATAAGGCAGGGAAGTGCATACTTTGCATATAAAACTTGATTTCTGGCGTCGTAAGTGACAAAAAGGTCCAATCAGCAGGTCTGTCATACCTTTACGTATCAACAGCTAAAACCAGTTACTCATCAGTAAACCTTCTCCAAAGAGCCTAAAGGCACGTAAAACCAACAAAAAATAAAACAAGGTTGTTAACTACATGAATCAAAATTATTTTTTTTATTTTTGTTCAGATTTTAAATAGTCTTTTTTGTTCATTTAAAAAAACCAATGAAATCAGCACATTTATAATAGAGAAATAAAAATCAGCCCATTCGAAGTCTGCCTATGTCATATTGGCGATTCTAAAGCACACGACATTGGCACTTCCTACAAAGGAGCAAGACAGAACAGAGGTTTGAAGCGCAATTCAGATCTTCCATTTCAGCCACCAGAATAGAGAGGAAGCAGCTTCTCCCAAGTTTATTTCTGACAAGTCAATCGGGATTTTTTATTTTTTTTTAAATTCATGTTTAGATGTCAAAAAATGCTGACTTACAATGCCATTACCAGAACATGGGGGAGCATAACAGAAGGATTTGGGGGCGGAGGGAGCTTGGTTGTTCTCAGCCCGAGTTGGGAGTTTGTCATTTCCTGCAGAGCACGCAGGCTTCGAGCTCTTCAGCCTCTCTCAGCCCAGAGACCACCAGTGAGTCATCAGCCACTTGCTGGTGGTTCGCACATACGTGTTTGCACGATATATACAGAAGCAGAGCCTATGTTCTCCCACAGCCGAGTACTTTGGCTAAAACTTTGGTGAAAGCCTTGTCCAGCACAAATTGCTTCAGCCAAAGAATAAATGCATAACTAAGTAATTAAGAAAAAAATATTAAGGCTGATTCTATGCTTAAATACTTTCTCACCATGTCCCGCCAGTCATGTACATACCCCCAGGCATCACAGTCCAACCACTTCAGATTCAAGCCTTCGTTATCTATAACGAGTTCGCACTGCCCATTGAAACATTTATACACATATAAATCTGATGACGTATTACTCAGAATCACTGAGTGCTATTTGCAGACTTCCTAAACAAAACCACTTCAAAAGGCAGCTGGTCAGCGCAACCATTAAAAAAAAGGAAAAAATAAACAAAATACAGAAGCCTGCAGATCATCAGCAAAACAGTCACCTCCAAGTTTGTTGGGTGTTTTGCATATTCATGTCCTCATTCTCAGTGGCACAGAGCATCCATGTCAAGAGAGGGGGAAAAAAAGAAAATCTCAGAAACTCTTACTAAAAATAACAAAAACCTCACACAATATACTCCCTCCTTTCTACAGCAACAAACCAGGCACACCAGAAATAATAGAAATACTTCCAAACCTTTCACAGTTCGCTTCACTCACTCAAGCATTAGCTCCCCCAAGTGTAAAACACAGAATGGCGTCACCCTGGTGAGACCAGATGACTAAGTCACTTTGAAGACGAGAACCATGCTGTGAAGTAGATGTTCCTAAAATGTTTTATGTACACTACTAGTGATACACAACCCATTTCTAAGCGGTGCCTGTGTGGCCAGAGTTGCAGCAGCAATAGCTTCCAAGCGTACGTGCGCAGACTTGCGGTTGCCTTCGCAAGCGACAAGGAGTTGCTCTTGTCCCACCTGCAGTGTCAGGTCCTCCCACACGCCACCTCCATAAATGCTGCACCTTCTCTTCTGGCTCTGGCCCTGGAGCAAGGCTGAGTGTGGTGTTGATGAAGAAAGGGAAAGAAGGAACAAAGATGGGGAGAGGTATGAAAGGAAGCATGTGTGTGAATGGAGAGCAAAAAGAGGCAAGCAGCACGGCTGGCGGAATGAATGAGAAAGATAAAAAGAAATTAATAGGCTTGTGGCCCCTTCTGACATAACAGATATGACCTTGACAGTTTCTACCTGAGCAGGGCTGGGCTTCTTGACACACATGGCCTCAGTACTAGGAGATCATTGCTAGGGGCTCGCCTGCAAACACGCCTCTCTATGAGCAAAAAATAAGGAAAATAAGATAATGGAAAGAGAAAATGTAAAAAGGATTTTTGCTAATGCAATTCTGTAGTTTCCCACGACACAAATAATTACTGAAAAAAAGCGTGCAGGCCCCTCAAAACAAAGCTGAGATTTCATATCAGGAAAGCAACAGCAAGAGCTGGTAAACTTCAGGAAAAAGAAAAGATTCTACCTTATGGTTTTGTAAATGTCACGCATGGTAAACACAACAAGTACACAGCACGGGAGCGGAAAGCCTTTTAAGCAAAACAGTTCCCAAACATTTCCCTCGGATATCAGCTACTCTGTAACATTAGCAGGAATTTGCCGGCATGAATCCCTCACGCACTGCTGTCAGATTCGACGTCTTGCAGCGAGGACATGATGAGCGTTTGGCCTTTTCCCGTTCACAGTATTTTTACGACGCTAGTAAGAGTACGACTCGCTGCCTTTAAAGCCAGTCACACAGGGACTAAGTGTGAATAAGCTCAGCACATCAAAAGAGACGTGGTTTTATAGTCCTATAAAACATGTCTACAAATGCTGATGAACTACTTGTAGTCTCTCCTAATTCTAGCTGACAGCAGGAATAAAGTGCAGCGGACATTGATAGTAACCGAAAAAAAAGCACATCAGAGCTAACAAAACTGTTCAAGAATCTAGGGAAATGGTTAAAATGAAAGATACTGCACATATCCGCCGCCAAGTCTCCATTGCTTCTACATCATCCCATTAATTAACAGTTCCAAGAAGATGAAGGCAAACAAGCAATTTACAGGCTGGGAATTTTTACCATGCCTTATTTAGGCTACCCATATTCCTGCTGGCAATGTGAAACACAGCCTTTGCGTCGGGTGTGACGGCCACCTCACAACCTTCCTAGCCCTCCTCAGCAAACTTGCAGCTTGCGAAAGACAGGCTTCCAAGTGACATCGCTGGAACACAGGCTGCAAAAAATGCTGTGCTAACAAGCTGTATAAATTAGAAAGCAGTTGACAATGGCCCAGGATTGAAAAGGCACAGGGTTCATTCCAACTGCCAAATACCGAGGCGGGGAACATGGCATTCCCCCATTCTGTATTCCCAACCTCTTCCTCAGCGCAGACTTTCTCGCAGCCTAACACCTACCAAAGCTGACTTCTACTTTCACAACTACACTAAACAGCTTTTTGAAATTCTTTACTGATGGGGCTCATTACAAGAATTTGTGCACCTTTTTCCTCCTTCAGAAGACAGTCTTTAAGTACATGCTTTTAACGCACACGAATTCAGCTACTTAAATATTTAGGCATAAACTCCCAAACCCCTTTAAAACTGTGACATTGTAACTCTGCTCAACTATTAGAAGGAAAATGCACCTGAAATGAAGAGCCCTCCAAATACGGAGCAGCTTGATGCTCTACAGCATGGACAGAAGAGGATGAGTTTTTTCCTTGCTCACATACCTGCAAACATTTAATCAAATGAGCTAATCTTTTTTAAAATCTCCCAAACCGTAAGCGCGGTGACCTCTTCTGCAATAAACGGCACAATGACTGTACGCTGTTCAAACAATTCATTTTTATGTAGAGCTTTATCTCTTTGAACTTTAGAGTAAACGTTAGTGTTTATGAAACACATCAGATCAACAGCTCCAGGATAAAAATGACTCTCGAAACAAAAGTCATTAACGCAGCTGGATTCGCACAAAGTTCTGCTGTGTCACGGTGCTAACCTAGCGCAGTTCAGGTAACAAGGACCATTCCTGGGGAAGACAATAATCCAGTGTTGACGGCCAGCTCAGCTCTGGACCTCTTCCAGGTACCTGTTACCAAAGCAATTCAGTTAGTTTCAAGCACACTTTATTTCAGCCAGAATCATCCAGTTAAAGAGAAAACAGATCGATTTTTCTGCATTTCTACTTCATATTCTTTGGTTTTAGAATGCCAGTATGCTGTTGTTATCTTGTTCTTTGCCGTTCTAGCTGCATAAGCANCTTCCAACCTGGGTGATTCTACAATTCTATAATACATCCCAATGCTATGAAATATCTTTGCACTTGCTGACACACTTTTTCACCTTTATCAAGGCAATTTCAACCCTCTCAAATTCCAAGAGCATCTTCTTAAGAGCTTAAGAAAGGTATCAGTTTACTTTCTTTTTCAAAATGCAAGGAGAAGACTTGAATCATTAGGTAAGTTGGAGAAAATCTATAAAACAGAGGGGAGGTGGGACAGTACATACCTTTGTGGCAAGACCAAAATATAAAGAAATACCTTCCCACAAAATAATCTCATCCCTTCCTAGATTCAGAAGGATGACATTCTTCCCAGATTATAAGCTTTCATGGAAATTCTCATGCTCTTAGTAGTACATATTTGCAGAAAAAAAGTTGTGTAACACTCACTGTGCTGGATTTCTCAATGTATACTCTGAGTTCACCTCAAGTAAGACACAGGGGAAAAAAAACTGCCAAGTGACCTACTCTAATTATCTAAATTCCATTTTTAAATATCAGCATCCCAGAGAGTAGAATGCTCTCTCTCCCTCCTCCATGCACCCAAGATTGACTGAAATTGTATTTTTCAAAAGCCGCAGACAAATCATTTTCACGGCCATCATCCTCTTGGCTAAATGAGAGACAGTATTAATGAGACAAACCAGTCAGGAGTCCAAGGGCGTCAGTTCCACACATTTTAGTCCATTTTAAAGGAACCAGAAAGACTGTCAGGCATATTATTTTGAGGACAACCACGAAACCATTAAATTTCTGTAAAAAGACTTTCTGAAAAATAATGCTACTTTAGGTTCAAAATATTACCTGGTGAACTTCCCAAATGCAACAGCAATTTCATATATTGCTCTGACATTTCAACCAGTATTCGTGGCGTATTAACACCACCACCTCTCATCCAAGAATCTTACTTTACAAGTATTAACAGTGTCACAAATAGTTCATTCATCTTTTAAATGCAAAGGTTCAGCAAAAAGAGATGCGGTTACCTATGCCAGGACACACTTGTTCAACTGAAGTCAGACAGCATCACGACTGCGGAGAGGTTGAGAGCTCCCAATGACATCATTCCTAAGCTCCCACTCTTAATGTCACAAGCCATTTTAGTAAGTATTTTGCACAACTGTCACCCTGGGTGCCTCAAAACAGGTCTAAGAGCAAAAAGCACCTTGGTTTTGCACGAGCGGGTACCTTGCGGTGCTGCTCCACACAGAAGCTTAGGCTGATGAATGCTGCAGTTGCCAGGATAAACCCTTCGCTTTCCTTCTTCACGGAGCATTCCCTCTCTCTCACTCCTGTGCCAACCCTGACACAGTTCAAGGACCTGAGCAAGCAGAAACCGCAGCCAGCAGAAAGTACTTGGCCAAATCAACACCCTCAAATTAGCTTACTGTCGGGAAAATGAGCAACGCTGCCAGAGCGAGGAAAGCATCCTGGGCTGCGGAGGAGGAAGAAATGGGATCACAGCACAGCTGGCTTAGATCTGCATAGACTGACACGGAGTTGAACCCTCTACACCGTTTCCGTGAGGATGTAGTGGGGTAAATTGAGTACTTAGACTGCTGAACTCCACTGTCTTTCCCCTGCTCACCCCTGTGCCTACGAGGACCAATAATTTTTGCCATTAGTTCACTTACAAAAGCACAGAGTGGCTCAGCTTGCAGCAGCAGAGCCGTGAAATGCATCTCCAAGTGCTGGAGCAGTACTCCCGGAGAAGTATGGCACAGCAAACACAATTTAAGTGCAGCTTTTCAGCGAGATCGCTCACGTTGCTGGCCACCAGACCTAGCTGTATACTACAGAACTACTCCACCTCCCTGCTCAAACCCCGCAGTCGTGTGTAATTCCTCTTTATAAAGAAGGATGTGTCACACAGCCTCTGGTCGGAGCAGCATCGCCCGCAAAGAGAGAGGCATTCTCAGTCAACAGTTTCTGAGAACTCTGCTGTGGCAGAACAGTAGCGTGTGGGCAGAGAGTAGGCTTCAACTTCTCTTGCCCCAGTTTCCTTATGGTGTTTCAGCAATGTTTAGGCTGCTAAATCACACCATTTTCAGAAAACACCCGAAAGCATTAGCCAGAAGACCCCAAAAAAGGAAAGTAGTAATTGTCAGCGTCTTTTCAGTAGATAGACCACCAGACACCTTGCTAAAGACACGTGTCCCAGAGCATATATGTGATTTTCCCTCTCTTCCGTAGACGCAAGAAAATAGATTTATATCTCAAATCATTGAGATCCATCAACTACAAATCCTACAACTACAAAAGGAGCGAAGACCCCTTCCTTGGAGGCAAATAGCACCAGCCTAAGCTGGTAACAGCATACGGAGTGCACATGGAGATGTCTTTGGTATCTTCTCCAGCAGTGGGGTACTGCATTGAGACAAAACAGCTGACGGGGTGATCATCCTATCACCAGGAAGGTGACATTTCTGAAGAAGCTGAATGAACACTGGTATTATTCAGCCGGGACAGATGCCTCTCTCTCTCACTATGGTGTCAAAAGACAGTGCTAAAAAAAGGCAAATGAACTCCTCAAAGTTCCGTGCTATAGACAACAGCGAGGAAGAACCATCACACCGAGTGTGAGTGACTCCTATAGCACGGCCGCCAGCTGGCTGTCCCCCGACACTAATACAACGGCACAGAAAAGCCCTTATCTGGGCTCAGGAGACTTGGCCTAGACTGAAAAAACAAAACAACGCACAAAGACTACGCTGCACCCAAAATCTTCTGCGTTTTACCCAAGTACGTACACCGCTGTGCCTTTCCCGCAGTATAGCCTTCATAATTTGGGATGGGATGATGCAGTATCAGCACATACACTGCATTGTGCCAGAAAAACTCAGAATTCCATCACTGCACTGTCCTGAAGCAACTACTCATGCCGGTACATCGCCAACTGCCATTGTAACACAGCTCACAGTTCTCTCCAGCCGAGTACTTGGGTCCTAGAGTAATTACGCTCTTCAGAAGGATATTCCACCCACTCCTACACTGAAGAGCTAAATTAGCTCCACGCACAAAATGCCAAGTTAAAATTTAAACAAGTTTCAAATCTCTCCTGTTGGTACGGCAATACGACTACAGGCTAAGCTGGCTCCGGTACAAGTAAATAACTTCAAACCCTGTTTTCCTGAACAAGACTGCTCTAATATTTTGACAAACTGATTTGTTTGTTTGTTTGTTTTCTAGCACTCTAGTACCCAACTCTAAAAGGTCACTCTGTCTTCCTCCTGACGAGTTCAGTATTATTTTTCCATTCTCAGAGAAGGTCAAAAATACGTAATATCTGCATGTTCAGTATCGAAACACTGCACAATATTGTGCCACCTATCTAATACTACACCACAGTGCTCGGTGCAGTTATTAGGAAGCATTCAGAAATCCAGCTACAAAAACAACCTGCTGAAAACAACTCTCTCATTTCCCACAACGGACAATTTCCAGCCCACCATGAGCACACATTATTACTTTTGTACCGAACTATAAAGAGATAACCTTGCCATAACGTATTTCCCATGTAGAGATGCACAATGCACGTGTGCGGAAGATTATCCATGTGAATTGCGGAGTCGTGTGATATTGTTCTAGCATGATGAATAAACTTCATTCATTACGATCTGCAGGAATTGCACCGTTTCCCTGACGCACCCCACTATGAACCCATTTCCTCTAAATTTTCATCCTCCCCCAACAGCAGACACATTTAAATAAACACTGCTAAAACTGAGTTTTCTGCTCCCCCTGCCGCAAACGTAAGATCTTCTCTTAAAAAATTATCCTTATTTGGAAAAACAGGATAGAAATAATTTAGTCTTGGGCTCAAAGGTTTTCTTATACTGTAAGACAAAAAAAACTTTAATCCACTCCTATGAAACTAATGCAATAAAAACCCACACGCTTTTGAACAAAGAATAGGAAGACTTCCTCCTTTCCATGTCAGTCAATGCTCATCTCTTACCCTAAACCAGCAAGAGATTATGGATCTTAAAGTGCTGCTTTTATACATTGAAAAAGCTGTTTTGGAAGCTTTGCTGACTCCCTCTGACACCCATGCCGTCGGGTCAATGGCAACTAAACCTTTACAAGTGGGTTGCTAGATTTTTCTTGGCATGTATTTTACAGAATGCTGGTCAAATATTTTCTCCCCAACACAAAAAGCACATTCACTCTTTATATGTGCACACCTATGCACGCTTCTGTATAGAAGTTTTATCAATGTTGTTTCAGAATAGCCAGTATAAGTCACCCCCAAATTCACCACCCATGAGGAATGAAACCATCACAAACTATCACTGATAAGGGGGAATTACCAACCTTGGTCATTCTGCTTCACTGAATGTAAAATCTTGGAGGATTCTTACTCCCAAGGCTTTGTCCTCCTGGAGCAAAGTCTACAGAACTCAAAGCTCTTGAAGTTTTCCTGGACCTCCTGGATGACAATAAGGTGGCTGGAGGTACCTGTGACCGTGTGCTCCCCCCTCTCCAGGCGCCACCTGATCTTTATCTCCCATAACCCTGCCCAAGCAATAACCACCTGTGATGGTCATAATGGGTGCATGTAGTTGTGATGGTGGCATCCGGGGCTCAACGTGGTTTCGGGGAGACAGGTAACAACATACTAGCCAAGGGCTAACCTGAGCAATGCTGCTTCTGTGGTCAATATGCAAATATAAATATAGGTCAATCATGTTACCCCCATAAACAGTGCACAGCCCAAGAGCCCTTTGAGCTCTCCTGAACGGCAGCGGGCTGCACGCCAGGATCTCCCCTTGAGTAGGGACGCCCTCAAGGTTACTCCTCGAGGTTCAGAGATCAGATCCTTGGTAAGTGACACAACAGATCCTCGGTAAGTGACTAATAGCCTGCTCAACTTTGAAATCTTAGCTAAGTGATACAAAGGATTGCTTGTGCATATATAATCCTTTAGGCATAAACCGCTGACCAAGTCTGGAACTAGGATTGGATCCAGCTGCACCCAGACTCCGCTCTGAGAAGGAGTTCAGAAGGCAAGGGGGTCCTTTCTGAAACCTTGACTCAACAGGAGGGTCTCCCTGACAGCTCCGTCTGACCCCGTCCTCCATGCAGTAAATAACCAAGCGTGCCTTGCCATCTCGAATCTTGTTAAAACCCTGTCGCATTTACCATCAAACTTTGTTAAATCCTTGTTTTGTATCAATAAATTTATTGCTGTGTCTCTCTACAAGTGAGGTGCATAGCTCCATCTGTGACAGTACCCCATGCCAAGCACATTCCTCAGGTCCTTAAGTTGAATTCTTCCCTTTAAATGAGGCCAGACAGCTTCAGTTCTATGATACTCTTTTGTTTAGAAAACCCATCATTAAACTCCGGCTGGACATTCCCAACCAAATTTTTGCAAGAACAATATTGAACGAAGGTGAAAATTTGTATCATGGAGAAAACTGACCAGGGTTTCTTTAATAAAAATACTAACTCCACTATAAAGACAAATAAGTGGGTAAGGACACAGTGGACACGATCAAAGGCCCATACTTTACATTTACCATGTCCAAGAAGTATCTAAATTCACACCATGCACACAAGTCGGCCACATCTGTGTAGGCAAAAAACCCTCTGTGCATCACTGCACAGTCAAACAAGCCCTTAGAGCAACAGCTGAACAGACCTGTGCCCTACAATGGAAAAGTGTGTTAGCGTAGGAGGCAGAGAGTGTTTTTCAAGAACAGGCCAGAGGTGGAATGACCATCATAAATCTTGCCACCTCTTGTAAATAATGCCGGGCTCATTTCTTTGACCTCCTCTATCAAATACTGGATGAGGTGTACATCTGTGTACTATATATAAAGGCAATTCCAAAACAAAGAAATAAAACCCTGTAGTGTGCATGTGTTAGCCTCACAGCAAGAATGAGAGAGCAGACATGTGACAGATGATAGGTCTGCTGCCTTGAGTCTCAAGATACTAAGGTGACAGGCATGGTACCAGAATAAAGCCTAAGCAAGGTACAGCTTTAGTACACTACAGTCAAGAATAAGAATCAAATAAGAATTCCCTGAAAACATGCTGGCAGCAAGTGTCTCAGCTGACTATAACCAAGCCATAATGACAAGAGGAGACAAGCAATTAGAGCTGTGACACTTTATAAGACAGGCATGACATGGTAACATAGAACAAAAATGTCACTGTTTGAAAGCTTCTGATAAATCAACTTGGTAGGCAAAAGGAATCAACCTTTCCACACACCATAAGGATGAATCCACAGAAATTTTTTTGCTGATATTTAAGCTCTCTGGAGTTAAACAGTCTGTTATAAATGTGACCACTTACCAAAAATCAAGACAAATTCCAGCACAGCTGTCTCTTGAGTATGACAGGTATTCTCTGGTATTCTGGTTATAAAAGCTGTTTCAAGCCACAAATATGCCCACCTGAAGGATTCTTACCTGCAAGACATCTTGGATCTTCACCCACACATCAACCATGTCATAGAGCTTGATCTCACCATCATACTGGCTGCAAGGAGAGGCCACTGTTTGCTGAAGGTGTCCAAGGACAACAGAGTGCGCGGCAGCCACAGCATTGAACTTGTCAAAGAGAAGCTCTAGAAGTTCCAGCAGTAACCTGTAAACCATCAAGACAACCTCCACTCAGTTTCCAGAAGACACCATAGGCACACCATCACGCACCACATCAGAGCAGCGAGCCAAGACTCAGAAGACTGTGATTTCATACACTGTTTTGCGAGATGCTGCATGCAAGCAAGGAGGTCACCTAGCTTCAAACCCCCTCTGTGGGCTTCAGGTGACCAACGTCAGCTGTCAGCAGCTCAGTTTGGTACCTAAATACTTCCGAGGATCTTCCTTCTCACTCCCTCCTCTATATCAGAGTTGCTCAATTTTAATGTGTTCTACTTGGGGCTACAGGAAAGACAAATGCATTAGTAACTACACTGCAACTACACTTCAGTACCATGATATTAGAGACCATTTTAAGTTCCCAGATAGAGCTGCAGACAGGGAGGGAGACTACCTGCTTTTCCCCCAGAAGAAAGTAAGCGTCTCAAGTCAATAAAAATTGACTTACCCATACAAACAGAATACAAGATATTCATTTTGAATTATGAAATGAGTAGTATGGCAGGTTTTAAACAACACAGAAGATCAGAAAACTAAAACATCAAGCCTCATCAACTGTGTCAGTTATCAAGATGTTACAACTCTATGGAAGGTGCTACAGCATAACCTCATCTCGATGTACTACACTTTACCTGCTCCTACGGCTTCCTTACTGCCCAGTGATTGTAATTAATGTACCTTTGCAAAGTCCTAAATGTTTTGTGATAAGGTGATGACTCATCACATTTTTTTATTACTTGAGAAAAGAAAAATGCTGATCAAGTTCACTGCCGTTTAATGAGCAATTCAAGTACACATGTAACCCCAACAAAATGTGAAGATAACACTTCCCAAATCCATATGTTAGGCACTTCTAGCTCTGACAGACAGGCTCCATCACATTTAACTGCAGCAGCTTAGGAGGTACCACATGCTTGCTGTGTCTTCCCATCGGAAGTTGCTATCCCCAGAGCAGGACAGAAGATCTGTAGCAGAATCGGAGCTGCACCCACTCCTTAACCACCACACTTCAGTCTTCCGCGTTAGTTAACAACCACCGATGAGGTGCGTGTTCATGCCTCGGCCGCTTCGTTTCTGAGTGCTGAATATCTGCATACATCCACTTTCATCAGTCATTTAAGCCAGCAGCTGCATAGTTAACTGGAGTAATTAAGAAGCTGTTGCACATTTGCTGCCCTTACCACCAGACAGTGAGTGGCCTGGCATGATGCTGTGGTTAAACCCACCTACCTCAGCCTACAGCAATCCTAGATTGAACTTCCAGCCCGCAAAGGACAGAAGCTGGCTGTTGTTTAAAAAACATACTATCAGCTTACTGTGTCTCATTCATATACTACAGTTTTACATAGACACATACGCACAGGATTATACAGCAATCTCTTGAGGATCTCACATGGGCCACTCACCTACCAACGATGTCAACTACGCCGCCCCAACGGTTAAGCAGAAGAGCACCTTGATTCAATAGAAAGAGCCATTGGATAAGTCTGGGAGGGTACAGTGAGACACAGCAGACCAGGTCAAGTGGCCAGATGTATGTCATATTACAAACAAAGATGTGTTTAGGAGTCGTGGTACTCATAAGAGACACAGAGACATTATTATTGCCATACCTTAAGTGAATATAGAACTAAGACACGTATTTAAGTAATCCAAAAGAAAGTGGTGTGTATATTAATTTTCTTCATATTTAAGAACAGCAACAAATGCCTAAAGAAAAGTGGTGTTGGTACTAAGAGAGAAAACACTGCTCTTTTTACTCGTCTTTACAAATTTAGGTAAGACACTGGCAGGGGATAAACAGAAGTATGCATGATGTGATGGTAAAGGCAGCACCAGAAAAGACAGCTATTCTCAATAGTAACAGCATTACATTTTCAATATGGGAAAGTCCAGTGTGGAAGAAAAGTCATTCTCCTCCTCCATTTAGTCTTTGTACAAAGCTTAATAACTATCCTGTCCAAGTGAAACTGAGAAGTTGCTACTGTGGAAAGACCTATACATCTATTGCCCCCCTTCCCTAACTACTGTTAGCCCATCACCAGTGGCATCAGTGAAGGAGACGGGGCAAAATGCAGATGAGGCTGCCTGAAAAACACCCTCCCTCGCTGGCAAGTGTCTTCTCCAACCCACCCTAGAACATGGAAGAGGCAACTATAGCTTCGACAGGACCTAAGAGATATCTAGAACTTCTCATAGCAAGTGACAGAGAGGCAGCTAGGGCAAGTGGTTTGTCAGCCAGAAGCCAGACAAAAATAGGAGGAAAATCAGATGTAGAAGAATTTGGATAGACAATTTCATGTCAGAGGAACATACATACAGCCTTGGTTGAAATCACAAAAACGATAAAGTTATGGGAACAAATTAATTATATGCCACTGAGAAATTTTATCAGTGCAAGCCCAACTTCTGCTAACACCCCACTACTATTAAAAATTTAGTTATCCATAGAGCTCCCTGCTGCCTCAGGAAAGTACAATTTTGCAGAACCAAACTAGCTGGATAGTTTGACAAATGCATTTTTATTGTCCCTAGGTCAGCCTGACCTCATATTATCAACTTGTTTACGGAGCCATTACTAAAAAAGTATTATACTGAACAGAATTATTTGGTTTTAAATTCCAACATCTTCCTACTCTCACGTTACAGACTGAAACATGAAATCTCTCCCATCCATGCTCTTCGGTGGTGTTAACTACCACCCCATCGCATTTTCCATTCTCAACTACATCATATTTCCACATGTCCCTGTTTTCAAATTAGTCACTACCTCTCATCTTAATTTTGTTTTCTCTGAAAGTCTTCTAAATCTGTCAGGTCATTTTTGAAACAAGGTGACCCAAAAGAGACACAGCCACAGTCTGTGTCAGACAGCCAAGATGACAAAACAGCATAAAATAATATGGCCTAGATTTTATGCATATGGGGTTGCAGCACTGAGTGACCTGAGCAGAACGCATACAGAGAATGACAGGAGACTGGCTTAGGCAATTTGTCAAAGTAATCTCATAACCCCTTCACCGAGAAATATGGTAAATATGTTGAGAGACAGCGACACACACCCGGAAGCATCTCCTATTGTCCGGGCAATAACGGAGAATGAATTGATGCAGAGTGACTGCTGACACCTGAATGAGGTTGCTAATGACAATTCATGCATTTTAGCAGCAATAATGTCCTTTGCCTGGTCAGAGTGTTAGCACGTATACAATTTCCGTATTTATTTTAAATCCTTGAGATGAGGTAAAAAGCCTCATATATTACAAACATGTAGGGAAAAGTGCATTGAATCCAATCGATAGGATTTAGTAGCAAAATTGTCAATACACCTCCTCTTCCTGGGCTCATTTTCAACTGAAAGTAAAGCTATGGCAATATACCCCTACCAAAATCTCATTCTATAGATCTGGCCCTCAAATAGGCACATGTCCAGATTATTCTTCTTCTAAATTCAACAACCTTCCATAATTCAAAAGAGACCTACAGGTTCATTAAGACATAGCAGTACTCCAAGCTAACGCAACATGGCCTCTTCTACGATACCTTGTCCTCCACAACCCAAGATACGTATTTCTGAACACGCAGAAACTAAGCATGCTCTACTGAGTCTCGCATTAAGGATAAGTCAACAGCAATGTCTACATTTAAGGCCCTTTTCATAAACTTGTTCCAAACTCAGATATCTACAAATTTTAGAAAACTTACCTAGACTTTAAAAAAAGGCCACTTAAATTAAAGCCAAGGTCAGCTGCAACTAGATGTGATTCAGGCATAGTTCTCAAAATTATCTTCCACTAGTGACAGGGAACTACTAGGAACCTACAACTGCCCTTGAACAGGTTTTATACTCTCTTTGTATCATTCACGTTTCATGAGGGTAAGCGCACATTAGCAAAGAGGGTTTATATTCATAGCAAAATACCCTACAGCCAAAGATGTACCATCTAGTTAGACCTAGCCTAATTCCGTTATCCTACACGACTGCATCCATGTTGCATGTTTTAGGAAACTTAAAAATCGGTTGTATTACAGGGCCACGCAAGTCTTTTCTTTGTTACCCCACTGGTGAAAAACATCCTTCTGCCGTTATATGAAGGTCCTTAGCCAGGCTAGCATCATCTTCTGTAAATGAGACCTTCCAATTTCACACCAACTCTCTATTCAGCTAGACCGAGTTCTCAAATCAAAGGACAATGCACCCATGACCAAACGGGCCACAAATTATCAGCATTGTCATCACTGCTCACTCTCCTGCATGTGCTTATTAACAAGCCCAGTGCACAACACCTTGTATAACATGGACAAGACTTGCTTGTGGCAAGCTTAGAGGGGCTATGGGTCTTCCACATCAGAAAACAGACTTCATGAAGCTCTGAAGAGCTGATCCAAGAGCCCACTGCTTGTTGGTTCTCTGAGGAGAGCACCCAGAGAGGCATAAAAGACATCATTATGCTCTGGGAGCTAGTTGCTTTACAGTCATAATGAAAAAAGAATTCTTGATCTTAAAAATTTGGGGCAATTCATAATGCTTTTATGTACAAATGCAAAAGGTGGTGGCACAAGTCAATATGGAAAAGCTTATAGAACTATAGAATCATTTTGGTTGGAAGAGACCTTTAAGATCATCAAGTCCGTTAACCTAACGCTGCCATAAACCACCACTAAACCATGTCCCTCAGCACCACGTCTACCTGGCTTTTAAATACCTCCAGGGATGCATACTAGGTAAGGAGGCAAAAGGCAGCCAAATCTATAAAAATAAGAAAAATGCAAGATCAGTGTCTGATCTCTTCAGACTCAGCGGCTGTTACCAGATGGACAACTTTTCTGGCCAGGTTCTAGAAATTATTTCTCTCTTGTACAATGAGAGAGCTCAACGTAATTTTTATATAGGGTCCCAAAAAGAATTACACTAGAACCTCCACAAGCAGATTATTAGCCTCATCCTCGAGTGGAGGGAAACACCACCCTTTTCATATGGAAAGAATAAAAGCCAACCTTTGCGAGCCACCACACAGCGATGAAGAAATGCACAGAACTTGTTCTGTGCGTACCGAGCGAGCCGCAGGGAACCTGTCCAGCAGAAGGTTTAATCTATGGCCTCAGACCCTGCAGGCCTCTCTGTCATCTTATTAGTCATTTTATTTGCCAGAAGTGAGAATTTTTACGGATACCATTTAAAGCACAGTAGCTGAACGCAGGCACTGAGCTCAGTGATAGAGACTAAGAGGTATCCAAGTGTGACTAGTTTTAAGGTGAACTGAAAAACATTTTACTCACTGAATCCTGAGGTCAAGCAAGCATCGAGGCTGACAGCCTAATGAATAGTTAAGTAGTTTCGGGCGCTGCATCGTGCTCAAATTTGGGGACTTACAGAGCTCTCTTGAAATAGGAGGACCTTGTTGTTCAGATTTATTTTTCTCTTGACAGCAGGAAAGTCGCTTAGTTTTGATTTAAAACTGTAGCTAATTTAAGGGGCGGTATACCTTTCCATACTATAATTTATTCTTTTCAATATAAATGAATTCACCTGCTTGCTGTAAACTTCACATGCAATTTAGGTTTAGAATCAGTTCTAATTATCTCCTTATTCAACAAGAATTCAAGACACTTTCCATAGCTCTGGAATATAAGCATCTTAAAGGCTCACAAACTCCTATTAAACATGCCAAAATCAATTAAACTTTGTATCTCACCCAACCCTCTGGGCAGGTTAATGACACTAAAATATGATCACATCCAATCTGATCAGATTCAATTTATCAATTTCAATGGACAACCAGTAGCCATACAGCTTCTCAAGACTGATTCATAAAACAAGTATCAAGCATGCGGTATGCTCCATCTCGTGCCATCTAGGAGCACAGAGTCTAATTGGAGGTCTGTGACAAGTGCTGTTCCCCAGGGGTCAGTACTGGGTCCACTCCTGTTCAACATATTCATCAGTGACCTGGATGAAGGGGTAGAGGGTACCAGCAGCAAGTTTGCTGATGACACAAAACTGGGAGGGGTGGCTGACACACCGGAAGGCTGTGCTGCCATTCAGCATGA
>VYXH01002007.1:990924-1021578 GCA_013397275.1 Burhinus bistriatus | reverse complement strand
TGGCAGGGGGGTTGGACTAGATGATCTTCCAACCCCCGGGATTCTGTGATCTTGGCATCAGAGACAAATTCTGCCTTCTGACCCACCCAAAAAGCTTATTGTAATTTCATCAAGTTATCAGTACCATAATTCCATGAATTCTTCAAAATACAATTGTTTCCACAGCGACGATAATGATAGGAATTAAAAAAGAACTCTTTATCAAGCTAAAGTTTTTCTTGGGAGTGATTTTCCACTACAAATATTACATATAATGAAGACACACATTTTTGTTTTCGTTTTTCTCTTCCACCATTAATTCCCTTTGGACAGCGATCATTACAATGTGCAGTATGACAAATTAGTATTTCAGCTAGACGTGATAGCTAGTCCTTATAGAGTTCTATTTTCCAAAGAACAGTTCAAGTGAATCCTGAAGAATGGCAGAAACGTGGTTCTCAGTTGCCTTCCACACCTTGCTATTAATGTAAATGGAGCTGCAAAGCAATTAGAAACTTCGCCATATATTTACTGATATAATTATTTCCATATAAGATTTCAAAGCTTTGCACCTGCATCAGCTTAACTGGACTCTGCTACACTTGAGATAAATAACTGAGCTGAATCTTCTCTTTTCAAGTCATGTTACATAGGAACTTAAAAATTTCTTTAGCATCAGGACCAGCGTAAAGCCATGATTCAGTGCAACACAAGACAACAGTATTTGTTTTAGCACTAAGTATTCTCTGCACCATACATACCAGCAATCTGAGACAGCATTACAATTCAATCTGGTGTAAAGCCACTTAAAATGAAAAGTTAGGTTAAAAAAAAAATAAAATAAAAAGCAAGTGCTTAACATTAGGCATCTCTTGCAAGTTAAATAATACTGGCTTCTACTGTGCTTCCACCCTCAAATCTGCATTTCAAACATCTGTTTAGCCAAAAAGATTCTCTTCCAGGGCCAAGCACAGAATGAAGCATCTCCCTTTCCCGCATCTTTAGCTGAGAAGTAACAATGCCTCCCCTTTCTGAATACGTTTCTTAAATTCCCAGGCCTTTCAGGTGCTCAAGACACATCCGTCTTTCAGTGAGACACAGGCATTTCTGAAAGTTTTACCACTTCAGATCTCTGCTATCGCAAACATATTTTTGTCATTCCTTCAAATCGAAATTAAGATACGTCACCCTTCTCCAGACTTTTTTTTGCAGCAATCGAGGTTCAGTGGTTGAAATAACCTTACCTAGGCTGATTTTCCTGGGACAGATTCTCCCCTCTCTGGTAACCGTTGTCCGCCACCTGGGTTGTGGACCGCTTCACAATCTGCTTGAGTTCTTGTTCTAAGCGATCCTGGATGGCTTTCACTGTTTCAGGGATTTTTTTCAGCTTGGCCAACCCTTTGATGAGTATGCCCATGAAGATAGTGCTGTTCTCCTCTGGATCCAGTTCCATATCTTCTTTAATTTCCAGAAGGCTTGTGTCTCGCACTGGAATAGATTTAAAAAGGCATAATCCAAGATTAAAACCAACACTTCGTATCACATAGAAGCAGCACGTAAACTCCTTTGCTTTCACAGAACTCCCGTCACTTTGAGCAACCACGGAATAAACGTGGAAACCAGTAACACTCAAATTTTGGGGGGAAACAGTGGATATTTATGTTTGTTTGGGGGGTTCTCTATACATAAAACACAACGTTCTGTGCATGTGATTAATTTAGAAACAGAGATCACGGTATAAGTTACATATTGGTTAGGATAGGAAGTAAGTCTGGTGCAATTAAGATATCCATAAATGAGAAGGAATTACATCACTACAAAACCCCCGAATGTGTTTCAAGGAGCTAAAAGACCTAGATTTCTAATGCAGCTGTTTTTCTTTGCTATATTCTTCACAAGAGAGGAATTTTCATTATAAACATGAACAAGCTTAACAGACTTCTGATGAATTCGGCAAAGTTCACACTGACAAAGTGGATGAATGTTTGATGTTATCCTATTCTGCTTTATTGCCTCTGTCAAGGGGTTGATGAAGTTACTCAAATCTTTCAGCAAGGCTTCTAGAAAGGAAAAGCGAGAAGAATTAGCGAGGATACTGTGGATAAAGTCCTGAAGTAACAGGGATTGCACAGGGAGAAATTCTGTTGCTAAGCGACAAGGAAGAGAAAGGCACGAGGTACTATACTTGTTTTAAGTATGTTCATTAATCAACATTTCTTAATTTACAGATAACACCCAGCAACAACAAAAGGATGTCTCTGTTAAAGATTGGGTGAAACATTTAACAAATATATTCAAACACTAATGTGAAGTAAGCGTCCTGAAGGCAAACTCAACTAAAGCATCTTGGAAGGTCTACAGTCACGTGGCTTGTTAACAGCCGGAGTGGCAGTACGTGGACAAACGGCACTAAAGAATACGGCTGAAGCTGTGCCATCCACTCTACCGTACCCTTGTGTAGAAATTAAAACCTAACGGCTGTTTCATCTTACTGGTACTGAACTCTGATAAGGGCTGTAGGATGACAGATGACTCCCATGGTTTCTATTGCTCAACAGATTTATATTTTTTTTTTCACTTAAATGAAAATTTATCCAAGAACCTGAATAAATGTCAAAAGATCCACCAGAAGGATTTAAATGACATGGCAGAAATGAAAAATGGCATGCCACAAGTAGCATGCAGCCCTGTAGCTGTCTAAAGCTATGACAGTCTGAACAGAAGAGCAACAGCACCATGTAAGTTAGCACAAGATCAAGAAAACAATGTCCCAGAGAGCCCGTATGGTGCCACTTTATAAATAGCATCACGATAAAGAGATAACACTTATTTCAGTGTCAGCTTACACCAGCCTCCACAGCAGAGACTGTTTCTTTCCGCCAGCATAATCCCAAACACGGCACCTCCAGCTCAAACCAAACTCACCCTTCACGCGCTCTTGCGTTTCACCCTAGAGCGCCAGCAACACTGCCAGGTAAGAGCGAGGTGAGAACGGATCCTGGGAGGTCACCACACGTCACAATGGAGAATGACATAAGGTTTTAGGTAATCAACCAGTGAGAACAAATAGTGCTGTCTTCCTCTCTCGCATACACTTTTTTCAATTAAATTTGGGCAAGTTATGGGGCAAGCAACTAGAAACACCCAGAATGCGTTAATTTATTATTATTATTTGGGAAAAAAAAAAAAAGGCAAGAATAGGAGGTACTTCAGACACACATAAGCAATAATACCAGTTAGAAGTTAACAACTGGATGCAGACATATCTCTGCTCAAAGCTCGCATCTATCACACACCTTTCAACCCACGAGGCTGCAAAGCCCTTTGTGCTCTGCGTACGTGGTCTGCTCTACCCACTTCGTTAATGCTACTTGTTATTCTCAAAAAAAACACAGCATGCCAGGCACAAACACAGCAAATGAACTCTTTGGAACAAGAGCTGTGGAAAAGACAACACTGGAAATGCTAGAGGAAGAAAGGTTTTAGCTTATTGTTTTTTTTTTTAAAAAAACAAAACAAAAAAAATCAAACAACAAAAAAAACATGCAAACCACCAAATATCTTGTTCCTCTGAGTTCAATGCAAAGATTTCACAGCCTAAGCAACCTTTTAGAGGACAGGTCCCCATCATTACGCTGCAGCCCCTTTGTAAGCAGGCTGTAAATTATTCTTAATGTCACACAATGAAAACTCAAGAGGGAGGAAATACTGCTGTATCCAAATGTGAGGACAGCATTTAAGAGGACTAAAGGCAGCAATCTTGCTGAGAACTCCGCCAGCACACGAAGATGAACGCTCTTCCATTTTCAAAAGAGCAAACCAATTTTGAACACCCTCAAATGGTCAGGACATTGATTTACATCTCTTACAAACAACAGCAAAGTGAATAGTTCAATATCTAGTAGCAACGCACTGGTATATAAGTTTTGTTAGATCTGGTCTTTTGATAAAACAGTAGGGACCGTGTTTCCCGCACATTCTGCCTATTAAACAGGTATCCTGGGTAGCTTTGGGGCCCCATTTATCTGTAAGATCTGACAAGATTCCAACCCCGGGCAACTGAAGACATTCTTCTTTTCCTGCGTCTTCCCCACTTCAAACATCCTCTTCTGCCATTTAATGTCATCAAGGAGTTATTTGACCACAAAGCTTTGGCCCGGGAATCAGCCCCTCCTGTGCCCTACCTCTTCGAAAAAGGCATCAAAGTAGGCAGGCGTTGGTAAAGAGGTTCACCTTTCAAATTGCAATCCCACATGCTATTTTCCGTGGGCAGAGGAGCTCCACGGGTGAAGGAAGATGTCCCTACAGATCAGCTCTCAGAACTGAAACCTTCATCTGTATTTACTCTTAAACCGAGAATATGAATGACGCTGTTATTCATTTGAATCAAGACAAAAGGCTAAGATTGCCAGGACCTATTCCCAGCTTTCTACATTCACCCGTTTCTACCTGAAATGCTTCTATAACACAACTGCCCCTTTAAAGGGCCACGAGCACTTCCTTTACGTAGAGAAGCCAAGAAAAATTAAATTATCCTATGGATGTTTGCAACAATTATTTTTACAAATTATTCTGAATTGTGGGTCTGTATTGAGATTTGATTTGGTTAACCTCTTCTCCTTTGTGATTCATCGAAGAGAAGAGAAGAGAAGGGGAAAAAAAAATCCTATTTTAATTAAAAACAGCTTCACTATATTGAAACATAATACAGCTCAAAAAAAAACCAGAAGAATTCCATAGGATTTCTTCAATAATACCAAGAAGTAAATTTCTCCACCCTCCTTGAGAGTATAAACAAGTGAAATGTGATGTCAGCGAATGAGTATTTTAAAATTTAAATTATTACAGTTGCCCTTCTCTACCCTAAGGACGCTTTTAAACTTCAATTTGTAGTTTTATGCTAAAAAAACCAGCTTCACCACACTGCTTTGTTGTCCCATTCCAGCAATCAACTCTTACATGCAGCACCACACAAACCAATAGAAATACCAGATTGCATGAAGCCCGGTCGAGACTTTTCCAGAGCAGTCTGACACGTAACTTGAAATGGTTTTAGCTAAACTGACCTCTTTGGAAACCTAAATTTCAGTATCACTTAATGATTTCAAGCGGTTTTCATTGTTTAATTCCATTCAAAGATGACACCAAATCACAGAATCACACAAAATCGTTGAAGTTGGACGGGACCTCCTGAGGTCATTGAGTCCAACCTCCCTGCTCAAGCAGGGCCACCCACAGCCAGTTGCCCAGGACCACATCCACATGGCTTTTGAGTATCTCCAACGACACAGATGCCACAACGCCCCTGGGCAACCTGTGCCGGTGCTCGGTCACCTGCACAGTAAAAAAGCATTTCCTCATGTTCAGAGGCAACCTCCTGTGTTTCAGTTTGGGCCCATTGCCTCTGGTCCTGTTACTGGGCACCACGGAACAGAGCCTGGCTCCGTCTTCTTCACACCCTCCTTTCACGTATTTATACACATTGTTAAGATCCTCCTTGAGCCTTCTCTTCTCCAGGCTGAGCAGTCCCAGCTCTCTCAGCCTTTCTTCATAGGACATGCTCCAGACCATTCATCATCTTCACGGCCCTTTGCTGGACTCTTTCCAGTACGTCCATATCTCCTTGCACTGGGTAGTCCAGCACCAGACCCAGCACTCCAGGTGTGGCCTCATCAGTGCTGAGTGGAAGTGAAGGATCACCTCCCTTGACCTGTCGACAATACTTTGTCTAATGCAGCCCAAGATACCTTCAGCCTTCTTTACAGCAAGGGCACTGTGCTGGCTGCTCATGTTCACCTTGATGTCCGTCCACTTCTTTTCTGCCAAGTTGCTACCCGGCTTGGTGATCACAGCATGTCCCAATGTCTGGGGTTCTTCCTCTCCAGGGGCAGGACTCTGCAATGCCTCTGGTTGAACTTCACGAGGTTCCTGTCAGTCCACTTCTTCAGCCTGTCCAGGTCCCTCTGGATGGCAGCACGACCCTCTGGCACATCAGCCACTCCTCCCAGTTTGATCTTGTCTGCAAACCTGCTGAGGGTATGCTCTGCACTAACACCCAGATCAGTAATTAAGATGTTGAACAGGACTGAACCTAGTAGGACCTCCAGGTGCACCCAGGGATACACTGCTAGTTACTGGTCTCCAACTAGACTTTGTGCGACTGATCACCACCCTCTGCACCCCACCATTCAGCCAGTTTTCAATCCACCTTACAGCCTGCTCATCCAGTCTGCGTATCAACCATTTCTCTATTGCGATCTTATGGAAGACAGCATCAAAGGCCTTACTGAAGAGCAGGCAGACAATATTCACTGCTCTCCCCAGTGCCAGGGGATCTACCNAGTTACTGGTCTCCAACTAGACTTTGTGCGACTGATCACCACCCTCTGCACCCCATCTGCCAGCCAGTTTTCAATCCACCTTACAGCCTGCTCATCCAGTCTGCGTATCAACCATTTCTCTATTGCGATCTTATGGAAGACAGCATCAAAGGCCTTACTGAAGAGCAGGCAGACAATATTCACTGCTCTCCCCAGTGCCAGGGGATCTACCAGGCCAGTCATTTCATCACACAAGTTTATCAAGTTGGTCAAGCGATGCTGACTACTCCTGGTGATTTTCTTGTTCTAATCATAGAATGGTTTAGGTTGGAGGGGACCTTAAAGATCATCTAGTTACAACCCCCTGCCATGGGCAGGGACACCTCCCACCAGACCAGGTTGCTCCAAGCCCCGTCCAACCTGGCCTTGAACACCTCCAGGGATGGGGCAGCCACAGCTTCTCTGGGCAACCTGGGCCAGTGTCTCACCACCTTCACAGTAAAGAATTTCTTCCTGAGATCTTATCTAAATGTCCCCTCTTCCAGTTTGAAGCCATTACCCCTTGTCCTGTCACGACATGCCCTTGTCAAAAGTCCCTCTCCAGCTTTCTTGTAGGCTCCCTTTAGGCACTGGAAGGGGCTATAAGGTCTCTCCGGAGCCTTCTCTTCTCCAGGCTGAACACCTCCAACTCTCTCAGCCTGTCCTCATAGCAGAGGTGCTCCAGCCCTCTGATCATCTTCGTGGCCCTCGTCTGGACTCACTCCAACAGGTCCAAGTCCTTCTTATGTTGTTGGGGGCTCCAGAGCTGGATGCAGGACTCCAGGTGCTGTCTCACGAGAGCAGAGTAGAGGGGCAGAATCACCTCCCTCAACCTGCTGGCCAGGCTTCTTTTGATGCAGCCCAGGATGTGGTTGGCTTTCTGAGCTGCAAGTGCACATTGCTGGCTCATGTTGAGTTTCTCATCCACCAACATCCTCAAGTCCTTCTCAGCAGGACTTCTCTCAATCCATTCTCCACCCAGACTGTATTTGTGCTTCGGACACATACTTGCAGGACCTTGCACTTGGCCTTGCTGAACTTCATGAGGTTTGCACAGGCCCACCTCAAGCCTGTCCAGGTCCCTCTGGATGGCATCCCTTCCCTCCAGCATGTCAGCTGCTCCACACAGCTTGTTGTCGTCTGCAAACTTGCGGAGGGTGCACTCAATCCCACCATCCATGTTGTCAACAAAGATGTTGAACAGCACCGGTCCCAGTACTAGCTCCTGAGGAACACCACTCGTCACTGCTCGCCACTTGGACACCAAGCCATTGACCACAATTCTTTGAGTGCGACCCTCCAGCCTGTTCCTTATCACCGAGTGGTCCATCCATCAAATCCATGTCTCTCCAATTTAGAGACAAGGATGTCTCTAAATGATCTCTGAGAACTGCTTATCAAGCAGAACATTTAAATATGGTTTCTCAAAAGCCTCCAAAGACAACAACCTAAAAAAGCGATGATTTTACCACATCCTCTAATGAAATAAGCAGCCATTTTCAAAAATTTTTCATCACTGAAGTGGTGCATCTGAAAATGCACAACTCCATGTTCAAGCAGTCAAAAATCTACCCTTGGTTTAAGTCACTAGAAGTTGAATCATGTGCATCATTAATTCATCACCTCCATAGTTACAAAGGTGGAAACTTCCCTGACGGCTCCCTGGTTTGACGATGCCCTATAAAAATGTCTGTTCCAATTGATGATCCCCTCATTTGTACAGTTCTGCCATTTCACAAGAAAGAAACCTGCTGCAAAAGGCATTTTAATAGCTCCAGTCTGATCCCCAGAAAAGCCACTGTTGATAACTCATTTAAGTAAAGCAGCTAAAGAAAAGACTCTTGGGTCTTGTTTTTCATTCCAATGAATGGTCAAAATTTGCTGCTACTCATTACAGAAGATTTCATTAGCTGTGTGTTTTTATGGGCAAATAGTAAAATTTAATGTACTATTTTCCATGATTTATGTCCTTTCTGAATATACCCTTTCTGCCTTCAATCCTTCTAGAGAAAAGGATGCAAGTTCATAGTGCCCCGAAGGCATAATTTAAGACTTGAAGAAACATCACCTGCTAATTTCTGGTGCTGAATCCTTGTTCTGACCCATGCATGGAGACAATGAGCAAGAAACAGGCAGTTACTTTAGAAATGGGTCGTTTAAAAGTTTTGGTCATTTTCTTCTCTGCCTTATTACCAAGCCCAGAAGAAAATGGGTCTCAGAGATCAATAACCTCAAAGCCTCAAGGCAAATCTCCTCTTCCTAAAACTGTTGTTCACGCAGTTCCATCTATAGTTCTAAGGATGTTAGTCTTTCAAAAGCAGAGGCATTTTAATTTGACAAGGCCAGTCTTTCAAATCCATCGTAACAACATTTCATTCCGACAAAACTGTACAAAGCAACTCTGTAAGCCGCGTTCAAAATCCTCCTAATACACACAAGCACAAAAACTGAGCCTCCAAATAAAAAAAGTAAGTGCACGGTAGTCAAATATCTTATGTTGGGACCACGTATAAGTACAACTAATGAAATTACACAGGAAGAGTGACTAAGCGTTACCCTTTCGGCTTTCATCACAAGGACCTAAAATTTCCTCGATTTTCCCTTCCCCAAACACACACACACGGATTACACGCATCAGAGCTTAGCATGAAGTCAGAACGCGAACCATTAGTGAGGATCAGTGAGAGAAATCATGGGCCTGCAAAAACAGACTCACAAAAAGTTACTTCATAGGCTTTTATGTTTATGGTGTAGTTGCAAACCCTTCTTAAACTGCAGGAACAGACTTCCTCTTAAACGTCCTAAGGGAAAAATTTACCCTGAGATACGAACAAACTCTGCTTTTTTCTGCAGCACTGCAGTGATAGCAGGAGAGAATCAGACTCACTGCTGGATTCCCACCACCTTCTGATCAAGTTCTCAGTTGGATTTGTGCAAATGCAAAACAGCTAAAACAGGAAAACTCCGGTTCAGTGAGGGGATCATTTAATTTTTAGTACAAATGAGAGAAAATTCAGCCAGCCAGTGCCAGATCCTCAGGTGAGGTTAATAAGAAAAAAAAAATATCTTTTATGTATTTGCTGAGCATGTTTGAAGTGGAAGCAACTGTGACAACAAACAGAGAATGCCACAACGGCAGTTCTAGAGCCACCTTTAAAACTGGACCTTAAAGCTCCAGCTCCTGCAGGTATTTTGCAGGGCCAAGTTCACAGGTCTCCACACGGTAACACCTACACAGAAGTACTTGTGTTCTTGAAGAACCAGAGCCAGGAGCAGTAACCAGACTTGACCTCAGAAGCCACCATACTGCTTGGACCTAGAAGCTGTATTTTCTTCTTAGAGCGGCAAGTATGGGTGACTAAAGTCTATTATTTGTTCAGCATAAAATTTACATACGCCATGGATAACAGCATCATTCGTCTCCACCTCAGCTCATCCTCTGTCCGATTTCTAAAAAATATTCTCAGGAACTTTTCAGGAAAGGGCGCTCTTGGGTTTGCTATGCACTGGGTAAGAACGTTTTATAGTTCCAGGAAGAGCCTGGCAACGCAAGAACCTTCGTAAATACTCTTCAGAGTACAGAAAGTTCAAGCAGAGAAATATAATTTAAAAGTGAATTTATTTCTCTGAACTGGCATGAAGGGAAAACGTTACTGGTGAACTGCCGTATCTACAAATCCTCAGGTGAACATTACTGAAGGTTTTGTTTATTTTTAAGTGCAGCAGGAACAGCTTTAATTTCCTTATAAAGATTCTACAGCACAAAGTAACATCTCCTTTGGGAAGTGAATGCAGAAAGGACTCAAAATTTTGGCATCTTTGCTGAGATGGGCCGAATGAGTCAGTGCTTTACAGTGACATGCATTAATATGCACAGCCACTTTGTTTAATCAATAAAAAGCCAAAGAACTTAAATGACTAAAGGCAGAAACAGCTTTCGTTATGCATACACATAAGTTTTAAATTCTCTGGTAGTTCTGCGGTCCTGGAAAAGGCTACTTTCAAATAAAATTATGTGGAAAAAATATACATAAGTACATTGTGCACTTGAAGCAAAACCATATGCATAGTTTATGCTGATCAAATGTTTTCTATTATAATCTACATCTCTCCCAGTCTGAGGGACGCTTGCCCAGCACTTCACTGAATGATACAGAGCGTAACGAGGAGCCAGGTAAGACATTTTCTGGTGCGTTGGGCATGAAGAGCAAGAACAGATCTGCAGAAATGAGAATTTTTAAGGCAGATTCTAAACTGCCCTATACTGATCAACTAGAGTTGAGGATGAAGCCATCAGAGCCTTTGCTTTGAGGCATTTGGAGTGAAAGGAGCAATGCCGTTTTATGTTCACAACTTAGTTCTTAGAGGCCACTGCTGTGGTTCATACCTGTCACTTGTACCCTGGAACCTTCATTCACATACGGTACGAAATAACTCTTTATAGGGGCATTTTAGGACAAGTGATTTTAAACACCATCAACATCGTATCGAGCAAATGAAAATAGAACTTACTGATTTTCAGAAGTCACAAATCAATCGGAAGACACCGAGCTATGCTTTAGGAACGCTAGTACCACTTCTAGTTCTGCTATCGCAACTGATCAATAACACACCTTTTTCTCTTCTTAGATATGCAAACATTGCCTGTTATACTGTGGGGGGAACCATTAATTTTAAAAAAAAAAAGAAAGAAGATAATAACTTAATAACCTTTTTTATCTGAAAACACAGTCTTACTACTTGTATAAGAAGAAATGTCTGAATGGCCCAGGTAAGCAAAGCCCAAACCTCAATGTTCAAACTGAGGCTCATACATTAAATAGGGGTCTCGCGCCCTATTACAAGTAAAATATGGTGGAAAAGAATCTTGGCCACATCTTTGCCAAAAAAATGGAATCAAACTAAATATCCTGCATTTTGCTCCTTCCGTATATTAGGGGCATCCATCACATGTCGGTTTACCTTTCTATCTTAATGCACATCACTTACGCTTCACAGAAGGTATCATAAGAAAGTTTATAAACATCCCTGTCAGATGGATAACCCAGGCTTGCTTTCAGTTCATTTTGGAGAAGTTTTATCAAAATCTGGAATTTAGATTTGGTTCCAACTGCAGCAAGAATTTGCAGCCATTTTGTTACTTCGAAACTGAAGTTGGTTATTTTCGGTTCTGCTCCTCAGAATACTTCCACAATCAACAACTGAATGACACTGTTTACTCTATATATCCTTGCTATAGTACAAAGTCATAATCACGGTGGGCAAGACTGTCACGGATGATCACCGTAAGTTCAGGACAAGAACGACACACTGACAATCAGCGGAGCAAACCTGAACTGGACTCTGCTCAACGTACAGGGCAGTACATAAACGGGAACGCTAGGGTCAGTGCTCATGGAGCCCCAGACTCTGAAAAAGCAGGATGCCTTGGGATTTCCTTTGCAGTTAGAATTGCAGTAATCCAGCACGAACGCTAAAAATGCATTTATCTTTACTAAAAAGTTTATACTGGCTACAGTTAGGAAAAAACTTCATGGCCAGCTTTGGATAATAATAAACCTCTTGCCAATCTCGGCAGATGCGATGAGGATTGGGTAGGCTCTGTAAGTCTTCAAAGGTGACAAGTGTCAACAAAATTCTTTTCAGAGCATATTTAAGGTTCATATTACACTAGCAATAAAAAAAAAAACAACTAAGGAAAACGCTAAAGGTACTGAAAAAAGAACAGGATTTCCATTCTTTAGTAGGTACAGCTCCTGCTGTCTATTCCCCATAGTAAGGCGTGATGGAAGATCCCTATCAGCTCTGTCACTTCAGACTTTTTTTTATTCTTACTATACATAGGACTAATATTTTAGGTGGAAAATAATGGCAGACACTATAAAACTGACTCACTGAAAAGGAAATAGGTTAACATTTACAGTGGTGAGACTGGGATTCAGTTTTTTTGTAGTTTATTTCCTCAGCTCCCCAAAATCACGTGACCTTTATCAAGAAACTGAACTGATCATAGGGGAAAAGAACAGGAATGCTTAAGGTTTTTTCCCCAGAATTTTCACATGGTTCTTCTCCTCTGGGTTTTCATGACCAAGCTGCAGTTTCCAGCTCTGAAAGTTTGTACTGGCATGTCACAAGTGACTCCTGACAAACCCCCGCTATGTGGAAATACAGCCTCAGGCTCTGAGAGACTAGCCAACCCTGCAGGAGCAGGGCTAAATAACAAAAACCCCTACAAGAGTGAAAGATAAGAATGATCAAACAAAAGAGTCTGTGCGGCAAGCATTACAAGAAAAAACAAAAACAAGCAGACAAAAATAAGGACAAGAGAATTAATAAGTCTGAGAAGGAAAGATTCTCTGCATTGGAGGAATACTGAAGCAGTCAATTTTTGAAAGGAAGCAGGGGAGAGATGTAGGTCATTTCTGTATTATTAATTTTATTCGTTTGTTAAAAAGGACAACCCCACTTACTAATCTACTGAAACAATACAAGGATTAATTCCCCATCTGTGCAGCACCGCTTTCAAAGCCTCATACCAAAGCGCCAACAAAACCGAGTGTTTCGCTCAGTGTCTGTTGTAGTAACAGGTACACAAAGACCACCATCAGATTATTCCTGTGTGTAGATAGACCTTTAGTCAAAGTTACAGAGTTCCCACAAGAAAAAGCTTTGACCTTTTGCCTCCAACACAGCAAAAAAACTTCTGTAACATCGACACATACCTGCCTGCCTACATTAAATAATGTAGAGGAGACCTCTCTGCAAACTGAACCGACTGCAAATATCTCTTCTGCCCAAGATAGCACGAACATGATCAAGATCGGAACAGGCACAGAAAACTAAGTGTATTTAATTGAAGCTGATGGCGGGTAGGAGAAGGGAAGGATGATTTGCCAAAAGAAAAATGCAGACATGGCAAAGTTCTGCCCCCAGACATACCACTCACTTATTTCATGACATTGCACAAATAACTTCCTAACTTTTTGTCTCAGGACCTCCCATCAGCAGCTAACCATGACGAGGGGATCGTATGTCTACTACCACTCCTGTAAAATCAGATGAAGAGCTACAAATTAATTCTGTGATGAATGCAGGCGACAAATACTCACTGCTGGAGCTTCCTGGAGTACTGAACTGGGAAGTTTCAAGGAACTTTCGAGGTGTAGACAAGTTAGTAACATCCATAAGAGGTGCAGGAGAGGCATCTTTCACAAGTGAACTGTATGAGAAAAAAGAATTAAAGCAGTTTACTATGATTTACAATCTTAGTTCACAACAAATAATCCATTTATTTCTTAAATCTGTAAGCCTAAGCAACAGATATACATAACAGTTTTGATACAAGAGGTTTACAAAACCCGACTTAAAGCACAAGCCCACGGTTGAACATGAGTAGGTGTGTATATACACACACATTTGAGTGAAAAAGGAAAAAGAGAAAAAGCAATGATAAGGGAAAACTGTCATATCAAAGACAAAATTTGGTATCCCAAGGCTTCTCTGAATTTAACAGCACTCTAGACTTGTCTGACTGGTCACAGCAACATGATCAGGGCACAGGTATGTGATTATTTCCCAACAGACACATTCACCTGCAGCACAATTAACTACTGCTAGCACGATGATAAATTAACATGGAATTATTATGATCTTTCTGGAAAACTACGTATTGAAGAGAAGAGATACTCCCATTTCCATGGCTCCTGTCAACTGCTTAATCCTTCAACCTTTTCTAGCTCCCTCTAGAAACCTCCACCCTTTTTCCTCCCCTTCAAATTCCTGTTCTGTGCACACCTACATGCACTCCTCTCCAAAATGAACCTTCTTACTCAGAAAGGAAAGATCTTCTACTTGGTCATTTTCATAATAAATTCACACAGTATTACTTGCCAAAAATGTGTCGTGCTGCCCCAGCTGCATAATGAAAGGCATGAAGCTGGATGTGGCAAGGGAACACAAGCAAGAAATCATTTTTAAGAGAAAGAAGTGGAGAAGGCTCCTATAATGAAGTTCAGTACGTTCCTTGAGAGGTCAAAATGCTTACTGAAACCTGCAAAGAGAAGGGCTAAACTTACTGCGTAAGAACCACCTATACTCCCTATACACCCCCAGTACCATACTTACAGGAATTAGCTATGCATTCTGGCTTAGCAATATTAGCTAAAAAATCCCAATACCAGAAACAATTATAAACATTATTGCATCCTGGCCAACAGCCGGTCTAGGGCAGCACACTACAACAAAGCAGCAAGACTGTCCTTGATGCAAGAGTTCGTGTTACCAAATATCAACGTTGTGCAACAGGGAATGTGAAAAAAGATAGAAGACAAGAAAAAGATAAAGGTCCCTGTAGCAGTCGTACAAAACTGCAGTTAATTAGCAGTTGCACAGTCTGGGTACACCAAAGCTTTGTGTCTGTTTTTAATTAACAAGATGAGTAAGGAAGAGACTGATGACTTGCTAGCAACCCTCCTTCCTAGAAATTTCAACTTCAATCAATCCTTTATTTCATAAATTCATTTAATGTAACTTACTATCTCTCCTCTTATTTTTGGTACGCATTTTTTATCCCTTCTCATAATAAAATGCTAATTTATCTTTTCTCTGCGTCTTTATCATATGCTGGCTCCCCTTTTGCTTCCCACCCCTGTCCTGCTCTACAAAAGTTATCTTCCAATACTGCGTCTCTCTTTTCTAGCCACTATCTTACTTCCTTCTCTCCCAACAACTCTATTGACCTCCAACTTTGAAAATTTAGGAAAAATTAGCCAGGTACCTAATACTTAAGCTGAGTTTCCACTGATCAGAGGCACCAAGCAGGTAAGAAGTTTCAACGCGTTTAAAACACAACATAGCCAAGACGCTGCTCTGGCACTTCAATATTGGACGTTTGCTAGAAGAGAGGAGCAATTTTTCCCCATGTTCTTCCCTTTGCCTGACCTGAGCCTCATGACCATGACATTTGTAGGAAAGGTATATGCATCAGATGAAGGAAAAGAATGCTACAACGAACGGACCTCATCATAATTCCGTGGGAAGCAGCAAAAACCCAAGAGAATCACTAAGCAAAAGTGAAAGAACAAGAACAGACTGTTCACAGGCTTGAAGGTGCATCAACATATTTGGAGGTTTTCTGCTCTCCACAGCCATAAGCATGAGAAATTTGCTTGCCAAAAATGAAAGGTTGAGGTGTAAGTTGATGGCACTCTCCCAAGAAAGTTTCTGCTTATCAAAGGGAGAATGCTGTTCTCTTCCCTCCCAGAGCTGTTGCCCTCAGTTAGCATCACGCCAAACCCACCTTATTCTCCCTTTCTCTTTGTTGCGTTGTCCTACTCGGTTAGTAGATTTGATGTAAAGATGACGGTGTAATTCATCTATCAGGACTAAGTGCATGTTCATCTTCTTACTGTGGAGCTCCAGCCTCAGATCACTCAATCCCTCCACCTGAAGAAGGGGACCCTCCAAGGAGTCCACCGCTGACACCTGGAAGGAGAACACACGTGACAACCTTTAAAGGTCAACTCATTCGCCTCTCAGGACTTTTCTCTTTGATTAGGATGGCATCTGAATACCATGATCATTCTATCCATAAACCCTTTTAGAGCAGAAAATGTTTAAGTAGTATTTCTTTATTTCTATTGCCAGAAGAAAATTCAATATATAAAAAGGGTCCAATATCCGAACAGCTCAGATTTAATGAGCAATCTTCAAATATTTTGAGCATATGTATAAAACAAGTTAGTTAAAACACAGTTCGTTAAATAAAAATCAAAGCACATTTTATCACAAAATAAGAGGATTATCAAGTAGAAAAGTGTTAGAAAAAGACACTGACAATGATGTTTGATTGTCTTTATTCTTTTCATTACCGAAACACCAACAAAATATTATTCTCAATTCTATAAACAAGGAGAAATGGCTTAAATTTTATTTGCCTAAAGTGATGTCACAACATAGCTGAGAAAGCTTGGAAGGCCCCATCTTCTAGCCTACGTAGCTGCTATGTCGTGTAACTACACAATTTAAATAAATGCAGCCATTAAGCTCTTGCTATTTCAAAGGTACTTTTAAGTGTGGGGGTTTTTTAATGCTGAATTATTAAGGCTAAAATTAAGGAAAATAACTTTATACAAGCAACAGGGTAACAGACAGGGATCGAGGCATGCAGTAGCATAAACAGGCTACAGGGAACATTTCTCTGCTGATGCACTTCACCAGTGACCAGCTGACGTCCAGCGGGCACTAGACTGAGGAACCCAATTTCCATTTAGATCCCAAGAACAAACATGGACAAAAGTCACCAGAAATGACAGATCAGTGCATAAAAGCAACACTATCAATTTGTATCTCTCCTGGTTTACTTGTTTTTCTAACTTTTTAACAGAGCACTTTCACAGTTATTAAAAAATAAAAAAAAATAATGGCATCCCTCTGCAGTTTCCAAAATTGTAGTGCTGCCGTTGTAAGAAACTAGAAATAGCACAGCACGTTTTGCATAGAGAGAAGTGTAGATTTAAAATTGGGGAAAAAAAAAAAATACCCTAATAACTGAAGATACTCTTAGTGAAGTAGAACATTTGCTTGCACTTCAGGATTTAAGTTTATAGCGAACCTGTCAGCTAAACATTAAAAATGAAAAGCAAAGAGATACAGTAAGCAGGCAGCCAAGCTAAGGTCCGGTCCCTTAATACCAGTAAATATTAAATATACTGAGAAAACATTTATCAACAATGTATTACTTTGCTTGCCTCCAAGTCAAGAACGGCCCTGAAACAGCTTTGGGGCAGTCGGGCTCTTTAAATTAAGAGTAGTTTCTAAAAGGAAGCTGCACTTTTTCCTCCCTCCTGGAAAACTTTGCCAAGAAGTCCCTGACTAGGAATTTCTCTTCTCTGCGTGGATGGTGAGCACGTGCCCTTGCTGCCAGTCTTTAGGCTGGAGCTCAGTCTTGAGAAAGAATTTGTGTCACAGTATTAATCACAGAGGACTGAAGAGGCTCCTCCCAAGCCCACCAACGCTGCAATTTCAACGACATTTACGGGGTTCTATCACTTGACACAAAGCACTATCCATCCTCCTTCTTCCCAGTATCTATTTGTGACCAGCTTTTTTTTTTTTTTTTTTTTTTTAAGTTTGGCCATAACACATCACAAAGCCACACCACAGATGAAGCAAAAAACCCAAATTTGCTTCTCCCCAAAAAGCTGGCAGGCCACAGTACATACAAATAGAGATGGCTCAGCAGGCACGCAGACGCAGCTTGGAAACCTTTGGCAGAAGCATAAGTGCTAATTTTTATCTTCCTCCTTTGGCAGGTAGAGACGTACCCCAAATTTCCCAATTCCAAAGGCGCTTTAACCCTCCCCCCAGCAGTCACTTCAGGGGAGCTGCAGGCGTTCATCCCTGCCCTGAAAGCTGTCAGCAATTTCAGCAAAGCAAGAACAAGATCAGGAACAACATTTGTCAAACTGAGAAGCTGAGAGATGAAAATGCAGTGAGGGAAGAACTGAAAGCAAGCAGGAAAATGCCATTAAAAACATTCCAAGACATTCAGGAGAAGTATTATCTAAAACACAAGCAACAGAAAGTTCAAGCTTTCCACTCAGATCATTCGGCTCTATTTTTATCTTCCCAGTTCCTAAAGAGTTATTCTCAAAACTAGTTAAGTCCAACATACAGCTCTCAAACACATATTTTAGAGAAACAAATGGAACAGTCAATCATTTATTGTACTGTAAAAAAAAAAAAAAAACACCAAAAACAAACAAACAAAAAAAAACCACCAAAAACCCAACAAAACCGAAACTCCACATTGTTACGCACTGAACTTTCTTCTTCTGGAAAAAGCTGGTTGTTCGGGGGTTTTTTGGTGGGGTTTGTTGGGTGGGTTTTTTGATGGCCTTTCCAATGCTTCCTATTTGCAGTCAGATAAGCTGGAAGTTCTGTCCTTGATAAATGCCCCGTTCCCAGGGACTGAACTCTACAGGTAAATAACACAGGCAAGTTTCAACCTTAGGCGCACTCAGAGCCTTTTAAGTTAAGGCAGCCCCACTCCAGGAAAGCCTCACTTAACTGCTTTTTTCTTTTCCACTATTCCACCTCCCATTACCACCAATTATCAAGACAGAGCACAAGAGAAAAGTTTTAATGTTCAGAGCAGTTTGGGTCTTGAAACTAACTACAAACTCAACTCAAGCTCATGGAAATCAAGGTAAGGTCTCCAACTGGTTTAGGTGGCAACAAGCATAAACATTATGGTAAAAGAAAAAAAAAAAAAAAAAAAAAAAAAAAAAAAATGAAAAAAAAAAAAAAAAAAAAAAAAAAAAAAGAAACCAAACATTTTTCCCTCATGAAGTTTTACTTACAAAAAGATGATTCTGACAACAAGCAAGCTATAAAGCAGCACCCCAGATTACATTTCAGAATACAAAATATGAGATAAAACATTTGTCTAATTTGTGTGCTGGATAACCTACCACAGGACGGTAGCAGAAGCAACTAAAAGAGTGCACAGATGTCTACAAAGAATGCACAAAATTAAAAATGCACTCCAGATAGATCTAAGAATGGAACTGCTATGAGAAAAACCTTGACGAGCTTCTGTTTCACCCAACTATCCTGGGAAGGATCAGTCCTTAAAACTCATTTTCAGCAAATAACCACACTGTCATCACAAAGGCTTTGTTCTCCAGAAGCGGGGAGATTAAGAGTTACAGAGATGGATGGAAAAGAAGGGGAAGCAGAAAGCGAACAGGAAGAGCAGTAATAATGACAACAGCTCTGCTGACTACTTGGAAACACAAGCAGAAGTAGTTTACAACTGGCTTTATTTGAAGTCCAAGTATCCACCTAGGCTACGTTAACAAGATGATCAGCTATCCTGAGAAACACTGAGGTTACACAGGGACTTGGAAAATCACCCTGGTGGGTCAGCCGAGAGCACAGCCACGTGCAGCCAAGAAAAATAAGATGAGCACTGAGATCAAGACAAGAAAGAAACAAGACTTTTTAAAATTGAATTCATAACGGGGACTATGTCTATCATTGGCAAAGTTTAAATCCAGACCAGAATTTTATGCCCCCCACTCAGCTAGTAACACACCATCATTATGCAAGACACCCAAATGTATGATAAAAATACTTTCAACTTTGAAAACCATAGAGATTTATTTACTGTTGTATCATCAACTCATCACTCAACTTGGGCATATTATTTCAACTAGTTGTTCCTAACCTTTTCTCATTTCAAACCCTGATATGCAAAAGGAGATAGATGAGTGGGAGACAGGCACAAAGCAGTAACAGGTCAGTGTACAACACAAATACTGCTCTGCAAAAAAGTATTGCTGTTCCTCAAGTTAGCAGTGATTCTGCCAGTTAGGGAACCTTAATTTAAGAGAAAACCCCTTATTTTTTGATTTCTATTTTTTATTGCGGATGCTGCTCCTCTGCTTATGGTACAAACAACAAAAGCAAGAGCAAAAGGTGCATTCTAGAAAGAAACCGAAGTGTTGGGGTTGAAAGTATTTGTATGGCTAGCACCATTACTAAACACAAAAAGCTTTTCACATTTTAAAAGGCAACTGTCTCCCTCTCTTGAATACTAAATTAAAAAAAAAAAATAGGGATCTTATATTTAAATTGTATCTATGATTTTTCCACTCATTTATTACAAAGTTACCTGGAGTCCTCAGACAGGCAGAAGTCCTTCGCTTCTAATTATCTGCATCAGTTATTAGGATTTTAATTTTATTACTTTGAACAATTAAGAACAGAAAAACCTTACAAGCTACATTTCCACATCAGTTTTAATATTTTCAGTATGTTATGGCAAGTTGCAGGTTTTTTTTCAGTTCACCAGCAGCGTTTTGAACGTTCACTTCAAAAGAAGGGTTGCTGGGAAATTAAACAAGTCTACATTTAGAGTAGTGGTATAAACCACTCTCTTGGCCATTGCTAGAAGGACCCAGCTTCTCTGGTTGCTACCTTCTACCACATTCCTCTCTGCTTTACAGAGCTTGTTGTACATCAAAATCAAAAGGCATTTGAGCCACCTTAAGTGGCACCTGCCATTAAGGACAGTGGTGAGGCCAAAGGCTATCCGTACCCACCAGAGTCATCTCAACACGCACAACTGCACAACCTCCATACACTAGGATGAGAAATAATTATAGTAGCTCAGAAGCACGGTGTGGTCACTGAATAAACAGCAGCAAGCACAGCCTTCAACATTTTCTGTAGACAAGTCAAAGAATTCTGGAAGTCAGGAATCAGCATCCATAGCCCTGATAGAATAATATACTGACCCAGCTTGGAAGGGACCTCCAGAGGTTTCGAGTCCAACCCCCTGCTCAAAGCAGAGCTAGCCTCAACATTGCATCAGGCTGTTGATCTAACTAACTAAAATCTGCAAGCATGGAGATTTGCAGTCTCTCCAGTCTCATGTCCCTGGTGCTTAACCCCTCTCACGGAGTACGTCCAGCCAGTTTCTCCCACAGATATTGGTGATGGTTGCCTCTCATTTGTGTACTTCTGAGAGGAGCCTGGCTCCATTTTCCTCTAACTCTTTTAGATGGTCACAAACAGCAAAAACCCACCCTTTTCTGCAAACTGAGCAAACCCAATTACTGCAGCATGTTGTTATACCTTGTGTGCTTCTAACCCCCGGCCACCCTGGGGGCTCTCCACTGGACTCGCTCCCATGCATTTCCTTTCCCATACAAGATGAGGTATGTACCTTTCTTGCAGAGGGACCCCCAAAACTGGACATGATACTCCAGATGCAGCCTCAAAACTGCATAGTCACTTACCTTGATCTGCTAGCTATGACCCTGCAAACAGAATCATAGAATCACCTAGGTTGGAAGAGACCTTTCAGGTCATCAAGTCCAACCATCAACCTAACACTGCCAAAACCACCACTAAACCATGTCCCTCAGCACCACGTCTGCCCAGCTTTTCAATACCTCCAGGGATGGTGACTCCACCACTTCCCTGGGCAGCCTGGTCCAATGCTTGACAACCCTTTCCATGAAGAAATTTTTCCTAATATCCAATCTAAACCTCCCCTGGTGCAACTTGAGGCCATTTCCTCTCGTCCTATCACTTGTAACTTCGGAGAAGAGACTGACCCCCACCTCTCTACAACCTCCTTTCAGGTCGTTGTAGAGAGCGAGAAGGTCTCCCCTCAGCCTCCTCTTCTCCAGGCTGAACAACCCCAGTTCCCTCAGCCGCTCCTCACAAGACTTGTGCTCCACACCCCTCACCAGCTTCATTGCCCTTCTCTGGACACGCTCCAGAAATACAGGAGTGGGACATCCAAGTAACGGGACACTGTGTGATTCAGCACAGTACTGCGTTATCCAAAATGTGAGTGACGGAATCGAACCCTGTTTTCCCTGTCATTGCTGCCCTGCACGTACACTGAACTGAGGGTGCAATTAATACACCACCCCTGCTTTTTGCTCCTTACCCTCGCTGCGGTAGGTGTGTTGGATAATGAAGATTAAAGATGCTGTAAAACATGAAACAGTATCACATTTAATTAGATTTTTCTTCCCTTTCTTTTCTCCCCTCAGCTTAGACTAGATTTCCCAAGTAGTTACCTGGTTTTTAATACTCCTATTACCTACTGTGCGCTATTCATACTAACAAAAGGACTAATAGATGTAGAATTGTATACAGAGGGGAAGAGTTACCACTACAAGAGTCTGGCTAAGACTGGTAATGGAATAGCAACCCTTTTCAGAGAACCTGAAAATCAGATGTAGAGAACAACGAGTGGTTCAAGGGTCCAGAAAAAGCACCTGAGAGTCCTTCAGTTCTCTTTCTTACACCTGCCTGGCTTAGCTAAATGGAAATGAGTAAGTGATTATTTTTCTTTTTCTGAGGGTGGGAGGCTGGGCGTAGACAACAGCACAGGGTTTGAGCACCTGGACACAGAGATAATTATAGGTAAGAGCTCCCCAACGTTTTTCTTTTGGCAGGGCTTGGGGGCAGAGAAGAGCTGCAGCAAGAGAAAACAGCTGGAAGGTGCATCAATAGACAAACATTGTGTTACTCTTCTTTAAAAAGCTGATTTAGCATGAGTAAATAGTACCAAAAGAAATGCTAGGAAAACCCCACCATCTTTTTTTTTTTTTTTTTTTTTTTTTTAAAAAAAACTCTGAAAGAAGTTTGTCTCTCTCATCGAAAGCCACACTTAAATAAATACAAGAGAACTGTATTTAGTCAAATAAAAATTAAAATATTGTCCTGGATTACAACATAATTTGACTTAGATAATCTGATAGCTTTTTCTGATGTTAAAATCTACTTATTACTGTAGGTAATAATAATAAGTACTGACCCTTTAGGAAAAAAGCATCAATAAAATAAGCCTGAAAAAAGAGCTCTGCTTTGTACGAGCTAAAAATCACAAGTTTATAGAAAATAACCCTGGCACCAGAACCATTATGCAGCTTGTTTAAAGGTCACAGTCAGTTTATAGCAGGGCTTAATTGCCTTTAAAAAGAAAACGCAGCTAAACATTTGCTATCATAACATCCAATTTGGAAGGTTTTAATTTAGCGTTTTACAACAAACTAGAACCTAAGTACTAGCAAGATATTTGTTAAAATTCTTCTTTCTTTCCTGACTGAGGCCAAAGTTTTCCAATCTGCTTGCAGTTAAACCTACATATTCCTTTAAAAGGTTTTTCAACAGTACTTTAATTTTCCAAAAAGCATTGTAAAATAGATGTGAAAAGACAGGATTTTCTTCCTTTAATTCGAGACCTCCACAGTGCTGGAAGTCTATGAGCAGAAATAAAATGAAACCCTCAACTAGATGCTTCTTCAGAGGGGGGGAAAAAAAAACCAAACCAGAATAATGGTTGTTCAAACTAGAAAACCAAATGCTTTCCGTTTGGGATACCAGCCTATTCTCAGTTCAGACAACAGATATGAAAACATGAACAAACAACTGACAAAGGCTAAAGGAAAACAATGTGGTAGGTCACAATTTGAAGAAAAAAAAAAATCAACTCATACACAAAGCAGTACGACAAAAGGAAAAAAGCTGAACCTCTGAATAAAACAGCAAATAAATAGCAGCAACCTGGAAGGTTGCAGCTGCCTTGCTGGATGAATAAAGACAATGCTGACATTTAAAAGAAGAATTGATCTACTGCTTTTACAAGGAACTCACTTTCAAAAGGTACAGGAAAGGAAAATGACTGCAAAAAAAAAAAACCCTTAAATGTGTGTAGCCAGATCTAAACAAGCAGTTCATGGAATTCAATACGCACCTGACTTGCGCGAGATAAGCATCTAACCTGAAAAGTTTGCTGCAGAAACAACAGGGTACTCACACTCCAGTTGTTGGGATTTTGCACTGGGCAAAAAGGCAGAAAACCTACAAGTGACGGGTCTCTATTCAAAAGATTTAACACGTGATAAATTTGAGAGCAGATGATGCATTAGAGAACTGATCCTCCAACCTTCTAACACCACAAACCTATCTGAGGGATGCTGAATTACACAACAAGGAGTTTTCCAGTGGGTTGTTTTGATTTGAGGTGGCATGTGGCACCCCAAATCCAACATATTTAAAGCAACTGCAAGCGGTTGGAGACACACTCTTGGAGGCGGACCACTCTGAGGAACTGTGGCATGGGGCTGACTCATGCTGGAGCAGGCACACCCTCAAAGGGACGGAAGTTTGTGGAAAAGCGTAGCAGAGGAAAACCTGAAGAACCAAAGTGCTGCAGAGGATACCAGTAAGGAGCAGAGTAGCAGGAAGAAACCCTTAGAGATGACAGTGACTATCTGTGCCATCCATCGTCTCAGAGGAACTGTGACAGATTGAGCATAAGCCATGGAAAAAATGAGTTCAGAAAAGGGATGGGAGTAAAGGTGTTGGACTTAAATTGCACCTGGAGAAGAGTGAGAAAATATGTTTACTTATGTGATTTTTTTGATTGAGTTCTCTTTTTTCCCCACCTCAAAACCCAAATCACTGATCAGAAGTTTGTGTTAACTACCAATAAATGAAGCAAGAGTTCCCAAAGTCGAGGTTGTTTTGCCTGCAAAATTCCCCCGTTTTCCTTGGATGACAGAGAGAATCACAGTATCACAGAATGGTTGAGGTTGGCAAGGACATCGGGTCCAACCTCCCTGCTCAAGCAGGGTCACCCACAGCCAGTTGCCCAGGACCACATCCACATGGCTTTTGAGTATCTCCAACGACACAGATGCCACAACCCCCCTGGGCAACCTGTGCCAGTGTTCCGTCACCTGCACAGTAAAAAAGCATTTCCTCATGCTCAGAGGCAACCTCCTGTGTTTCAGCTTGGGCCCATTGCCTCTGGTCCTGTTACTGGGCACCACGGAACAGAGCCTGGCTCCGTCTTCTTCATACACTCCCTTTTACGTATTCATACACAACCACAGAATGGTTTAGGTTGGAGGGGACCTTAAAGACCATCCAGTTCCAACCCCCCTGCCAGGGGCAGGGACACCTCCCACTAGACCAGGTCGCTCCAAGCCCCGTCCAACCTGGCCCCGAACACCTCCAGGGATGGGGCAGCCACAGCTTCTCTGGGCAACCTGGGCCAGTGTCTCACCACCCTCACAGTCAAGAATTTCTTCCTGAGATCTAATCTAAATCTCCCCTCTTTCAGTTTAAAACCGTCACCCCTTGTCCTATCACTAAGATCCCTGTTAAGATCCCTCTTGAGCCTTTTCTTCTCCAGGCTGAGCAGTCCCAGCCTTTCCTCACAGGACATATGTCCCAGACCATCATCCTTGTGGAAGGGGCTAACATCCAGAAAGCAGAAGACTGCTAAGTACTTTGAACCTCCACTGCTGGAACATGTAATGAGTAATTGATTAAGTCTGCTTTTAAACTGCATTTATATTTTTTAATTAGAAGCTTGACATACATCTTATCAGGTATGTCTGTATTTTGTCTGTACATCTGTTCGCTATTTTGGTTGCAAGGTGAATTAAGATGAAACTGAAAAGTTACTGCTTTTGAGGGTGGGATATCCAAATAATGGGACACATGGAAAACTTGCACCCAAGCTGCAGTCCAAAGATTGGGAATTGTCTGCTACCAAACTGCCACAGACCAGTGTACAGCGTAGTGTGAATTGATATCAAGATAAACTAGTGAACGTGAGCTAGTTAAGATGACCCTGAACTTACAGTTGACACTCAGGTGGTCCCAAAGCAGGCCGTTGTTAGCTAAAAAGCATGGAAAATACGAAAAGCACACAGATCAGAGATAGCTATTCCTGACTGTCACTGCCTCCTTCCCCTTAAAAACAGGAAAAGGAGAAAAGGTACACAGGATGTGAGGATTAATGAGAAGCTGTAAAACACTGATGATGCACCGTTCCAAGTGTTGATTAACATACTGGATATTAAGATGATGGAAGAAATTGCTACCTATTTTGTTCACCTTTAAAAAAATCTTGTAAGAATTAACAAGCTAAAAGCAAACAAAGAACTATAAAAGACTGAGGACTGACGACGATGCTTCTTTTGCAATATTTTGGAAATAGCTGAGGTCACTCCCCCTTCTTGAGATCAAGGATTTGCTGACCAAATGATGCACAAAGGGGGAGACTGATGCAGATGACTGAAGCAGAAAGGGGGAGAACTTTGAAAGATTAGTTTGAAAGATTCTGAGCTACACACACACAAAAAGCGCACAGGTTGCAAGAAAACAGCTCATCCTGAGATAAGCAGTCAGCGTAAGCTTATTTGATGGGGGAAGGAGGACAGGGAAAACGTACGTACAAGAACAGGGTAAAAGGGTTACTTTTTGTTTGTGGGGTTTGTTTTCTCTTAAACACAGCACCTTATATTAAGATTCCCACCAGCACAGTCATCAACACTACCAAAATGCAGCCACTTCTACAAAAGGAGGCAACAAACAGCTGCCATACGGCAACATGCCTGACAGTAAGAAAGTATACATGAAGGCTAAGGAGTAACACAATTCTTTTTTTAATGCTTTAACAGAGCAGAAGAGCGTTTTCCAGAGAATCAAATTGCAGCAAGCCAAACTCCACAATTTTGCTTTCTAAATCAGTCATCCAATCTAGTCTTACCTCCCCACCCCTCCTCCCCCCCCCAAAAAAAAAGAAATTTCTATGTTATCAGTTACAAGTACGGAGCAGGTCTATTAGATGACACAGCCATTTCCATACTGCTATAGTACTTTTATATCTCTTGCCAATAAGACTACTGCTCCGACTTTATGAAAACGTCAAAGCAAACCTTTTACAAATACATTAACACAAAGCACAAACGTCCTTTATCTTTCTTAAGTGTTTAAACAGCAATGACCCAACCTTACTGTTTTCCTCTACAAACTTTAAAATACTTATAAAATTATATTCCTCACTTGCTGTCCTTTACTCCAGCTACATAAATTTAATTCTTTCGAATTTGCCTTAGTCCTGTCACCCATCAATCATTCTACTCCCTCCCCCACTTGCTGTAATTCATCAATGTCTTTCTAGTAATAAAGTGCTGAAACCAGCAGCAATGCTCAAGAAACAGAGTGGCTAAAAACCACGAAAAAGGATTATTCAACTGCTCACTTGGACTTTAACACAAACCACGAGCAATTTCAACAAGAGTATGGTCAAACGACTTCCCCGAAATGGGAAAGTCTATCAGCATCACAGAATTGCCCAAGACTTTTTCCATTAATAGTGACAACTTGATGGAGATGAGACATGTATTGCCCCAGTACCTGCGACAGTTGTGTGTCTCAGATCCTCAGTAGCTCCTGGGCAATCAGATGAAATTAGTAAAGCAAAGATTCAGTACCCTCTACAAGAAGCGAGTCAGACAGCTCAGCTTAGAACCCACTGCCAAAGGACAGCGTTGAAGCCAAAAGTTGAAACTGGTGCAAAAAGCGACAGGGACAAATTCAAAGAAGAAACGTCTATGGAGGGCTATTCAACACAAAAGACACCAGCTTTTCCATCAAAAGCTGCATATTGCCAAGTGCTGGAAGCTCAGAGTGTTGTGGGAAAGGATTGCTATTGCTTGCACTGTCCTCACTTTGCCTTCCGAACACCCTCTGCATCAGACACAGTACTGGCCGAAGACCACCTCTGGTCCGACCTTGCACACACATCTCTATTAAATCTCACTGGAGCACTGCCCTGACTAGCAATACACTTGTAGGTATTGTGAAGGCAGCAAAAATAATAAAAAAGCCTTTTCCTTCCATAATTTTTTCACTCTTGATTTAACGCATCCTCATTTAGTCTTAATTGCCATTAAGAAAAGTGTGTTTTTTCAGGCCCATCTCTGTCCCAAAAGTCTTCTCTCTATATGAATGATGTATAGAACAATGAGATCCTAATGCATTAAAGTAAAACATCAGGATTTTCCTTTCAGTGCAAACCGGCAGCTTCCCAAATTGATCCTGTTGCTGTCTTCAAGATGACATTTAAAATTTCTCACACTCCCTGTGTCCCATATCTCCTCACCTATTAATTTACTAACACTTTTTTAATTACAGAATTCATAAATTCACAAAATGCATAAGACCACCATTGCCTCCTCCTTAAACAGGCACACTGTCCATACTACCTCATTTATGAGCTGTTCAGCGTAAGTCTTCCTCTAGGTCTACATGACAATGGTTCATCCATCACACCACTTTGAAGGTTACTTGGTAGCATTATACCAACTTTATCAGACATAAATCAGTTTACCACAGGGGAAAACTTCTGGGTTAAATTCACCACAAATGTTTCAAATGCTTTACTAAAAACTAAATTTATTACACCTTCTCACCCACTATTGACTAGCTTTAAAGTTGCATTTTTAAAAATACAATCAGATTTATCTAGATCATTTTATACTGTCCCATGACCCAATCTATCTTCAACAATTTCTCTTGGTATCTGTTCCAATATGTTACTATGGCCAGAATTATGTCTGTACAATCCAGAGTTTAAAAAAGAATTCATGGAAAGATCAGCGATTGTTGGAAAAACACCAGGTGTATTCAAAGATGAAGTGGTAAAAAGGTCAATGTCTCACAGAATAAAGTCCATATCATACCTTAATAATAAAAATTACCAACAGCAAAAATAGCAAAAGAAATATTAACCTGAAGGCATGTAATACGGCTAGGTTCCTAAGTTAAAAAAAAGCAAATATAAACTCAGCCACAAAACTCTCAAGCTGTTGGGAGAGCACTCCCAAGAAAGGATGCATCATTAAATGGCAGGAGCAATTGCCTTAAGCAAAGAACTTCTCATCGCTGCATCTACACTATAATCAGGAAGGATTAAATTTAACGTTCAGAAACACCCGTGCCCAAAAGCATACATCGTAACGTTACAGATGCCTCTGCCTTTCATTAAGGACAGTGTCTTGTCGTGTAGCTGCGGCTTACTTTCACCATAAAAAGACGCTAGACACCTCTACTCCACCTTCATTACAGCATGTTTTCTTATTTAATAAACTTTCATCAGCTTAAATGAATGGTTGTTATTAGTAGAGCTAACAGTCACACGATAATACTCTAGAGAGATATCAATGCTTGTTGGTGCATTAACTAAGAGCGGAGGGGCTGAGGTCAAGCACGTGTCAATGCAAATGAAGCGGTATTAGGCGCTAACAGTTTAATGCAATAGACTGCCTCAGATAATGGAAATTAAAGGATAAAAAGAAGGAGATAAAGTTATTGATAAGTATACTGAGGGAAAAAATTATAAGATGTTTCAAAGGGAAAGAAAGTCTCCACGTTCTAACGTCTTTAGAACTAGCCTAGCAAGTTTATTTAAAAAAAACAAAACAAAAAAAAACAGAAGAAAATCAGAGATCAGAAAACAGAATTTAAAGAGAAAAAAAGAAAAAAAAACGCAGAAAGATATAGAAAAGAGGTAAAAAATGTTTTAACAATACATGCACCAATGCTTCTCATATAAGGAACTTAGAAGTATTCTACCAAACTTAATTACTTAAGCTTTACAATGCTCCTTGAAGGCAGACAAATAATATTAGTAAGTCCTAGCACCTGAGTAAAGCTACCGCATTTTAAATGAATGAGCAGCAGACAGAAGAAAGCTCATGATTTCCACGCTTATGTGCGAATCACTAGAACATACATCAACTTAATAAAAAGAAAGCTGCCTTCTTTCTCATCCGCACCTCAACCATGCAGCTAACAGAAAATACGAGGTTTGCCAATCATTAAAAACTAATACGAAACAGTTCCTTTAAGCATAAACACTTATACGCCTCCGTAGGTAATCTGAAATGAGATACAACCCTTGAGATGTCAGCTCGCAACTGTTTTCTAAAAGGCTTCTTTGTAATCCATAAGGTCAACAATGACAAGACACAATGTCAGCTGGCAAAAGACTTTAAGGCAAGAAGACTGGGAAACTATACTGTTTTTGTAATTTAGAAGAAAGAGTTTCAAGCAGGGCCAAAATTTAAATCTTGTAATAAAAGCATTTCTATAGAATCCCAAAGTAACAAAAGTTATGGCGTTAATTCCAAAATACAAAACTGTTCCACAGCAGTACCTGAATCCCAGCTCTGCAATAAGAAATGCAGAAACAAAATGAAAGATTGTTTTTATTGATTTTCATTGTTCCAGCCGAAAGGCAGACAGTAAATAAAATGCATACTGAGAACTGTGTTGCATTTTTTTTTTTTTTATTTATTTCATTATTCCAGACTACTTAGAGTCTAAGAAGTCTGCTCACTACATGGGACTTTTAACTGAAAGACTCGACTTCCACTATGCTGAGGAAAGCCACAGGTAGCAGCTACACTCAAGTAACAAAAATGAAAACTCTCCTCAAAAGTCACGCCCATGGCGACAAACATCCAGTGTTTTCTGGGAAGATGTTAATGACTCCAAATGCCTTCATAGAGGATCAACATGGAGTGCATAAAAAGGTAGGGGATACTGCTATTGAGTAGGACACATGCGTTATGGGATGAGCAAGAAGCCACCGAATATGTGCACGTGTATACTCACACAGAGCAATATCCTCTCTTTGCTTCTGAGAAAACATTTCAGTATTTCAAGCTCCTTGTTTGACTCCCAGTTCCCACAGCAAGCTAGGTTCCTTGTCCTCATACACTGTTCTCCAAAATAGCTTACCCGGGGTTAGTCTCTCCTCTATTTCCTTTTGCTATGGCCACCTCCCTCTCCCTTCTGACTGCCTCAGTAGCTTTACGATCATTTTTGCATAGCATTTCCATTTATTAGAACATCTTTAACTTCCAACCATGTTCTCACCCGCTAAGTAGCCCGGTTGTGTTGTAAAGCCCGGCAGTTAAAA
>VYXH01002007.1:899640-990832 GCA_013397275.1 Burhinus bistriatus | reverse complement strand
TACGTTCCTGATACAAAGGATTTCACAACAATCAAATTCAAAAAATTAACCCAACACAGATCTTACAGTCTATGGAGCTGAGCAAAAATGCATTTAATGCATCATAAGGATGCCGGTGGTGAACTCGGTATGCTTGAACTACGCTGCGTCAGCACAGTTGAAAATGACCTAATTTACCTGCAAAGCAATCTCCTCCCCTGTACAGCTGGGTGCTGCGCCACGTATATTTAATTGAAGGCAACAACAACAGCCACCAGCTCCACTCTAGAAACCGAACAAACCAGCAACAATGCAAATAATGCAAATTTGCGGTCAGGAAGTGGTCAGCTCCGAGAAAAGGCTGATGCTATTACTCACTTCAGAAAGCAGAGCAGGAGACATATATTATTCTCTCCCTGACACAAGGAAACTGAAATAGAAGTCCTTAACATCGAAAAAGAAAAAAAAGTAGGTGTTGGAGCGTTCCTTGGCCTACTTCTTGAGAAACAAATGACTGTCACTTCAGCTTTGTATTTCTTGGGACAAAGACACGCAGGGTAAAGGAGAAAGATGTGCTCATGAGTAAAACACACATACACATCAGTTCCTAGCTCTGTAACACAAGCGTGAAGTTAAACTTAAGTGAAGACTAGTCAGAGGGCTCCATACGTCCTTCTTTCTTCCTTCTTGTCGTCCTCCTAACAAAAAAAATTTCAACTGGAAATAGCAGTTATCCTCACTCCTATCCTATGGACGTATTTCTGCAGTTTCATGGTGTTTCGTTACCTGACAAAATCCCACCCCAAAGGAACTGTACTCCCGCACTAATAAATCACGGTCAGAGTAAGTGTTTCATGGTCTATTGGAATGAAAAGATTTTTTTAAAATCTCTATATACTTTGACAAAGTGGTACTAGTTCATTAAAATTGCAAAGCTAGACACATAAAAGCCAGGAAATGCAAAGAAAGTAGCCTAAGCAATTTTCATTTAATCATATTATCATATGACCTTTAATTACTTGATTCAACAACATTTCTTACTTCAACTGTTTTTAGCATTTCATCTCTTAGATTATTTAAACAAATGGAAAATATTAATTTCTCCCTATGGGTACCTCTTGGGTCAACATTAGAGCCAGAACAATTAGATCAACACCACAGACCTCTACAATACTTGAGTTAATTAAGTAACAGCTAGGCAGAGCATACTGCCCTTCAATACACAGCCCAGTGCCGGGGGAGACTAGACACGGAACTGCTTCCTCCAAGCAAGAATCCTTCTGTCCTTCCCCACTGCTGCCCATCCTGCCACATGCCCTCTGCTTCGAGTTCTGGCTCGGCTGTAGTGTTGTGTAGCCCATCTATAACATCTCTGCCAGAAGAATTTCAATTCCTGCCTTCCAGCAATCAAGACCACGCTTCCCGGCCAAGCTGCTAGCTGTGCCCCCAACCCCAGCCTGCCTCTGCCACCAGCTCTGCTGTTCTCCCTTTTGCAGGCTGCGTACTGCCTTTTCTTAGGAAGCTCCTTCTGCGTCAGAATTCCCCTCTCAGCACCTGATCACAGAATCATTTAGGTTGGAAGAGACTTTCAAGGTCATCGACCGCTGACCTAGCACTGCCACGTCCACCACTGAACCATGTCCCTCAGCACCACGTCTACCCTGCTTTTAAATACCTCCAGGGATGGCGACTCCACCACTTCCCTGGGCAGCCTGGTTCAATGCTTGATAATCCTTTCTGTGAAGAAATTTTTCCTAATACCCAACCTAAACCTCCCCTGGCGCAACTTAAGGTCGTTTCTTCTTGTCCTTGTTACTTGGGAGAAAAGCCCGACCCCCACCTCGCTACAACCTCCTCTCAGAGAGTTGCAGAGAATGGTAAGGTCTCCCCTCAACCTCCTTTTTATGTTTTATGTTAAACAGAAAATACACACACATGCATGCACGTGCACTCAATTGCAACATAAAAGTAAACATTACTTTTAGCAATTTAGTGTGTGAAAAAACAGATCCATTACAGAAAACCATACAAACTCATACTTCAAAAAGACATATACAGAACTTGAAAATAACTGAAATGTATTTGATCTCAAACAGGAGTTCTATCTGTTCTGGACCCTCCTGATTTCTCCAAAGCTTCACAATTCATTCTAGTTCCAGTATTTAAAGGGTGGCTACAAAGAAGATGGAGACTCCCTTTTTATAAGGAGTCACAGGGAAAAGACAAGAGGTCATGGGTACAAGTTCCTCCTGGGGAGATTGCGATTGGACACAAAAGGAAAATTTTTCACACTGAGAACAATCAACCGTTGGAATAACCTCCCCAGGGAAGTGGTGGATTCCCCATCATTGGACGCTTTCAAGATTCAACTGGACAGGGTGCTGGGCCATCTTGTCTAGACCGTGCTTTTGCCAAGAAAGGTTGGACCAGCTGATCCTTGAGGTCCCTTCCAACCTGGGATTCTCCAATTTTAACACAAGCTGCGTAAGGTGCAATTACAGAACGGCAAACCTGACCCTACCGGCTCTGCTCACCGGAGTGCGTATTATCAAGATGCTGTAGGAACACAGAACGGGAATATGTGACATTTGAAGCTCATCTGTGCTACTCTAGATGGATACAGAATCAGAAACAAAAAAGCTGCCACTTAAAATTTTTAACTTCATACAAATGTAAGCTGTCACAAAATACCTTTGCATTGTGTTCACACTACTGGGAAAAGCTGCCATTCTTTTATTAACAATTCTTCCCAGCATTGCTCAGTCATTGCACATTAGAACCAGCAGCTGGAGAGTTTTGAGTGATAATGAAACCTGTAACAAGCCATCTTCAGCAGTCTTTTCCAAACAATAAGGGAATTAAAATTTCAATTTAAATGCAGAGGTTTGAAACACGCTTCAGTGGCAAAATTACTTCAATTAATGTGAGTGGAATACAAAGAACAGACTGCAGAAGTGCGATGCAGCAACCAGAAATTATGCCATTAGAGTGCTTGCATCAACCTAACACGATGACTGCAAAGGTCTAATTTCAACTGTACATATCACAAGGCTACAGGCAACAATATTAATCAGAGCTCCAATTTCAATGTGAGGGATACATGCTCCTTGTCAGATCACTTTGGGCTTTTTATAAGCCACGAGCATCTGTTTACCTTGAGGAATGAAACAAAAGGACAGAGAGATCTATATACACACTGCACCCCTGACAGTTTCATAATTATTTTACATAATATTCATATCATGTAAAAGGAGAAAGGAATTATCCTGCAGCCAGTGAGTGATTACAACATCACAGTCTCGCAGAGGCAGTGTTAACAGAAGATGGTAAAAGCCAAGGAGCCTACGGCAATTTTTGTCTATGAAAAAGCTCCAAATGCAGGTAGGTTACTATTTCTTTACTACAGGTACACTTCTCAGGAAAACAACAGGAAGGTGATGGTAGAGCAAAATCAGGCAAGAAGATGTGACAGCGACAACAAAAAAATCCAGATAGGGTTACACATGCCACCAAAGAAAGGAATGAGGAGACTGACATCAAACTGCTGAAAATGTTTCAGAGGGAGCAAGGTAAGTTTTAGAAAGTCTTACTTAAGGTAAAATGAGATAAAACGGAAAGAAGGAAATTAAAGTTCAAGTCTGGGCTCTACAAATACAAGGTGACAACACTAAGATTTCCAGCTCCTTATCCTGTTGAATGATGACTTATTAAAAAGAAGTGAAGAGGTACAGCTAAGAGAAATACGAAGGACAGTAAAGCAGAAAAAAAAACAATAACAAAAGAAGGCAATGAAAAGATCTCCTTAAAGGCATTCTCTGGCAAACACAAAGAGGAATATGATCAGACATACTCCTTTTGCCTTCACTTTTGAATCACAGACTGCTTCAGGTTGGAAGGCACCTCTAGAAAACATCTAATCCACCCTTCTGCTCAAGCATGGTCACCTAGAGCCGGTTGCCAAGGACCACATCCAGTCTGGTTTTGAAAATTTTCCATGGATGGAGACTCCGCAACCTCTCTGGGCAACCTGTTCCAGTGTTCAACCATATTTACAGTAAAAAAGTGTTTTCCTACGTTCAGACATAAATTCTTAAGTTTCAATCTGTGCCCATTGCCTCTTGTCCTCTCTGGACACCACTGAGAAAAGTCTGGCTCTGTTTTCTTTTCACCCTCCCATCAGACATTTCTAACCATTGGTAAGATCTCCCTGAGGTTTCTCTTTTCCAAGTGAAGCAGTCCCAGCTCTCAGCCTCTCCTTATATGTGAGATGCTCCTGTCTCATAACCATATTTGTGACACTTCCCTGGACTCAATCCAGTAACTCCATCTCTCTCTTGTACTAGAGAGCCCAGAACTGAACTCGGCACTCCACATGTCAGGACTGAGTAGAGGGCAAGGATCACCTTCCTTGTAAAGTGTTTAATTATTGGTAGAAGACAGTTCCAGGAAAGAAAAGACTGCATCCTGGTGAGGATGTGTGCTTGTTACGTTGAGAAACAAGAGAAAGAAAAAAAGATTGTTATTACAGAAGTTCAGGAAACTTCTACCTCCACCACAAGACTGGAATTGAAAGGTACGCTTATAAAATGGAACTGAAGAGGAAAAGATGGAACTGTAGAGGAAAAACACTTGAAGGGAAGGAGGGAAAAAAAGATGAAAAAGAAGCTGGAAATAAGTAGAAAGATGATATATAAAGAAAGATGATGATACAGGTAGGTGTCAGGGAAATTAATTTTAAAAGAAAGTATCAGGTTGCAAAAGCAGAATGAAATCCTATGTGCAGACCAAATGGGTAAAGAACTAGATGGTTACAGAAAGCGTCAGGATCAGGACAAGTACACAGGTAAAGACAGCTCTGAAAGACAAGAGCTAACTGAACAGGATGGGAGACTGAACTGAACAGGATGGGAGACTGTGACCCTAAGTCCAGTCACGAAGGATCAAAACAAAACCAAATGGAAATTCCAGTACAAGAAAGCAGCAAATGACAAAAGAAGAAACTAAGCAGGAAAAAAAGCAAATACTAACACAGACAGCAGAGCTGCCTGCAGACGATCAGACAGCTGATCAGTGTGTTTCTGGTGGGTACTGGCCCAGCACGAGGTACCACATCTTACCAGCATGTCTGTTGCATTGAGGTAGTGCTTGCTGGCCATGCACTGTTCCAGCTTCTGAGGCACCTGCTTGATGTTCTCTATCTCATCCAGCAAATTCAGGACATGTTTGTGCTCAATCCCTTCAATCCACAGCTTGCGCAACTCATCCCGCTTGCAATGCAGCAGCATCTTGCACGACAGCAGATTCTCCTTCACCTAGAAGCAACATGTCAAAAGATTAATTAAATCTGTCCCTGTAACTGTCGCTTCTAACACAGATCAGCCCCTTCCTACATTTACTTTATAAGGAATTCCACAAATATCACAAGACTATAACCAAATCCAAGTTCCTTAAAATTTCTGGTTATTCCTTTGGTTGAAGGGAAACTTACAGTACATACAAATCAGAACTGCTTTCATAGTCAAATGTTTTTTAGTGCAAGTTTTGTACCGCTAGTGAAAATTTAACTCAAGTATCCTAACATGAAAAAACCGCAGGATCCTACAATCATGATCAAAGACTTATTTGCATGTTTTCCAAAAATCAGTTCAGTATTTTGGCATATAGCAAGGATCCAATTTGCAGTGAAAGCAAATAAGCCACTACTAATTTTTCCGCTGTAAACATTTTCCATCTGCCTATTAAATCTTTTGGCACGTCTCCTCCTTTCTTTAAGTTTGGTGTCCATTTGTTGAAACATGACTATCTAAGAGCACAAGAATTTTCCTAATACCTCAAGCAATACCAGTCTTTTTTTTTCTTTTTAAGAAATACGGATTCATGGGAAGAAACCGCAGTTAAGATACAGTTCAATTCAGCATATCTATTATTTATCAAGGCCATTACATCACCCAGAGAAACAGCTTGGTATTGGCCATTCAGTTTGTTTTTGAGCCTCATGCCGTCCTCTCTAGGTGGCAAAGTCTCTACTATTCTACCCCATTCAGGAAACATCAAAAGTTTTTCTTCTCCGTTCTTTCTGCTCAAACACACAGCCTGCACTCTCTGCTTTCAGGTTCTCCCAGTATCCTCTGGTAAGGTCAGTATAACCTAGCTTTTCTTGCATAATGCAAATCAATAATACATATTAAAATGTGGAAGCAATTAACAACACAGCTTCACACATTGCTTTCACACTACTCTTGTTTTTGTGATAAGTCATGAATACTTAGGGTCCAACCTTTTCTCAGGCTGAACTCTCACTGAATTACACATGAAGAGAGACTCTCAGAAGTAGGCCCTTCAATTTATTTTTAAATAATGAGCCTTCAAAGCACTCCAGAAATCCCATTTTGGCTGCACATTCTCCTACCTTGTCCATCTAAAGGTAGTTTAAAAAAAAAATCCATGCAAAACACACAGACGGACAAAAATACAGACAAATGGTAAATAACAATAGCTACATAAAACAGCCTCCATCCAGAGTCAGAAGAGACTAAGATTTCAATACGGTAACATCATACTCTGAAATGTCCTTCTGAAAAGAATAACACAAAAAAATCCTCAGCCAACAGAAAAGCTAATGGAAGAGGGTCATAACTTGCCGCAAAAGCAGAGGCAAACTAAAATGCATACAGAGTTCATTTCAGACTTAATCCCTGTTCAATACCTTAATTTAAAATGTTTCACTGACCTAGCACACCATCATCAGTGGACTGCTGTAACACAGAGCCAAATTAGGTCAGCAAAACAATCATGGGGCTGGAAGGAATCTCACAAGACATTCCTACTCCTGTCCCTGCAAGAAAGAATATCAACTATATCTACATTTGGGAGCAGGGGAAGGAGTGAACAGCGAATCTTTAAGAAAGAACCTCCCTTTGGTAGACCAAATTGCTTCTACTTCATAATTCAGTTTTACACTGGTAACACCTCTAAAGCCAGACTCAAAACCAAGCCTTTCCCAGCAGGAATTCTTACAAGAATTGACTACAAAAGGTAGATACACAAAGGGATCTGGACTATCACTTCCATAATTCCTAATGCAAGTAAACGCCTCTGCGTTCATCCACCTCCCACAGGAGGGGAACATCAAAAGAAAGTCTGATAGTGTAATACAGATTGATGACAAACCAAATCCAGGGCTCCCATGAGATTAGGTCAAAGCTACTTCAATACGTATTGACCAAAACTAATAAGAAAACTTAAATATCAAAAGGTCTTTCACCCTTACAGTCATTCTTCTAGGCAGGACCAAAAGGTCACACCCCTCTATGTTTGTTTTGACCTCTGCAAAGCTTAGTATACTATGTGAAAATAGGCCACTGGCTACAGTTTATTTCAAATTTAGCGCAATTGATCTCTGCTTTCAAAGTGCTGAGCTTTGTACATAAATCCTAGAATGAACTCTTAGCCTTAGAAAGCATCAGAACAGTCTCATTTTCTTTGAAAATGCTAAACGAATTTTAAAAGCCAGAAGGGTCAGTACATAGTCCCAGAAGAGCAAAAGCCTACTGGTCCTAAAGCATTGCTGTGAAAGGTTTTAAGGTAAGACTTCCCAAGAGCCAGGGGAAAAAAAAAAAAAAACAAAAAAAACCCAAAAACAAACAAACCACAAACAAAAAACACCACACAGAATAGATTTGGTGCCTAGTTTGCAAAGTTTAGGTATAGCAAACTACACAGGAAGTAAAAGACAGGAACAGGAGTCCAAGGAACTAATCTATCACTGCAGGGAGAGAGCAGATGGAACAAGTCCACAACAGAGAGTGCCAGAGTTATTTACTGGCACGCTACCAAAGTGTGAGCACTCAAAATACAGAAAGATACGAGGGCACAGAGTTCATGTACATTCACACAACAGAACTCAGTTCGGAAATAGCACCAGAATTCATATTCTCTGAGCAAAAAGCAAGCTGATGAATCACTCAGACTATTTAGGAGGTGATTGGAGGCCAACGTATCAAAACACGAACAGATTAGATGGAGAGGTGTTAGCTTAGCAGCCCTTAGACTTCAAAAACCTGATAGCAACATGCCCAGACAACAAACGAACAGGGGGCACCACAAAGCTTTGTGCTTCGCATCCACCTCTCGTTTTGCTTTTTAATTACTTGTGTTCTCAAACAACAGAGAGATCCCGTGGAAAACACATTGCTAGTAAGACACAGCCAGGGACCACTGTATTAGGACTGGATGGTCCACTCCTAGCCACGCCACAGAGCAACTTGAAAATAGGGCCTAGTTCAGAATTAGTGGGTAACAGTGCCTTCTCAATTCATTTTTTAGTTCAGTTCAGAATGATGGCAAGTAGCTGGAAAAGAGGAGAGAGAAATGAAAGGTTAAAATAAAAGGTTAAAATGGGAGCTTACAACACTACCCTACCAATAAAAGGAGAGACAGGAAAAAGATAGAGGAGTTGCACAGCTGTGTACCCAGAGTACGTGCTATCAAGCGGATGCAAACACAGAAATACACACAAAGTTAGTTTTCACCTGTTTGATCTTGTTGCGTGAGTTGGTGATGCGTTCTGTGATGCTCTGGTACGTGCGGATCGCAGTGGTGAGCTCGGTGTAGTGCTGGACAATGAGCTCATCCAAATCCCGGTCACATTTCTCATAAGCTTCTTCCAGGCGGCCTTTCTCAGTCTCTCGGTCCTCAACATCATCACTGGTAGATAAAGTCCTAAGGACAAAAAGATTACAAAAACAGGGATATTTTGAAATTATCTGTAAGGACAATTTTTTAGCCTTTGCCAAAGAAAATACACTAGCTACTGCAAATCAGTCACTCTTACTAGTCTATACACTTCACTGAGTGAAGTTTATTTCTGGTAAATGTGTCTGTCTGGTGTTCTGTAGAGAACAATGTACTTCAAGAATATAAAATAAATATTGTGGTTTATTACTTCCCCAATTTTCAGATGCTTCAGAGCTTTTTTTACTACACTAGTGGATTTACGAAAAGGGAAAATTATCTTTTAGTTATCATATTTCCAGAGAGTCATTAATATGGGCGCATTGTAACATATGAAATAGATCCTGATTTATTACTTACAAAGAACCATAAAGAAGAACTTCTACTTTGGATTCAGGGACCAGTGCAACTATTTGTTAGGAGTGTTGCAGTTACTACTACTTACCTGCCAAAAGTACACTAGGGATTTCACAGGTACCTAGAGAAATCCATCAAAAGCCTACGCCTGCCTTCCAATAGCCAATCTGTTTTCAAACACACACCAGTCCAGCGAAGAAGTGTCATTGGCCCTTATTTCTCCCCCACTCATTTATTTTAACCTCTCAGTAACATCATCTGGCAAGATTTTTAATTTTTTTTTTTTTTTAAATTAATGAAGTTTGAGATTCCAGCAAAACTGTTGAAAATTTAATGAAACTGGCACAGGAGACAGAAGTTTCTTAGTGCCACTCCACAATCTTCTCTTTCTCCCACCCTCTCTTCACCCCACTCACCCTCTCTTGAGACCCATCCTGCCGCCGGATTCAGAAGCCCACCCCTGGAATGACTCAATCGCACTACCAGAAAGACCCAGGAGACAGCAATAACCATTATATCATTATATCCTACAGTAGGTAACACTCAAAAAGTTGGTTTCTGAAAAAAAAGTCATGCTGAATTTTCCTCTTCCTTTATCCTTGGAAGGATAGCTATGATCCGTACAGGTTTCTGTTTTAAATCAGCAATACAGACACTGAAAACAGTATACTTCGTGGTGAAAAAGAGATCAGTTAGAGTAGTTATGATCTAAACGCTAGCATATCACAACCTTAAAAACCAGCAGGGATGAATTCTGTAGCTCTACTGACAGTTTCTGAACCACTTCAAAGAACTTATGAAATACACAACAATAAAGATTTAAATAAAAAAAAAAAATCACCGCATACAAACTGTTTTGGATCATATGCTTGAACATCATGAAACAATCACTACTTTCAAAGAAATCTGGAGCATCTACTTGCTGAAAGTGAGATGCCTTTAAAAATACAACCAGTAGAGCATGAACACGCGGAGACTATTACTTCATTTAAATCACAGAAGTTTAGGCCTCTGAACTGAGGCACCATCTTAAGACAGTATGCATGCTACACTGAAGAGTATAAAAATAGTCAAAGGCTAGAACAGCCATTGTTTCCAACCCTAAAAACCGTGAAAAAAAATACACCGCCAGGAGTAAGAAAGAACTTCTTGAGGTTTTTTCTGGATTTCTTAAGCTATTTGTGTAGAGACGGTCAAATAGTTGGAAGGAGACAAAAAACCCATTGCTGAATGCTGCTGCTGCTCTCTGCTACCATAACGGTTTTCACTTTGGATCTGTTAAAGCAATGAGGTCCAGTCAAACTAAAACCAGTATCTCCTGTTGTCAAGTAAGAAAGAAAATACCAACTTTCCTTACCATAACTGTCACTTATCCTCTACAGTAAAAGTTAGAAGGTAAGCGAGAACTGCTTGCACATCATTAAAAAATAACAAAGGAGAGAAACCTATTTCCCTAGGGTTTATTTAAGAGTATCTTCAATGACAACAAGCAGGACACAAGAACAATATTTGATAGATTTTCCTGAGTTCTTCAATACCGTTAGGAAAGCAGCAGGAACTCAAGTGCAGCAGCTCTTCTCAAATAAATGTAAACAAAGAACTTAAACATAGAAGAAATGCTCCCTCTCTCTCAAAAAGTCAACAGAGACATACCCAAAACCTTCCAGTTCACTACTCTTTCTTTCCTTCAAAGAAAAACAACAGGCTGCACCACCTACTCAAGGATTCCATCTTTAAAAAGAAAAAAAAAAAAAAAAAAGCGCCATTTCACAGGGGATCACGATCCCAGAAAGAGCAGCTAAGAAAACTCAAGTGAGCAAGGAAATCTGTACTACCATATGGAACACGGCACAAGAGGAGGACAGGAGCACAGGAGTATACGCACTACCAAGGACAGAGAAATTAAAGCCAAAATATATCCTACAACACCCTAAAAGAAGACAATGTACCCAAGTGATGTATTTTATTTTACACAGTTTTAACAGTGTTTTCACTTTCAGATGGCAGTGGCAGAAGGCCGTAACAGATACCACACGGAAATGAGGAGAAGAGGTCCTCTTTCTTTTATTATGCCTCAGACTATCAGAGTGGGTGCCTCCCACCCTCCTCCCTGCTCCCGATACCAAAAGAGCCACACATTTTAAAGAGGATGCAGGTGCACCTCTCCTCTTGCACAAAGAACACGCAGAGATGAGGACCCCCCCCTCACCATTCCACTGACAGTGTAGCTTCTTCCAATGCATTAAATTTATTTGTAGCTCTTCAAGCTCCAGGCTTCATGATAGCTACGGAAACAGGAATGCTTTGTAATGTTATTACATTAATATTCTACTCCCAAACATTCTTAGTTGTGCCTTAAATCACATTTTCACAAAAAAAAAAAAGGATATTTTTCTTAATTCATACTGTATGCAAAGCACTTTAATATCATGCAAAAAAACTTTAATATCTTGCAAGCATTTGACACTGTCTCACACAACATCCTTGACTCTAAACTGGAGAGACGTGGATTTGATGGATGGACCACTCAGTGGGTAAGGAATTGGCTGGACAGTTGCACTCAAAGAGTTGCGGTCAAGGGCTCGATGTCCAAGTGGCGAGCAGAGACAAGTGGTATTCCTCAGGGGTCCGTACTGGGACCAGTGATGTTTAACATCTTTGCAGGTGACACAGATGTTAGAACTGAGTGCATCCTCAGCAAAAGTTTACCAACACCACCAAGCTGTGGAACGGTTGACACGCTGGAGGGAAGGGATGCCATCCAGAGAGACCTGGACAGGCCTGAGGAAGGCCCATGTGAACCTCAAAGTTCAATAAGGCCAAGTGAAAGGTCCTGCACGTGGGTCCAGCCAATCCCAAGCACAAATCCAGGCTGGGCGGAGAATGGATTGAGACCAGCCCTGAGGAGAAGGACTTGGGTGTGCTAGTTGGCGAGAAGCTCAACATGAGCCAGCAATGGGCGCTGGCAGCCCAGAAAGCCAACCGCATCCTGGGCTACAAGCCCAGCAGCGTGGCCAGCAGGGCAAGAGAGCGCATTCTGCCCCTCTGCTCCACTCCGGTGAGACCCCACCTGGAGTCCTGCATCCAGCTCTGGGGCCTCCAACATAAGAAGGACTTGGACCTGTTGGAGCAAGTCCAGAGGAGGCCACCAAGATGATCTGAGGGCTGAAGCGCCTCTCCTATGAAAACAGGCTGAGAGAGTTGGGGTTGTTCAGCCTGGAGAAGAGAAGGCTCCGGGGAGACCATAGAGCCCCTTCCTGTACCTAAAGAGGCCTACAGGAATGATGGGGAGGGACTCTTGATCAGGGAGTGGAATGATAAGACAAGGGGTAATGGTTTTAAACTGGAAGAGGGGAGATTTAGATGAGATCTCAGGAAGAAATTCTTGACTGTGAGGGTGGTGAGACACCAGCCCAGGTTGCTCAGAGAAGTTGTGGGTGCCGCATCTCTGAAGGTGTCCAAGGCCAGGTTGGACGGGGCTTTGAGCAACCAGGTCTAGTGGGAGGTGTCCCTGCCTACGGCGGGGGGGTTGGAACTAGATGGTCTTTAAGGTCTCTAACCTTTCTATGATTATAAAAAGGACCTGGGAAGCAAGAACAGTAGCAAAGCAGTTTGAAAATAAGCCTGGAATTAAGAAATCTGAGTTACAGCCTCTGCTCTACCACAAGTCTCTGATATCGCACTTACAGCTCCCCCACATTGCAGACTGCATCTTGACACTACAGCGTGAGCTGCACACAGCTGGTAGCTACTCCAGACTCCTGATGTAAATGTCGGCATTTCAGTGGAATGGGTGGAGCAGGCAGATACGTGTCCTTGTGGCCCAGTTTCTCTTTCTCACCTTGGCAATACACAGCACCAGTTCCTCATAGAAGAAAGCTGCAATTACATGCTCTAAGTACTACTGGAACACTCCAACACTGTTAGCAGAGGTCGTATAAACACTTCAGACAAAGTAATGTATGAAGATGTGCTAGAAAACAAAGCTAAGCATACAGTTAATGCAACAATATTAAACATACAGTACTTGTGAGACACAGTGAAGTCTGGGTTCATGCTGTAATAGATGACTAGAAAGCATGTGCAAGAATGTGTTTGGCAGTAAATCATCCTCCGTTAAGAGCTCTTGCAGACGAATACGCTTTCTTTGTGAAGAACCGCTTAGTTTTGCTAGAAGAATGTTCTTCAGCACGGTTACACCAGACACGAACATATATCCCTTTTAGGAATTGACATATTGTTAGAGTTTGAAGCTGAACAGTATTGCTTGTCTCAGTAGTTAATGAAAACATCGATTCTCTCTAACCTGCGTTATAGATTGCAGGAGAATCGTAGATTGCTACAGACAATGTAGAAGCGGAACGAAATTGGCCTATATCACAGACTAGAAAAGTTTTTAGTTTTAATTAACAAAATTCAATTTCAAAATTCTTGATTTGCCAAAGCTGTTCAAGCTTTGGCTTGAATCCATCTGCAATGCCAGTAGTTTGTTACAAAAGCTGAAGATCTTTCTCCAAGGCTAAGACTACATCACTGTAATCTCAGAGGATGTCACAAAGTGTTTTCCAATGCTCCAGCAAGTTCCTGCCCAACGTCGGCTTCCTAACAACTTCCAGTCACATCCACATTTTTTAAGCAGATTCAAATTGTGGTGCCCAGTTGTTTTTGTCCTTGTAATTGAGTTTAACCTTGCCCTCTATAGGAAAAATATTTTTTGCTAAAAACACTCGACAGCCAAAACATAGATGTTTATGAAGCCTGAGAGAGAGGTCACAATAGGACCTGTATCTTAGAAACCACAAAACATGTCAATATAGCTGGAAATCAGAAGACTTTGTGAGATACCACAAGCTTATTCCTACTGAAATGATATAATAAAAATGTCTAACTAAAAGTATCAATTTTAGTTGTCATTTTGCTATTTGTCTGCTTAAATATGTAATATATATTTGCTGCCACCTTCAGCAGAATCAAGATGCTTTAGGGGGCAAAAACCCCAGCCCATCTGGCTGAGCACTACACACCTTCTCACACAGTCTAAACTCTAAAGACCTCATCTTTTAAACCCACAACACAGCCAGTAGTAGCATGAAAATATTGCCAACCCATATTAAGAAGAGTAACAGTAATACAGAGGTCTCAAAGCTCCAGTCCATCCAACCTGACTTCAGGAACCTCACCAGCACATGCTGGGAACATGGTTGCCATACAGTTCTCTGAAAAATTAGCTTATTACACAGTGGTAGCCCAGAATCCAACAAGATGACAGCAAGACAAAGGAATCGTTCTGCTGCTGTATAAAACCTTACTGTGCCCATACTTGGAGTGATGTGTACAGTTCTGGTCTCCTCTCTCTTCTACTGCCCTTGGAAGTGCAACTAAAACAACAGAGGGAATGAAGTAGCTGTTCTCTGCAGAGATGCTAAGGCCAAGACTCTTCAGTTTGGAAAAGAAAAGGCTGAAAGGAGATGACTGATGTCTGCAGAACTCAGAAATGAGACGAATAACGTAAATGCAAAACAGGTTTTCAATAAATCACGTACTACTAGAACTAGTGGCACTTGTGGAAACTAACAGGAGGTGAGTTAAAAAAAGGGCAAAGCACACTTATACTTTAGGTAGTGAACTCCTGAACTTTGCTGCAGGATTTGAGGCTCACAGCATCAGCAGGTTCAAAAAAAAGGACTAAAACGTATTTGCAGACAACAGGTCAAAACAAATACTGAAAGGAACTAGCTGGAATGTATTCTCCAGCATCTCTAACTCAGCAGCTGTATACACTAGGGAAATATAGAGGCACTGGACATCAACAAGTGGCCAGGCCTGCACCATCTCTCTAACATTTGGTATTGCCACTGTTGAAGACAACCTACCAGGCTGGCGGAACTATTAATCTGCCTCAATAGAGCATTTCTTTGGTCTTATCCTCTGGAAGACTCCAGTAATTTAGACCCCCTAAAGCTGAGTAATGTTTTGGAGATGCTGGAGGTGATGTTACCTGCCTCCTGCACATGTACACACAAACACACACAGAGCAAGTGCCAACATAGGGCCTTCCCTTCACCCTGCCAGGATATTTCATCATCCAAACCTGCAAGAAGACAAGCCAATCATGATCCATTCTTGCAGAGTTCCAGGTAAAACCAGTGTGCTGTCAGCAGGAGGGGGAAGAAGGGAAGAGTTACAGACTTTGGTGACACACTGCTTTGTACATCCCAGGGATGCACTCACTGGGAACAAGATCGTATTAACACACTGTTACGTATTTTTCCAGCCTGTGATCCTAATCTGCAAGACTTCAACTCAATGAAAGTTTCAGGCTCAGTCAACTGCCATTTTCCAATATCTCCAGCTGGCTCTGGCGGATGCACCAGCTGGGAAATCTTCCCAGAATTAACACCTGTATTGGGAACCTCTTGTTTTCTTTAATTACCTGTTTTGGGAAAATATTGTAGAAACAAGCATCACTAAATATATTATACTCATCATTATGACCAGAAAAATTTACCTATATTTACAGCCCTTTAGTCTGTTCTAGTTTAAAACATTAAAGGGACTACTTACGATGCCAAAAAGGATACATAATTCTACACAACAACAAAGAATTTAAGCCTAACAGGTTTTTTTTCTCCTCCACATACATGAGTTTGCTTTAAATACCTGTAGATTATTTCTTTATGGCTAGGATAAAAGTTTAAATCACAACCCAAGATCCAAATGGAGAAAAGCAACATCAGAGACTGCTTTTTCATTTATTTTACTGAAAGACCAGCAAGTTTCAGAAGTATAAGGTTTTGGTTTTAGGACTTGGTTATTTCCAGTCATTATGGGAGTCTGGATTAATGGCTGAAGAACAGAAAAGTGCACATGTGATCCATCCCATGACCACAAACTGAAGAACCATCAAAGAGCAGTTAGAGAAAAGCAAATCCATTCTTTAATGGATGCGAATAGTGACATATAAATAAGAGGAAGTGAAGCTGTTTCAAGTCAAATGTCAGAAACAAGTTTGCTATAGAACTGAGAATGCCTCTTTTGGGTTTTTTTTGTTTTGTTTTGTTTTTGTTTTTTTTTTTAAATCATATTAAACCTTTTCCCAGATAATAATTTACATTTTTGTCCACGATGGCTGTAACTTAAATTTCTGCAACATATTCAAAAACCGTATGAGTACTTACAGCTGCTTGCAGCCACAGTAAGACCCTTCTGCTCATGTTCTTCACAAGTCACTGTATCAATCAGATGAGCCCGTAGTTTACCTACTTAAACCAAAACTACCTCACCACCTTCTCTCTACTCCAGGAATTCATTACCATGTATTTGACTCCTTCAAAAACTTAACATTAAATCCTTGAACTCTATCAGCACCTGTAACTACAAAAGGGAGCGATGTCCCTTTGAATCTGAAACATTACCTTGTACACCTGAATTTCCTACCTAAGCCCCCTGGTACAGGAGCCATTTCTTTTTCTTGCTCTGCACAGAAAAAAAGCAAAGCAAGGAATACTTAATATTCTTGAGGTTATATATATTCCTGCTAACACTGCAGAAAAGTAAGCCAAGGGCATCTTTGCGTGTTTCAGTTCTATTAAAATGTGTGGCAAGGAAGAAGAAAAGTCAACACGCTGTTTGCCAAATAGAAAGGATCAAAATTGTTTGGGAAAGGAACTTTGCAGAAAGAACTTTGAAGGGGGAATTACAAAACAGGACAGGATTATGAAACAATGATAAATATACATTAGCTTTTTAGAACTCCCTGAAAAGCAAAAGCATTCCAAACACACGCTAAACAGAAGAAATGTCAATTTAGAAATGGAGTACGTGCAGGTTATGAACTCAGTGGGGATCTCCAGTAGGGTTCCCTGATCAGTTCACTTGTTTTTTCATTTTCATTTTTCTAAATGAGAATCCGCCTCCCCTGTAAGATACCTGTAATTTGTACTTGGCAGCTGGATGGCTGCATATGCCTGTCTCATTAGCAAGAGCTCAATAGGATTAGAATAATTCCAACTGGATGTTAAGTCTGTTAAGAGACATTTTTATGCTGCAGTAAAACAGAAATTCATTGAGCCAAATCTCATTGACTTTTGATTTTACATAGTTAAAAATACAGATTACACAAATGCAAAATGCTTAATTCACTGGAGTCACTTCCACATACAGAAGACGGGATAGAGGAGACAATGATCAGATACAATCCTGAAATGGTTTTATCATGGGATGTACAACATATTTCATACAAGAAAAAAAAGTGAACCTTGTTATTTCCCCTGAGGTCAGTGAATTTACACTGGAATTAGATTAATAAAAAAGTCCACTGGGACTATTCATTTCGGTAGAATTTGATCTGTAGATCACAAGTATTTTTCATCTCCGCTTTACAGTGCCCAACTCAAGTAACTAGCACAGGGAGTAGGTGGAAAGACTTTTTTACAGGAGTCCTGAAGCACTGTCATTCTGCAAGATGCCAAAAGCCTTAAGCTGCTTGCTACAACAGTTCACAGCAAAGACAGGAATATCTATTTTCCAAAGGTAAATACATAAGAAAATGTATTCACATTGATTAAATATAATTGCCATCTCTACCTTTTCTGCAAGAGGCCGTACCTTTCTAGAAAACTGAATGAACTCTGCAGCTCCAGAAGAGCCCTCCTTCCTCAGCACCGCAGGTGAAGGAACAAAGCGTCTCAGACATGTTGGCACAAATACGACCTAAAAGTACATTTGAATCTACCCTCACCTGTTGCTTCACAGCAGTTCAACAGACCGTAGCCATCAAAAGCTAAAGAGTAATTCAAAACACTGGGAGGCAAGATTTCTGACTTATGGATGCTTACCTAGAAATGCTCAACACGGTATTCAGAAGCAGCTGCAAAACCCACTTGAGTTGTTAAAACTTTTTTCTCTCCACAGACCTCAGAGGCTCAGCGTCTTCCTCTGAGCTGCAAAATGAAATGCTTCTCTCACTAAAACACCAAGGAGCTTTAAGAAAATCACACAATGTCTCATTTTTATAATGCAGAAAATGTTACAGACTGGAGCTACTATACCACATAGTAAATACATATGGTGCTTTGAAAATGCAACACAGAAGTAGATAAAAGAAACTTTCCTCTAAGAACCAAGGTAATTAGTCTGGTCCCAGCAACAACCGACACCAGCAGACTCCACACACTGTGTAACAAGATATTCTCACGCTACAGTCTTAGCGCTGGCTATTTCTGTGTGTTTTGACAAATCAATGTTTTTCACAGACCTATCCAGGATCCACGGGTGCCCGGACTGCAGAACTACTACACAATCCCATCTCCTCTGTAAATTTACTTCTACAGGGGGAAGGGGAAGGGGAAGGGGAAGGGACTCTCTAGCATTCTAACAACTCAAAAGAAACAACAGGCAGATGATGCAAAAGGACAGAAAACAAGCCATAATTTCTTCACAAGCTAATAAATTTCTTTCATTGTTGTGAACTGAAAAAACACGATGTTTACTAAGCTATTCAACAGCGGAAGAAAACAAACACCATTGTACCACACATCATGTGGCACAACAGATAACTACAGGGCTACAGAAAGGCTATAGAGAGACGATCAGCTGCAAAACTATGAAGCAATTCACCTCCCTTCGTAACATGCTATTTTTGAGCTGCAAATGCACTCCAGCCCCAAACCAGGATTTAACATCGCAGCTCCCAGCACCACAGAAAGTGCACCGCACACAGATTAATCTTTATTCTGGGTAACACTCATGTTCCCACAAACGTGCACGGCTTATCTGCACCAACAAACTAGTACAAAATACGCTTTGATGTGAATGAAATGCGCAACAGACTCCTTTGCCCGGTCCCCGTATCAACAAACTTAGTGCAAACTGAAAAGAGCCACAAGGGCAGTTACTAAGAAATGCTTTTTCTCGGGCATCCTGCAACACTCAGTAGGAAAAGCCTTTGCAAACCCAGAGATAGGCAGCACTGCAGGTGCTTTAGGCAGCCGCAGTGCCAAAGAGCTCAGGCTGGCGGTACGTGCTGCTGAACCACAAACCTTCAAGGGCACTACGCATTTTGTTCACACGCAGAGACAGGGACAGCAAATGTAGAAATATCTGGCTGCCTAAAGAAATCTGTTTATCATCTTCTCAAACAGATGCATGAATGAATGAGTCTCCTCCATCTGCAAATTTATTTTCCTGCTTGACAGTGAAGATTTAGTTTTAGCATATGCCATCCTACTAGCATACTTCAGTCTGAAGCATCAGACAAGCAACTCTGCTTTATTTTCCCCTCTCTTTTATTCTACAAGGGCCAATAACAAAAATACATCAGTCAGAAGCAAATTCATTAATTTCTCAGCTCCAAATGCCCACAGTCCAACCCCTTTTTGGTTTGTGTTATAGCACACACAAGCTCTCGGTCTTCCAAACCTGAATTCAGGGTGCAATCCACACCACTCCTGCTTNAAGGACAGGGAACTGCTGGAGAGGGGACAGCAGAGGGCTACAAAGATGATCAGGGGACTGGAACATCATTCTGATGAGGAAAGGTTGAGGGCCTGGGGTCTTTTTAGTCTGGAGAAGAGAAAGCTGAGGGGGGATCACATCAATGCTGACAAATACTTCAAGGGAGGGTGCCGGGAGGATGGGACCGTTCTTTTTGCAGTGGTGCCCAGTGATAGGACAAGAGATAACGGGCACAAACTTGAACGTAGGAAGTTCCATCTGAACACGAGGAGGAATTTCTTTCCTCTGAGGGTGGCAGAGCACTGGCACAGGCTGCCCAGAGAGGTGGTGCAGTCTCCTTCTCCGGAGACATTCCAAACTCGCCTGGACGCCATCCTGTGCAACCTGCTCTAGATGAGCCTGCTCTGCCAGGAGGGCTGGACTAGATGATCTCCAGAGGTCCCTTCCAACCCCTGTGATTCAGCTAGTATCCTGTTGCTGCATTTCCTTCACTAGAGTGGCTTTTTTCTACCAAATCCTGTATATAGTTGCCTCCCTACCCCTATATTTTGCTCTGTGGCAAAAGGAAATTAACATTAAACTTTAAGACTATCCATTTGCAGGCACCAACCTCAACAGCTCCAGCAGGAATTGGATTTGAGACTCAACAAGAATTTCTGTTTACACTGACAAGTTTTGTATTTCCCCACACAGCCTGTATTATCAAGGGCTTTAGTCTGTTTTCCGGGGCAGATGAGTAATTTCTTTTGCTAGCCCACTAATAGCTTCCTACCTGCCCAATAACACGCCAAGAAAATTAGATTAAGTGTCAATTTTAAGAGAAAACTGTTAACATTAATGAATAATAAACATTTCATTTCTACAAATTTGCTTTTTCTGATGCCTCCAGCTAAGTTGGGTGGATAACTGCCTGCCTATTTTACCTACCCTGAGGCCAGCCTGGTTAAATATGATTACTGCTAGGCTATGGATAGTAAACGGAGTCTTAATTATCAATTTCTTGACTACAGAATTTGTTTCACAGGAAGAACACTGTAGTAACAGAATGTGGGCATTATGCTTCTGTGGATTTTTTTATTAAACAAAAGTGAAAGAACAGATACTGTGTGCAAAATGCAAATATACCTTTTAGAAAATGAATGCTAGGTTAGCATCTGCAACACTCCAGACAATTCTTGCAAGGAGGTATGGTCTCCTTTTGCAGGAGAGGACTATTCAGTCCCTGCTGCTTTTGACCATAGCTGTAGGTGTTCAGCACCAGTGTGTCCCTGTACAGCCCCTCTTCCACTGCTCCAAAATTATCAGAGTAGACATATGCAAATATTTGTGATTAATAGCAGAAAAGAGTATTACATGATGCACAGGAGTAGCTTGGAAATCCAGGAAGAATCTTCGTTACTTCTGGATCAGGTTTCTTTAAGCATGCAACTCACCTGCCTTCACTCAGCATCACTTATTCAAATGAAAACACTCATTAAAGACAGTGGGAAATATCAACCAGGAAAAAAAAAAAAAAGAGGCAAGCTGATCAAATTTAAATATTTCTCATCCGATCAGGAAAATTAACATTTTAGTGAGGTGTAACTGAACAGAGTGCTGAATCACTGCGGGGATCAAACAAAGCTCCAATTTTAACAGCGATCCACAGTAAACTTTCTACCACCTCTTTCTCCGTTGCTTTGCAGCCTCCCGGTTCCTCGCTTTAAAACACCTTCCAAACTACAATAATACAGACAGCTTGTGGTATCAACTGCACACAACACAGCTTGGCTTAGAGCTAGTCTTGGTGAAAGCTAAGGCTACGTTTAGAAGCATGGCCAACTTACGGACTCACTTATGTTGTAACCTTTTTCTCCAGCAAAACCAATGCCAGAAATCTGTTCAACAGAGAAAGATTCTTAAGTACACACTGCAGCCTTGGGCAAAATCCAAAGTTTAAGGGATACACTACGATCCATCGTTTCTGAAGAAACTGGCTGAAGTTTTCAATGTTTTACAGTTTGGATAACAGTTAAACAATAATTCTTACTGTCCGTCTTTGAGGTCTGCAGATAAAGAGTACTGGGTAGATATTATATATCAATACTACAAAAACTCTCATGTATAAGTTTCACAACATATCATATATACTTGCATCACTCTGGACAATAAAATTAATAGTACAGATTAAGACAGTAAGATTATCAAAATTACCCTTCAGGAAGGAAAAATTAGAGAATGGGGTTTATTTATTTATTCTCCATTTTACACCATACCAAGAACCTAAAACAGAAACCAGAATACAACAAGCCTCTCTAAGGTACAGAAGAAATCAAAGCATGACCTTAGTCAACACAGACAAGTTTTGACCAACAAAGGATTTGTGGAGTTAAATGAATAAAGCACTTGCTAGAAGCAACAAATAATCATTTAAGCAGAGCACTGTGGATGTCTAGAAAGACCAGTCTCCTCTCTGCAGGAAATAGCTGCAGTGTGCCAAGGAGACTCCAGTATTAAAAAAAAAAAAAAAAAAAAAGAAAAAAAAAGCAGAGTAAAAAGAAACCCATTAGAATCTAGTTACTTTTCATAAGGCACCTCTTGCTGATGACCGTGGCCACACACCAATTACAGTATTTGCTTTCTCATTTCGGTTTAAAACGTTGTGATCATTACTAGACATTTACAGTGCACTAACACCCGCAGGCCAACCACACAGCCGCCCCAGTGCGAGACCCCGCTCAGACACACAGACCGACAGCGCAAGCCAGGAAATCTAAGAGACAGGAAACAACAACAGGTGACTAAAAGAGAAGAGGTCAGGATGTGAGAGAAAGGGAACAAAATCACCCAGATGAGAGAGCGCATCTGTCCACATCTCAGCTGTCCAGCAATAACCAGTTACCCAGACCCTTTAGTTGCAAATTATCACAGGAATTCTAGCAGTTGAGTTTGAAGTGCAAGTCGTTGGGAGGATCACAGATGCACGGAAGATGCATAGAAGTGCTCTGCAAGAAGAAATACTGTATGATAAAATGCACTAATTTGTTAGTACCATTTCCTCCCCAAAAAGCTGTAGAGGGAAACAGAACACTACGCAACAAGTCTGATCCCGATAATTTCAAGGACCGGGCCTTGCAGTGAAAATGTCAATCAACACCTAAGATCAAACACGCATTTTGAAAACATTTACTGGAGACACCTCACTAGTATTTAAGCCTCTGAGTTAATCAGAATAAAATGTCTAAGTGAGGAAACAATAAAATTTGGTCCTTTCTGAAAATCAGCATTTGGTTGGCTGGGTTTTTTTCCCCTAAGTCTTATTTTTCTGCATGCAAAAGAACCCTGTATGGGGAAAGAGTCTGTCTAGAGCAGTTCAGCAGGTTTTCTTATTGGCATCACGGACATATGGTGTGATGGCTCCTGTGACTGGAGTGTTGGAACGGAAGGATACAGACTCTTCAGGAAGGACCGGCAGGGGAGACAAGGAGGGGGGGTCGCCCTCTATGGCAGTGACCAGCTGGAGTGCATGGAGCTCTGCCTGGGGCTGGATGAGGAGCAGACAGAGTTTATGGGTCAGGATTAAAGGGAGGGCAGGGACAGGTGATGTTACAGGGAGGGGTCTGCTATAGGCCACCTAACCAGGAAGACCAAGTGGACGAGGTCCTCTATAGACAGATAGGCGCAGCCTCCCGTTCACAAACCCTGGTCCTCATGGGGGACTTCAACCACCCTAATATCTGTTGGAGGGACAGCACAGCAGGCCATAAGCAATCCAGGAGGTTCCTGGAATGCACCAATGATAACTTCCGTCTCTAAGTAATAGAGGAGCCAATGAGGAGAGGTACCGTGCTGGACCTTGTTCTCACCAACGAGGAGGGACTGGTGTGGAATGTGAGGTTCAAGGGCAGCCGTGGCTGCAGTGACCATGAGATGGCAGAGTTCAAGATCCCTAGAGTGGCAAGGAGAGCACACAGTAAGCTTGCTACCCTGGACTTTAGGAGAGCAGACTTCAGCCTCTTCGGGGATCTGCTTGGCAGAGTACCTTGGGATAAAGCCCTAGAAGGAACAGGGACCCAAGAAAGCTGGTTAATATTCAAGGATCACCTCCTCCAAGCACAGGAGCAATGCATCCCAACAAAGAGGAAGTCAGGTAAAAATGCCAGGAGCCCTGCATGGATGAACAAGGAGCTCCTGGAGAAACTCAAACTTAAAAAAGAGGCCTACAGAGGGTAGAAGCAAGGACAGGTAGCCTGGGAGACATACAGAGAAACTGCCCGAGCAGCAAGGGCTCAGGTTAGAAAAGCTAAAGCCCTGGCAGAATTATATCTGCCCAGGGATGTCAAGAGCAACAAGAAAAGCTTCTGCAGGTATATTGGTGATAAAAGGAAGACTAGGGTAAATGTGGGCCCTCACNCAGCCAACATGGCTTCACTAAGGGCAAATCATGCCCAACAAATTTGGTGGACTTCTATAACGCATTACAGCACCGGTGGATAAGGGAAGAGCAACAGACATCACCTACCTGGACTTGTGCAAGGCATTTGACACTGTCCCACATGGCATCCTGGTCTCTAAACTGGAGACACATAGATTTCATGGATGGACCGCTCGGTGGATAAGGAATTGGCTAGATGGCCACACTCAAAGAGTTGCGGTCAATGGTTCAATGTCCAAGTGGTGACCACTAAAAAGTGGCATTTCTCAGGGGTTGGTACTGGGACCAGTGCTGTTTAAAATCTTCGTGGGCAACATGAATGGTACTATTGAGTGCATCCTCAACAAAAGTTTACCAAGAACACTGAGTCGTGTGGAGCGGCTGGCACGCTGCAGTGAAGGGATGCCATCCAGAGGGACCTAGACAGGCTTGAGAGGTGGGCCTGTGCAAACCTCGTGAAGTTCAATAAGGCCAAGTGCAAGGTCCTACATGTGCATCCAGGCAATCCCATGCACACATACAGGATTGAGAGCAGCCCTCAGGAGGACTTGGGGATGTTGGTTGATGAGAAGCTCAACATGAGCCAGCAATGGGCACTGGCAGCNCCTGCCTATGGCAGGGGGGGGGGAACTAGATGATCTTTAAGGTCCCTTCCAACTCTAACCATTCTATGATTCTACGATTCTTCCTCCCGACTGCTGTGCCATGGTCTACGTGCCAGCCTGGAAGACCTTACAAGCGGCTGTATTTCAACAGGACACAATGAAAAACTTTTTTAAAGCAACCTGGGGCAAGAACTACTGTACTGCAGCACATTGTCTATACTGCTCTGTAAACTTCCAGAGTTTCATTAAACTAAATGGACTTACTTGAATTTGATAATTGAAAACTGTTGTCTTAAAGACAAGTCCCAAATGGGGTGATCTACAGCTGCCAGCACTATTTAACCTCAAAGCGTATCATCTGATAATTCATGTTTTGCAACCTCACTGAAACCATTGTAAAAGTTGGCTCCTTATGAAATAAAGCCAGCCAGAAGAGAAAAAAAAAAAAAAAGGCATTTAACCATTTATCTCAGTAGCAACATGTTGAATGTTTTCTCATTATTTTCACAGGTTAGTTGATTGTTCCTATGAAATTCTGGAATCAAGGAAATGAACTACTCCCTTCTTGGAGACCAGGAGGTGGTGGAAAGAAGGTTTTCAAAAATTGCACTGTACAAGCCTACAGGCATGGGAAATGGGGTATCACTGTAAACTGACTGCAAAACTATAAAGGACCGTCCCCTTAGGAAAAAAAAAAAAGTGAAATCCTGAGGCCAGCATCTGCCCTCATCAAGGGGAACACAAGGTACCCAGCCTCCAAACAACTAGATCTTCATTGTGCAAACAAAGAAACAACTGGCTCCTTCACTACAAGAAATGGTAGAACCGAGTCTCTTCAAAATGCTGTTAAACATACAAAGTACACAGAGCTTTATAAAACATTTTCCTCCTCTATTTACATTCCGTTAATCTTTCATGCTGCTTACACAGTCAGTTAGAGCATTTTCAACAGAAGCTGATGATCTTTTTATCATTGAGGACTTGCAGATGTATGCATGATAGCTGCAGAGAAAAGGCGGGGCAGCCTACAGCCATCTAAATAAATATCATCAGAGAATTGTTCATTTTGCTAAATTAACCAACCCTTAATCAAATTTCACCACACCAACACACATACAGGTATAGCTAGTGATCAGCTGATTTCTGAAACAAAGACTGGACTGCCGTCATTTAAGGTGATGATTTAAACAAGAAGTCACACTCCTTCAGATGTCTCCAACAGCAGTACATTAAGATGAAAAAACAATCCTGCACACAGGCAAAACCCTAACGACACCAGCTGCACACCATCTTCCATCTTGGAAAAGGGATGCAGAGAGCAGACGGACCCATGAGATGCCAGTTATATTGCCAAGCGCAAGCTGAGCGACTCGGATACCCCTCCACTGTGTGAGAACCTGTCCAGGACTATCTCCATATACAGGAGACCACAGGTACCAACTCTCTACCTTTTTCTGTAATTTAGATTGAAAAAGCCAACACAGCTATTCCATGAATTACCGCATTCCCAGGAGAAACCCAAAGTCCTAAGGATCGGTATTTTCAAATCTGCAAGAGCAGAGGCTGGACAATGCTACTCAGACCTGCCACCTGGATAATTAAAAGATTGAGTATTGAAGGAGCCATTGCCGCCTTGTGCTATGAGCCCATCCTTGAAATCACACCACATTAGAACAGTAGCCCAGCATGAATCAGCAAGAGGCTTTGGAAAACTTAATACTAATCTGAAAGTTTCAATACTGCACTGGAAAGAAGAGCTGTTGGAGGCAATGTCTTTGAAAGAGTTGAAACCACAGAACTTGTAACCACTTAATAACAAAATGGACTATTTCCGCTTCCTAGTTTCGTAAGGGTAGGCTAAACTCCAACTCTGCACAGTGCATTGTCTAAAGCTAAAATAAGAGCTGCAAAATAAAGTACCTTGAGTTTTTAACAAGGCATGGTCACGCATATTGTCCTTTCACATATGCACCCTTACCTATTGTTGCTATTAAATCTGTATCAAGATCTGTAAGTATCTGTATCAAGATACAACCCAACACTTGCCAAATATACATAATTTTATACAAGTGCCTCAGGATCATTTCAGGAAAATTTATAGTTTAAAACCATACTCTGCTATATACAATTTATTCTCGATGAATTTCTGAGCTACTTGTCTTGTAGAAGAACTGCTACCTTTATAACATTGGAAAACACCATTAGCAATAAAAGTGGTTTTAAGAGACCATTACAGTACATACAGATCAGAATAACTCGGCTTTATTTCTTGTAGGAGCTATTTCCCAAATGTAACAGTGAGGGCAACAGCTACACATCCGTCTTTCTCACTCTACATCACAAACGGGGATATCAGTTCTTTTGCTTTAGATAGAAAGAGAAGACCAAATGCCAGGTCATTAGTAAGAATCCATTTAACAAAGTTCACTGTAAATGTAATGAAAATAATGGCAAAAAAAGCATTAAAAAGAATTCCACTTCTGAAAAATAAAATATGTTCAAGGTTTTTTGCCTGTAATTTCAACTTCTGCAGACATGAAAGTAGGAAATGCACTGTATCTTGCCTCAGTTTTAGTTCTTCTTGACATCTGTCGTATGTGTTTCCCTGCGTGAAAGCTTAGCACAAAGATTTCAATAAGGTCTTATGGAGTCACTGCTAAAGTTTGTTTTCTCCCAATTAAAGCAGCTATTAAAGGCCAGTTTTAAAAAATAGCAACCTTTAATTGGAAAGAAAAACGCCTAACAATAAATAAAAGGCAGACAAATTCACCAATTAAAAATCTGACAAGATCTCTCTCAAAAAAATAGCATTTGCTAAATGCCAGGTTGCTTGTTTCAGAGTACAAAAGCTGCTTCAACCAGCTACCAACAAAACAAAAGGTTAAGAAAAATCAATATACATACATGTGTTTGTCCTCTGAAAGATTAAATACAATATTCCCCAAGTTGTCCTCCAGCAGATGAGCAGAACTTTCTCCATTCTCTGCACTGTTTTTTAAAAAGACATTGTCAAAGCCCATGAGATCAGCATTAGACTTCTACAACAAAAGCTCCTGGACTCCAGTGACAACATTGTGACCTTACAAAGTACCTTTTGTTTAAGGAACTTGAAGGACCTTTTTCATATGTGAAGGAATTAGCACATTTTTTAAAGTGGACGTGCTGAGACATGAGTGCAAGCACTGCGCTTTTGACCATCCAGCAAAAGCACGGGGACAGAAGCTGTAAAGCCCTGATATCCAATATCCTCCTCTAGAAGTCAAAATCCCAGGAGCTATGTTTTCTTGTAGCAAACAATGGTCATTTCTTCTCAGCAATATGAGGACAAGGGCAAGTTGAAGATACTCTCATATCCCATAAAGGCACAGGGAGAAGGGGAAGGGCTCCCCTGAGCCGCAACAAAGGTGCAGATTTTAATAGCAGACTTTGCAAACATTCATTAAGCTTCCCAAACACTCTTTACTTCTAAAAGATCTATTGTTATGAACAAAACCTCTATTTCTCCTTTAGGAGAAACGAGACGGAAACTGTGCCCAAGAACTTCTTGTAACCCAGCAGCAGCACTGCTGCGGGTATGACTACAGTACCTCGTAATGCAGCTTCCCTGGTAGCTCCCGGCTCTTTTTGAATGGATCAGTCCTGTCCTGGGGCAGTGCTCCACATCATTCCCTCCTGACAGCATTCCTACAGGTAGGACAGACAAGGCACCAGGTACCACTCCATCCATCAAATACAGGTTTTTACTATCTGAGGAGGGCTGGTGCCCTCGTACTCCTGTAACACTGGGCAGAAAACATAACTGCAGCATAACACTATAAAACAACCTACCTGTGGGCTGCAAGACACGTTTTATGTTGGTAAACAACCTGAACTGCTGTTCGTAGATATATAGAAGTTTTGGAAGCAATGAGATACTATCAGGATCCCAAAAGGACACCCAAGCTAGGTGGTTTGCTATGTGGACACAGCCAGTCTGCTCAAGTCAGGGCTATGGGACAGCACGGACACCAGACATCTGCACAACATGCCTTGGGAGCCAGAAATCACCTCTCTGAGCCAGACGACCTTAGCAGGGTTAGCGTCACTCAACAGATCCTGGTTCAGCTCAAACACCAGGATTTTATTTTCAGTTTTGTACTCTAACTGCTGATCAGCATGTCTCCTTCTGCTCAGGAAAAAACTTCTTCCAAATTAGTCCTTACTGGAGGCTGCCTTTATTCTCTATTCTTAGCAACAGCTGGAAAACCAAGGTGAATTCAATCAGTACACGAATCCTCCTACAGGAAACAACTCCCAAAGAACAAATGTGTTCCCCAACACAACAGGAAAAACTGTCACTGCACAGGGACAGAAAAGAGATCAGGATTGGGATGGACTTTCCTGTTTGGTCTTCCTTCATCTCAGAGTTTTCTGCATTCAGAGCTGCTGAAAAGCAACACCGTATAGACTAGGGATGACCCAAAATTTACAAACTACACAAAGACTGTGATGAACAACACGGGTGAAACCTACACTGACATTTATAAAATTAACTTTCCTGCAACAGCAGCACCCTCATTTTAGACCAGACCCCCAGCTTCCATAAAATACCGTTTCTCACTTGATTTCAGTACTGCTATAATACGTTAATCTTTGTCAAGGATCTGGCCCCAAACACTTTTTCTCATGGGAAATCCAGTGAAATAAGTACAAGAATCCCTAAATCCAGTATCAAAGGAAAGTAAATTATTCAGTCTCTTACAACAGAGTGCTACTGAGCTTGAGTAAATATAAAAAATTATCCCTTCATTAATGAAATCATTTATATTTATAAAAGGCCTTACAGCTTCACATTTCAAAGCATTTTATAGACAATCAACTAAATAGATTTTGCAGACCTAAACAATGTTTCTTTTTGAAAGACATAACCATCTTTTCTATAACCATGTAAAATATCATCATACTTGAAGAAGCTCCTCTGGTTTTGTTTGTTTACAGCAGAAGAATGTAGTCAAAGCTTTGCTGCTTTTCATACACTGTCTCCTTTTACAGGCCTTTCACACAGCAACAAAAGAGAAATAAATAGCCTTCTAAATAAACAGGGAAATGCAAGCATAAAACCGCAAGGACTGGCAGAAGACTCTATACATAAATGTTTTGGAAATAGAGCTATCAAGAAAAGAAAACTTTGCTACATTTCAAACTGATAGCCTACTGTTAAGATTTGTAATATTTCTCTGAAGCTGAGTAAAGTTATAAGAAAGATACATTTAACCCACCCAGGTCTAAATTGGCTTTCAATGTTATTTTATTAGCATGCAAAACAGCAAACAGTTTCACCTATTCCTTAGGAAGTTCACCCTCACCTGAGCTACTATTCAAAAACAACATACAGAAGAAAGTGATTTAAATTCCTTTCCACACCATTTGCTTTATGTACTTGGCTAACCCTAAGAAACGTGAGTATTATTAACACACTTTTTCCTTCCTTTGCAATCAGTTCTAATTTCAGGTTTTCATGGTCTGGCTCAACGCGACACTTCAAGCTCTGCAAAGACTCTCTACATCCAAACCAAGTTCTAATTAAATTCTGGAGGTTTAGTTATCAGGTTGTTCTATTGAATAATTTTAATTTCATAAAGTCGATAACCTCAACGTTGTGTCTAAACACTGGACCTAAACTAGCCAAGGTATTAGTGTCTGTAAGCCAAAGATTATTAGACAAACATGAGCTCACTCTCATTTTATATTATAAATGAAATAAGTCCAGATTTATTAAAATAGAGATACAAAAGGAGGCCCTTAAAACACACTTGGAAATTATAGGAAATGCTAAAAAAAAAAAAAAAAAAAAAAGGAAGATTACTACAGGAAATGCTGCAGCAATCAACGCACGTGCATTATTCATTCTTCCACTGTCTACAAATTACAGTATTTTCTGTAAGTTAAGGTTATCTAGCTACAACTTAACACGTTTGCCTCTCCAACTTATTCAAACTTGAGGCTGATAAAGAAACACTAAGCACAACAGACTTTAAATACACACTATTTATCCTTGTCCCAAATATAAGGCGTAAGTGCCCAGTAAACACTCAAGATCCAGGTGAGAAGCCTGAATTTTTCAGGTTTCCACAACTACTCATGTATTTGTTATGCAAACAGTCCATGCAAACTCGTGAACAATTGCACCCATGTGTGTAGGCCGGGATATAAAATTTGCAGGAACACCATCCATTTTAATAGTCATGTGTCTGGGTATCAGCTTCCCATTCCTTTCCCTTTCAACTTATGTCATATACGAAATAAAAAGTTACCAAAATACACTACTAGCACTGTCATAACTCCTGTTTATATGAGGTCATACCAATGTATACTTTTCTCCATCTGCATACATATATACATGTAACTCCAACATAAAAAAGTCTACGTTTGTAAGTTTTTCGTATAAAACTAATGAACCACATATACTTGAAACTGAAAAGTCAGGCGCCACAATCTGTGTTAACCTTCACCCTTCATTCATTGTTCATTGTGTTTCTTTGTTACCTATTACCATAGAATTCCGAGACCGCAGTCACAACACCGGAAAGGCTAAGCAGTTCTGTGAACCAGCTGCGTTTCTCAGAGTCACCATCTACCTCAAATTTTGCAAGATCTGAAAGACCGGTTTTGAGAGTAATGAAAAAGAACAAAATTTTGTCCTAAACACTATCGTTCACAGAGGACTTAAAAACGAGATCATAGCATGTCCTAGATACAGAACTATTGCTACAATAACTTCTCTAAAGTAACCAAATTACTGTAGTTTCTGGCAAAGCCACTCAAGTAGGAATTAAAGTTTGAAAGTTCATTCCAACTCACAATGGCAGAGCTGTGTGCCTGCTTGCTGCCCACACCCGCTTTAAAGCGGGTGTGCATAAGGCCAATATTTAAAAGCTTCAGTGTGGGAAATCAGCTGCCAACCCACTGGTTATAGGCAGCACAGAAGAGATTTACAGAGTTGAAGGCGGCACAGAGGGAAACCAGTGAAATGAATTCAAGTCCTTAACTGGCTCCAAGAATCATCCTTTAGCAGAGGAGAGTGCAGGAATAAGGGCAGACAGAAATCAATAGTCTAAACAGGCCGAGACGCAACTGCTTTATTTTCATCCCCCGCAAGATGGTCAGACTTAGAAATAGCACTTTCCCACTATCAAGTCCTAAAACAGGATGTAGTTTGCACTCAGGACTTCCTAGTCCTACAGCTTTTCCAACCAGCCATATTTTACTCAGTATCGCTGTGTGTTTGTGGAGGGGGGTCAACTATGGACTCCACAGCAGTAAGATGATGCCTTGACCCTCCCTGTATGGCGTTTAAGTCAGTGCTAACTGCAGGGCTTACCCCTCTGACCCCAGCAGGCAGCAAAGAAAGGGGAACAGAAGGGGCTGAGCCAGGCATAGCGGGAGGACGGCGGGACACCCCTCAGGAGAAGGCCTGCTCCAGCACCGAGACCTCCGCACCGCTGTCAGGGCCCTGGAAGGCTCTGGATGCCGGGCCCGGGGAGGCCCCCGCACCACGGCAGGCCCCGCACACGCCCCTGGGTCGCCCCCAGGGGCCCACATAGCGCCCAGAGACGGCCCTGCGGGCGGGACGGGAGGCTGCGGAGCTGAGCCGCGCCGCCCCTACCTGATCACAGAGATGAGCAGCCCCGAAGGGTCCTTGCTCTTGCTCATGGTGCTCCGGTAGCGCCCCGCCGCCTCGCCCGCCGCCATCTTGCACCCCCCCCTTCAAACACAGACCAGCCACCCGTGCTGGCGCGGCGCAGCCAATCAGAAGAGAGGAGGCGGGCACCTGTGGGAGTGCTACCCAATAGAAAGCGAAGAAGGCGGGGTGCAGAAGGCGCCGCGGGGCCCTCTGGGAGTTGTAGTTTTGATGGCGGCGGCTGCGGCCTGCTGCGGTCCCAACCTGGAGTTGACCCAACCGCGCCGTCGGCCATGCAACCACCCCCCGCCTTCGAAAGGAGGTTGAAATTGATTAACGGATCGAGAAATTATCCAGCTGACACGATACGTCTGCAAAGAAGGCTGTGCCCAAACGTTGTCATTCCCTCTGGAAGCTGCAGAAAATGGGGTGGGAGCGTGAGGGACCAAAGCCGCCCACGCAGAGCCCGGCCAGCCGCCTCAGGGCACCTGACGTGCTCCCAGGCCTTCGCCGGACTGAACGGTGAGGGGCTTAAACGTTTACAGGCTTTAAAAAGAACAAAATGTGCTAGCGGCTTAGAGTTATGCATCCTACGAACTAGCTAATGCTAAATATTAGCGGTGCGCCACAGCCTCGAGCAGATTCTGGTTGCAGGTACATCTGAAGGAGTTGCTACGCCATCATTTAGTGTCTTGAAGTTATGACGTTTTTAAAAACAGTTTTCCCCGGGTTTCCCAGGGGAAGCAGTGAGGGGACTCAAGCTGAAACAGCCCAGGTGATCTTTGAAGTCAGCTCTGAACGTAAACTGGAGCTAGTCAGCATTTTGCACCTGAATTGTGGTTTTTGCACAGCTGGGGGTGACGAATCGGAGTCAGTTCACAAACTGGCTGGGAAGTGGCAGATCTCTGACACCCAATGTTTACTGAAGGCCAGCCTACTCGCCCACAGTCCTTGCTTTACCATCGATGCACCCCACCTCCTGCCACAGGATCATCTGCTTTCGAAAAGGAAAGCTGTATGTCCCTGTGTGCAGGATTAGAAAACAAAAGGTGGTTTTTCAGCAGCTTGCTGGGCAACATCGAACACATCATCTTACAACCGCAGCCTCGCTTTCCCCATTTGCAGATGAGGGATAATGAGGAGGGATACCCATGGCCAGCAGGTCAAGGGAGGGGATCCTGTCCCTCTACTCCACTCTCGTGAGACCCCACCTGGAGTACTGCATCCAGCTCTGGGGCCCTCAGCACAAGAAGGACGTGGACCTGTTGGAGCAGGTCCAGAGGAGGCCATGAAGATGATCAGAGGGCTGGAGCACCTCTGCTGTGAGGACAGGCAGAGAGAGTTGGGGTTGTTCAGCCTGGAGAAGAGAAGGGAGACCTTAGAGCCTCTTCCCGTACCTAAAGGGGCCTACAGGAAAGCTGGGGAGGGACTCTTGATCAGGGAGTGGAGCCCTAGGATGAGGGGGAATGGTTTTACACTGGAAGAGGGGAGGTTTAGATTACATATTGGGAACAAATTCTTGACTGTGAGGGTGGTGAGACACCGGCCCAGGTTGCCCAGAGAAGCTGTGGCTGCCCCATCCCTGGAGGTGTTCAAGGCCAGGTTGTACGGGGCTTTGAGCAACCTGGTCTGGTGGGAGATGTCCCTGCCCATGGCAGAGGGGTTGGAACTAGATAAGCTTTAAGGTCCCCTCCAGCCTAAACCATTCTATGATTCTGTGATACCTCTCTGGTCAAGTCCTCTGAGAGCTTGTGTTAGAAGCACCACACAAGATCCAGGTTTGTTATTGCAGAGGCAGGAATTCCTTAGCAAGTGCCAACAGTCAGGTACTAATAGCTGCTGGGTGTTTTCTAAATCAGATTCACTCCGTCATGTCAAAGACACTACTCCTGCCTGCTATTCTGGAGTTGTTTCTTTAGCCCAAAGCTTCACATTAATGATTTTAATTGCATGAAAATTGCTGAAATCTGTAGGTAAGTTAACAGTATCCATTTATACAAACTGTATTTGAAATGTAAGGTAATTGGAAGTGTGGTATTCCTAGGGCTTATTTACAAGGGGAAGATTTCCAGTAGCTATTGTGGAAGTATATCTATTTATTATCAACAGCTCTATCTATTAGCATTAGCAGAATGGCGGAATAAGAGCACGAGCACTTTAATTCTGAAATAAAAGATACTCTATTCCTGAATAACCAATGTGTTTTCAGAACAGAATAATTACTTCAAAATAAAGTGATTTTTATCTCCAGATAGGGTGTACACTTGAAGTGTGTTCCTGTATAGCTGTTCTGCTCCATTTCCCCTGTGCAGACAGGCTTTCAGCTCTACAATTTGCTATTCAACTACGCCAAAAAAGCTCATCTTTGTTGATTTTCTGGGCAGGTTTACTAATGCCTGTGCTCGAGGATGGTGATTTGAATGGCAGGATTTTTATGCACTGGCTGGAGGGAGTTTTTTCTCAAACTGCCGACTTGCCAATATTGTTTTTTCGTTAATTGGCAATTCATATTGACTGCTGTGTACTAGCACATCCTGGAGATTGCAGTGGGGATGAAATCAATGTGTCCTACCTTTTCATTCCTGACAGCTACAATAATCACCTCATTTAGGAGGAACTTCATCAGGACAAACAACAGCAAATCTCCCCCAGAACTGTAACCTTGCTGACTTTCAATCCTGGGCTCTAATTGCTAAACCACTGCCTTGTTTCATTTACAAGCCCTTTCCCTTTCCTCCCAACCCAAGCAGAGCTGTAGGTGTGAATTTATGTTTTCTTTAAACAAAAGAAAAAAAATCAACGTAGTGGGGGCTGATGCAGCGCATGAACACTGAGGTCTTTCTTCATTAATAATATATGATACAATGAGGATGAAGGGTTACGAGAACAGCATTTTCTCCTTACACAGCTTGCAAGAAAGGATCTCAACCTGAAAACTGATGGATTGGAAGCCAGGGAACAGAAATGTACTTTTCCTTCTCACATTTCTTTCACATAGCGTTTTAGTACTATGAGGTATATCTAGTAAAATGAGTAGTTCCTTGACTACTCAAACCAAATAAAGTCCAAACTGGTGATGAATTAATCACTGTCACAATTTGTCTGTAAATACTAGAGGATCCCCCCCAAACCAGAAGGGACTGGGAAGCACAGATGGTTTCACTCCTCCTCCCCATCCTCCCTTCATAAGGAAAGAAAAGAAAAGGGCACGGTGTGGAGGCGAGCACGTACTCTGCCGTTTCTCATCCACTGGGCCAGTTGCCTGAGGGACCACCGCAGTAGCAGAGAGCTATGCCAAACAGAAGCCTAAACAGGCACAGGCAGAGCAGTTCTTTTGCAAATATGGCTTACTCCCTTTCAGAAGCCTTTACAAACTCCACTAGCAAAAGAGCTCCTTTCCCCATATGACTTGCGTGATACTAGGGGATTACTTTCCCCCTTTCCTGAGATAGTTTTACTTGCAATCCCCTTTCCACAATTTATCCACTGGTATTTTCTAAGCGTTACTTGTGAATTCTTAAATCTAACATTTACCAGTGCTCAGTGCTGTTGTGCACACAGGTCTCTCATGCACAGGTTTAACATTTTAAAACATACCACATTTTACTTCGTTATTTCATTTCAAACATTAGTAGAAATGTCAGAGAAAAGGGTTCAGCTCACACCGATATCTTACAGGTGTAATTGCCTTGTCCATAATGCATTTGTATTAGTTATAATGAAATTACCTTTGACTTGCATCAGTGTAAATGGGAGCAGAGTGAAGGCCTGAGTTTCCATCTAAGGCTGCAGGAGCAATTTTGCTTGTATCAAGCAAGCATAATTCAGTTGGCATATATCAGTCAGTTTAATAAAATATATTACCTTTTCTTATAGAGCTTGTCACCCTGACATCAGCTGCATTACACTGAAATTAGTCCATGGTCAATGAGTCAGGTCCCAGGCCCCCACTTCTTGCAATAGACTTAATTCCATTTTTCTAATGAAGCTTTATCAGGCTTTACCAATCTGCCTGAATAGGAACTGAATAAAAGTGTGCTGAAACATCGGGATTTGGCTCTATGGTTAGCCATTCGTCTGGATGACCTTCTTATTCCTATTTACCATTCTATAAGTCTGTGCTAAAGGTGTTTTAGGTTGGGTTTGTTTTTTTTTTTATTTCCAGCATAACAACAATCAGTATCTCTTCTGAGCACGTAGCTGCCATCAATTCTTTCTGTCTCAGCTTGTGAATAAGAAGTAAGCAACCCATGGGGCTGGAGAAGAAGTTGCCTGGCTTAATGCTGGGAATCAAGGCAGAGATATGATTCAAACGCCTTCTTATTGTTTTTTGCTTCCTGACATTTCCCAAGTTGCACTGTGTACTGCGACTGCAGAAAAAATAGTAACTAAGATTAAGCTAAGTGGAAAAGTACTGCTGCTTTTCCAATGTCAAAGCCACAGAACCTATGGTAATGCAATCCCTGAAGGAAATCAGAGCAAAAGTGTGAGGTGTTTCTCTTCATATGCAGGTAAAACACTGTGAAAGAAGATGAGCTGTTCTCCTTCACTAAACCATTAAAAAAAACCAGATTATTGGGGTTTGTTTTTCCCCCTTTACTTTACTTATCTTTCCTAAGGGAATGCTGTTTTCACAATTGTGCAATCCGTAACAATACAGAGAGGTGAGACTGAACCAGACAGTTTGTTCATGCAGTTGGTGACCTGATTCAGACCTGCCCAGAACGATGCAAGTCAGAAAAAGAGATAGAAACCCTGCAATTGATCCCATGGAATAATCTTTTATCGTGGCTTGTTTTGTTAATTGATCTCATTCCCTGGGAAACAGTAAATTGCAAAGTGGTAGAGGAGCTTTCTAATCTAGTTATGCCTTAACACAGTTACAGAGTTGCGTGAAGTTTGAACCCCGGAGCCTGCATTCACCTCCCACGAGCTTGAACACACTCCATAGTCTTCTCAGCAAAGCATGTCTGTCCTTTTCCATGAGGACTTTGTTCAAACAGAGAATTTTCTGGCAGTGACAATACACATAGGAGGAATATCACTTTTTTCATTATTATGGCATAGTGTAGATGCACCAAATCTTGCACTTAGGAAGCCTAAGTGTGACTTACCAATGGTGCCTTCCATCTTATGGCTAAGACAAATCTCCCATTTGATGTCCAGCATCCAGTTGTCCTCAGATATTTTCCAAATCCACAGTCTGTCTCTCCTCATCTTGTTCAGGTGAACGCTGCAGGCTGCCTGTTGGCTGGCTGAAATTAACATCTTTAAGCCTTATCTTCATTTGGAGCCATGGAAAACCTGAGGCATGTAAGAGATATAAAAACCAATACTCACATCCTGACTCTCTCGCGTTTAATTATGCTTTATTCGCCCCAGCCCTTCTGTATGGAGTTCTTAGATCCTATCCACGCACTTCTCATTTTAACCCAGCTCCAGTAAGTTCCCTGTGCCTAGCTGACCATCAGTCTCCATGTAATGACTTGTGGATTTGTTGGACATCAACACTTGTCTCAGGTGATATCGGAGCCAGTAAGTTCCTACAGTGTGGAGGAGAAGAGGTGGCTGGATAGAAAAGAAAGTCCCAGATTCCTGCCGGCACTGAGGGGGAGGTGGAACCACTTGGCTAGTGTATTCCAGCGGATCCATATGGGATGGAGAGGTAATGAATGCCTCAACCCCAGGAAAAACCCTGAGATCAGAGCTCCACCTTATTAAAACATAGACAGCCAAGCATGACATACAAACCCATTGGAGATAAGATTTCATAAATTCCACTGCTCACAGAAGTATTTCATCCGACTGAATACAGCTTTGGATATTTTCTGGTTTGTGTAACTAGCAGCTTCAGGCAAGAGAAACAACAAAAACTTGAACTGAAGTAAGTAAAACTCCCAGTACCAGCAACGCACTCTTGTATTTTCAAGAAAAGCAGCAGTGGTATCAATCCTTCCAAAATGAGACATCAGACATCCAATTTCAAGCCTTCCCTTGCAGAAAATGGGGCATAAGTTTCAGCAGCTGAACAGTACTTTTGGCCTCAAATTTAATTTACTATGAAGTGATATAAGAGAAGGATAATATGACAGTTGTTGTACTTCTATAGCACTTTTGACAAAGTAAATATATCACTGGCAAACATCATAACCCCCATTTTACAGGAGAATCTGTGACCCAGCGATACTAAAATCAAGCACGCAACAACAAACCCCATTTATCGTACAGTCTCAAAGTTTTGCTGCCAAGAAGGAGAAGAAACTGGAACGATCTATACTCGGGCTACAGTTCAACGTATTTGAAGGACAGCCACGTTGAAGGACATTACGGAGAGTCAGTGGTGCCTCTGAAAGGGCTTTCCACAGTGCCCTCCTGCGTGTTAGAAATCTGAGCCTCCCCGCTGTTTGACCAGCACCTTCTTGTCCTGCATTTTCACCGAGACAAAACGTCAGTGAGAAAAAGAGTTTCTTTTGGGCAGTTGCTTTAATAAAAAGCTCTACAGGCTTTCTGCAATGTAATGCCACGATACCAGAGCAGCAGCGTGCGTCAGATGTGCGTGATGCCAACGATGCTGTATCTGTCAGGTGTTGCTGCTGTGTTTTTTGGCAGTGTTTGCTCCATGTTGGCTTTGATGGTACCAGCCAATTCCTTTGGTGTTACCATCCTGATCGCTGTTGCTATCCGTCCCCTTGCCCTGGCCTGGGACAGTGTGACGTGCCCAGACTCAGCACCACAGCTTAGGTGATGGAGAAGGGTTGACTTTCCCCTCGTCCAGAAACGTTACCACCCATCACCTCACAATTGCTCCAGTTCGGTGAGCAAGATGAGCCCTGAAGAAGTGGTCACTGACCTGACTCTCAGGCTGGACAAACCTAAAATCTCTGAATATTCCAATCAAGCAGCCTCAAAGTTCAGTTTGGAAACTATTCAATAGTAACCAATCTACGAGATGGCAGTGATGGTAATTCCCAAATATTTGGTGCCAGGGTTTGTGGGTAGTCAAAGAGTAAGGATGCTCAGAGAGCTACAGGCACTGCAGCATTGAAAGCACTGTGATAAAGAGCTAACTGAAGCACCAAATCTACAGGAACAGACTTAAATCAACTTTATTGTACAGTGGTGGTATGTGGGCACTGAATAAGGCTGAAGATAGATGTCTTTAATTTTTTCTGTTATTGTCAGCAGGAAGGACAAAATCGGCAAGACAGATACTTGCAGATGAACCCCCCAACTCCATCACCACTAGTGCAGGGTTTGAGACAGACAGGTTCGGATGGAAGATCACTGCATTTTGTACTGTTTCATCAAAGATCTTGCAGTCACCAAAAGACCTGACAATGAAGTAAGAGATGTCACAGGCGTAGAGGCAGTTCACCATAATAACCTCATGAAAGTGAAGTCCCGGTGGCCTTTGAAACACAAGGAAGATGGGTCCCTTGGAGATTTGCTGTATGACACTGCAGGAATTTAAGCTGTCAGTGCACCCAAAAAGTTCCTAGTGATGGTGGTGTAAGTAAGTAATTTCCAAACGACGCAGCAGAGGTTTTGCAATTCCCATTTAAAGTCTGGTAAGGTAATATTAAAAGCTCAGCAAGAAAATGAAGTGTAATCTACTGTACATCTACAAAATGAAATGTAATGCAATAAAATTAACTAAAAGGTCTTATCTTCTCTACTTTAAATATCGCATTGGTGTGACTAGTGTTGGTTTTTAACAATTCCCCTTAGGAAAAGCAAGCCCTACCATCAATGCAATATCATTTTTTCCTGTGATCTTTGTGGGTTTGGAGAAGAAAAACATTTCAAGGAGTATTCAGCTCCAGGGATCTGGTGAAAAATCAGGTCAGTACAACAAATAGGTATCTGTCACAAACTAATAGATATCTGTCACAACAAGTGCTGAAGACGGCCATTCAGGTGCTGAAGACCATTCAGCTGCTTCTTTTGCTATCTTTCATCACTCCTTCACCACTACCCTCCATTCCCCATTCTACCCCAATTCATCTCCTGCCTTTCCATTGTGTCCTCTCTTCCTTCATCTTTACATTTTACTAATCACAGAATCACAGAATCCCAGGGGGTGGAAGGGACCTCTGGAGATCATCTAGTTCAACCCCCTTGCACAGAGCAGGGTCACCTAGAGCATGTTCCACAGGATGGCATCCAGGTGGGTTTGGAATGTCTCCAGAGAAGGAGACTCCACCACCTCTCTGGGCAGCCTGTGCCAGTGCTCTGCCACCCCCCAAAGGAAAAAAGTTCCTCCTCATGTTCAGATGGAACTTCCTGTGGTCAAGTTTGTGCCCGTTACCTCTTGTCCTATCACTGGGCACCACTGCAAAAAGAACGGTCCCATCCTCCCGGCACCGTCCCTTTAAATATTTGTAAGCGTTGATGAGATCCCCTCTGAGCCTTCTCTTCTTCAGACTAAAAAGACCCCAGGCCCTCAGCCTTTCCTCCTCAGAAAGATGTTACAACCCCCTGATCATTTTGTAGCCCTCTGCTGTCCCCTCTCCAGCAGTTCCCTGTCCTTCTTCAACTGGGGAGCCCAGAACTGGACACAGCACTCCAGATGCGGCCTCACCAGGGCAGAGTAGAGGGGGAGGATGACCTCCCGTGACCTGCTGACCACACACCTCTAGATGTACCCCAGGATGCCCTTGGCCTTCTTGGCCCCAAGGGCACATTGCTGGCTCCTGCTCATCCTGTTGTCCACCAGGACTCCCAGGTCCCTTTCCACAGAGCTGCTTTCCAGCAGGTCAGTCCCTCACCTGTACTGGTGCCTGGGGTTATTCCTCCCCAGGTGCAGGACCCTACACTTGCCTTTCGTGAACTTCATGAGATTTCTCTCTGCCCAACTCTCCAGCCTGTCCAGGTCACGCTGAATGGCAGCACAGCCTTCCGCTGTGTCAGCCACCCCTCCCAGTTTTGTGTCATCAGCAAACTTGCTGCTGGTACCCTCTACCCCTTCATCCAGGTCACTGATGAATATGTTGAACAGGAGTGGACCCAGTACTGACCCCTGGGGAACACCACTTGTCACAGACCTCCAGCTAGAGTCTGTGCCACTAATCACAACCCTCTGAGCTCTCCCTGCCAGCTGGTTTTCAATCCACCCCACTGTCCATTCATCCAACCCACACTTCCTAAGCTTGCCTATGAGGAAGCTGTGGGAGACAGTGTCAAAAGCCTTGCTGAAGTCAAGGTAGACAACATCCACTGCCCTCCCCTCATCTATCCGTTCAGTCATGCCATTGTAGAAGGCCATCAGATTAGTCAGACATGACTTCCCTGTGGTGAATCCATGCTGGCTACTTCTGATAACCTTCTTTTCCTCCAGATGCTTTGAGATGACACCCAGAATGAGCTGTTCCATCACCTTTCCAGGGATGGAAGTGAGGCTGACTGGCCTGTAGTTTCCTGGGCCTTACTTCTTGCCCATTTTGAAGACTGGAGTGACATTGGCTTTCCTCCAATCCTCAGGCACCTCACCTGTTCTCCAGGACTCTTCAAAGATGATGGAGAGCGGCCCAGCAATGACTTCCGCTTAACACCACGGATATTTTTAAAATTATAATGACACAACTTAACAAATCATCGCGCTGCTGGTTCCTGTGTTATATCCTTTTCCTTCATAAACTCATGTGTCTCATCTATTTAAATTATAAACTCATCAGGGCAGAGGCCACATTTTAACCTGAGCATAGTGGAGATTTATGTAGCATAATTAAGCAGGATAATAAAATACACCTCAGTGAAGGCTGAAATGTAAGTTGTTGAATTTACATTGGTTTCAATGCTCTTAAGGTGAGAGGTGAACACCATCATGACTTTGTCTAACTTCTTGTATAACTTAGACCAGGGGACTTCATGCAGGCAGTCCTGCAGAAACCTACCACTCAGAAAGACCTGCTGATGAGCTACTCACCCAGTCCCATCATAACCTGTTCCAACAGCAGTTTGTCCTGCCTACTAAAATTGTGTCCCACATGCTCTGTTTTAATTTGTCTTGCCCAAGCCTTCAGCCATTTGGTCTTACTATGCCAGAAGATCCCTAGACCCCTTGACCTTCTTCTGTCCCTTTGCCTGTGACTCCTTCTTGCAACTGTGTAATGTGAGGCTGTGTGATGTGAAGAACATCACAGACTAAATGAAAGGTTAACCCATGACAAGGCTTTCATATTATGTATGCCACTTCCCCAGCATGAAACAACCTTTTCTGGTGTCCCAGATATTCAAAGAAAAATGGGGACTTGTGCTACAACTGCATGAAATATAAACCTGGCTTTGGAGGAACAGGTTGCAGGAGGCAAACTCTTTACATCTCATAACCAACACATGTAGCTTGACAAATCTGGCTAGGAATCTCTCTGCGCTTTATCCACGTGTCCAGAACCTCGACATGTGATGAGAACAAATATTTATGCTAGATTTCTGTTCTTCTGAAATTCTCCTTATCAGTAGCAAAATGGGCCCATGGGTCACTGTGGGACACCATTCCAGGGAGCAGACTGGCCCCACGACAACCATGCATCTGGGCCCACAGACCAGCCATAGACCATGGATTCGGGCAGATGATAAGAAAAGAGTCAAAAAGCGTAGAACAGTGAACAGCCTTTGTTGTGTGCTTTTCTCACTGAGGTAAAAAGGAACCAGAGAAGATATAACACATACTCACTTTCATTTTTCCAAGGGAAAAAGCAATAAGTGCGTAGCCTTGGGTTATGAACATCTTGATCGCTCAATCACAGTCTCGGTGACTGGCTGCAGTCATTACAAGCTCAGTAAATTTTGGAACCTTTGGAAAACCGCTGCTGCCTTTTCAGTAAGAAACCATTTGTCTGAAATGGTTTTAGTTCAGTGGGTCCAGAAGTTGCCAGGATGTCATGGCAGCAAAAGCCATGGGGGTAGATATATTCCTCGGCGTATTTCTGCCTTAAGTCCTTACACAGACAACGCTCCCCTGCTGCCATGGAGGTAGGAAGGGGCTAGAATATCTATGAGCATTTTATCCCCACCACAGCTTGAAATATAAATCAACATGCTGCAGAATGAAAACAAAATCCAGAGGTTTTTTTCTTTGTTTGGCTTCACTCTTTCCCTGTGTTTCCACGCTGCTCCCAGATGCTCAGCTCGACCTGAGCTGAGAAAGAGCAGTGAATACATAAAACAGTCCGGAGCCACCAAGGATCATCAAGCTAGCAGCACGGCAAATCGACAGGGAGGCTGGCACACACCTGAAACCTCTGATAGTACGGGTCCAGCTCTCTCCTCGATGTGGTCTCCCTGTGCGACTTCAGACACAAGGATGGACCTTGGGGATGCAGCAAAATTCTGTTCTTCAAAATCCCTGCAGGCTCCCTAAGTGCCTACATTTTCACCAGTAACTGCCCCCTGATACATAAAGGTTTCATTTTGCATCTCAGAAGCATCTTTACTCCAGCAGAGCTCCTCACCGCCTTCGTTCTCACCCAGAAAGAAGTAATTTTCTGTCTCTCACTTTAAAAAAAATCTGATCTTAAGTTATCCTTTACCCATCCAATGCACACCTAGATGAACCTAAGTATTGTCTGCTCACTGTCTGAACCCCTGTCAAAGGAAGAAGTGGCCTTCTGTGGTAGCACAGGGGTTGGAGCAGGCATCCCTGCCCTGCCTTGAGCGGTGCGTCAAACCCCTGACCTCCTGGGCAGCATCCAACCCCACACTGAAGTCTGCAAGGGCTCGGGAGAGGGAAAGATGTTTTCTTCAGTCCTAGGCTGAAGTTCTTCTTTGAATTGCAAAACCCACCCAAGAAGCCGATTTAATGCTCGAGGCAGTAGCTTACACTGAGCTACTTTGGGCTGTCAGCAGCTGAGAGAACTCACTGCAAGCTAATGCAGGGCTGCGCACACAGCAGCAACCGAGATGTTGGGCTTCAGGAAGGGACTAATGCTATCCACACTATTAAGGAACAACAGGGAAAGGACATGAGCATGCCTCGTTATGCACTTCAGCTTTTCCTTTGCAGTAGCTCCCTAATATTTAAATGTGCTATTTTAAAAAAAAAAAAAAATGCACATTTTTTTTTTCTCTGCAGTGAAATATGCCAGGTTGACATCCCTGGTGGTGAAGATCCCACCTTGCCTTGGTTAATTGGGAGAGCAGAAAGACAGTAGCATATACTTTCACAAGGTTCCTGTGTCAAAACGAGCAAAACAAATTAACAAAAAAATCAAGATCTGGTATGTAAAATTCCAGTGCTCCAAACTCATGCAGGTATCAAAGGAAAAAAAAGAAAATTCAGGCCGAGAACAAGGGACGAAGAAAACCTTGATTAGAAAAGTAGCACTGGGGGCCTGACGAAGGAATGAGAACATTGCCAGTGCACGAGAGCTTTGAGTTAAACACCAAGACCCGGCTATCGAAATAGAGATAGGTGAAATTATAATACGATAAAACCCAAGCACGGAATAATATTCTGCTGGGGATTGTTTTACTGTGCCGCAAGGAGCGAATTTCAGATTGTCTCTGCTCGAAAATCCTTTCTGCAAAGAAGACCTTTGGCAACTCATATCTGGATTTGGCATTACAAAACAACATTAATCCTCAGGGACTGCAAAACTCTTTTTTTAGGCTAACCTTCTCCTGCCACGTGGAAACTGGTGGGAGGAGGAAACAGGTTTTTGGAATATGTCTCCAAGGCTTGTATTATAATGGAAACATTTATGCTGCAATGAGAGAGTGGCTGTAGACCATGTAGATACACCTGTGAGAACTTTAAATAGCTATCTGGGGGGACAGAGAGTAGGGCAGCATCCACAATGTGATGCTCAGTGCCGGTTGCAAACCCTGCCTGAGACACAGCAGAAGTGCTGGAGTGCTCAGCACATGGTATCCCTGCAATTAGTGCTAGTGCTGATTGGCTCTATAGATTAAAACAAGAGCCTGGCAGCTTGGCTTCTTCGAAGATCTTGACGCAAGTGACTTCAAAAATCAGCTGGCAGAAAACAGTGGGGCTGTTGGATGCTGGAGGCATCCATGTGTGGCTGCAGTACAGAGAACAGGCTGGCCCATGTAGGGTCCTGGAGCTGCAGCAAGCAACCAGCAGTGTGGAAACCTTTGGAGAAGAGATGGGCCCCTGAAAAAGCCAGGATCAGGAAGGTAAGATAATTGCGTGGCTGGTTTTACAAAGAACGTGGAACATTGCGATGTGAGGGAAAGACTTAACCTGGATTCTGGAGGTGGTCCATGGATCACTCCCTGCTGTGTTGAGGGAAGGAGCCAGCAGACCTCCAGGTGACCTAATCCTTTGCTGGTTTTAGGAGCTTGGCTCAGCCTTCCTCCCAGGAACTGGCCAAATGCCAACAGGGCCAGGAAAGGGGCTCCGTGGGGCAGGAGGCCAAGTTGCAGAGTGAGATTTCGTAGGATAGGTTGAGTCATTTAGGAGCATCCCCAACGCTGATCAAGCCACCATGGTCCTCTCCCACCTCCCCTCCATCCCCTTCCAGATCATTCCTGGACAGTTCAAGAAATTCCTGGGTTTGCCTCACTGAATCAGTATCAGCATTGGATGCTGAAGCAGGAGACGAGCAGTTGATAAAGTTTCCTGGAGCATTTGCCCAGCTATTCACAGGACACAAGTCCCAGAATGACTTGGGCCAGAAGACAGAATTCAAGATTATAATGAAATCTCAGATCCTGGGGTAGGGGACAACTCAACCAGCAGCAGATCCTACATGCTGTCCCCTTCCACGGTGCAGGGTCCTGCTCGAGGGAGATGAAAGCTCAGTACCGACACACTGCTCACTTCTGCTAGAGGAGAAAAGTGGTTTCCTGCTGAGGATAATGAATGGCCTGAGCCAAATCGTGGCCAGATGGTCCCAATCAGTGGTTGTTTATACCAAGACCTGAGAGAGCAGGTCAGTCAAACCCCCTGACCCGAATATTGTCTGTAGAAAAATAATCAATTTACAAGGCCAGGATGACTGACCTGTTAGCCCTGTTTGTTGATCCAAGACATAATGACTCAATAACTTTAATTATTAAAGCCAGTATAGACAACCATTGATCCTCCCACTTAGTGCCATCTCTCTAGTCTAGATCCCAGGGGTTTAGAGCAAGGGCATTTGCAGGGAAAGAGGGAGAACAAACCACCTCGAATGGCTGATCCACTGGCACCACCTAAATTTTGGACCCTGATATTGAAAATCTGGCTCCCTACAGTCCATCCATTACACCTCCTCAGAGCAATTAGGTGATGACCCTTTCCTGAAAACAGGAGTCTCTACTTTTAAGCTAACAAGACATTGAAAAGACCATTTATAGAGTTGACCCAGATCATCTTTTCTCTCCAACAGTTCAAAAAGCAATCGGTGTAAAGGACATTAATCGAGTTGGCGCCAAGAGGTAATTGAAGACAGTAATTACTCAGTTTTTATAGAGCTGGAAATGTAATAAGGTTTTTAAGAAAGTAATAACTGAAGCTTTCTGCAGAGAGATCCCCTGGTGCATACAGTTTAGCTAAGGGCCTATCTTTTTGAAAATACATTTTCTTGTAGTTATTACATCACTGTCTTGCTGGGACATCTCTCCTGAGTCTTTGTAAATGTAATGGGCTTTGCTAAATCTGAATACACTGTCTCTGCATTCTGAGTTACTGTGTCAGATTGACACGTCTAATGCAGCAATAATGCAGGAAACAGAAAACACCCACATTTATATGCTTTACCTTCTCCCAGCTCCTGGCTTCCCTGTTCAAACCTGGCAGATTTCTGTCAGTCACCCAAATTTTCTTTCTGCTTTGGAAGCCATGACAAAAAGGCTCTGATTAAATTTCCCAAAGGCACATTCAACTCACATGGCAGCTCCTAGGCTTTGTGGGCAAAAGTTGATGCAAATTTTCCCAGCAGGCTCACAGGGCATTTCATCTTGCTGTGCATTTGCTTGCTTAAATCACAAGACTCTGCAATGGAAAGAAAAACTCTGATGAAATGGCAAATGTATCTCCACTTGAACCTGATGAAATATGGCAAAAGCTCCCCCTTTATGCAGAGTACCCTGAGTTCAGCTGAGATGCCGGTCCAGTCATCCCCTGCTTCCTGGGACATCTTCAGGATCCATCCCTGTGACGGTGTCCTTCCCCCCTCTCCAGGCGCCACCTGATCTTTATCTCCCATAACCCTGCCCAAGCGATAACCACCTGTGATGGTCGTAATGGGTGCATGTAGTTGTGATGGTGGCATCCGGGGCTCAACGTGGTTTCGGGGAGACAGGTAACAACACACCAGCCAAGGGCTAACCTGAGCAATGCTGCTTCTGTGGTCAATATGCAAATATAAATATAGGTCAATCATCTTACGTGCATAAATAGTGCACAGCCCAAGAGCCCTTTGAGCTCTCCTGAACGGCAGCGGGCTGCACGCCAGGATCTCCCCTTGAGTAGGGACGCCCTCAAGGTTACTCCTCGAGGTTCAGAGATCAGATCCTTGGTAAGTGACGCAACAGATCCTCGGTAAGTGACTAATAGCCTGCTCAACTTTGAAATCTTAGCTAAGTGAAATAAAGGATCGACTGTGTGTATATAATCCTTTAGGCATAAACCGCTGACCAAGTCTGGAACTAGGATTGGATCCAGCTGCACCCAGACTCCTCTCTGAGAAGGAGTTCAGAAGGCAAGGGGGTCCTTTCTGAAACCTTGACTCAACAGGAGGGTCTCCCTGACAGCTCCGTCTGACCCCGTCCTCCATGCAGCAAATAACCGTGTGCCTTGCCATCTCGAATCTTGTTAAAACCCTGTCGCATTTACCATCAAACTTTGTTAAATCCTTGTTTTATATCAATAAAGGTATTGCTGCTTCTCTCTACAAGTGAAGTGCATCACTCCTTCCGCGACAATCCCACGTTGCCTCAAGTGCAGGACTCCTGGGTCCCCGTCCTTACTTGGGTACTGATGCCTTAGGGGCTCTGAAGCAAGAACCTACATTGCTCCATGCATTTGTCTCTCCACCCTTACTTACTTTTGTCTGAATTATCTACTTACTTCTTTGGGACTGGACTTGTCTCTTGCTGTGAACCTGTGCTGCCTGCACCAATCCATAACTGGCTTGGATTGATGAGTTGTTCTTCCATGTCGTTGTTGGAAGAGCAAAGAAAGCAATCTGGCTTCTCTCACTGCAAGCCAGTCTGTAACTTTTTGCGGGGCAGAACTTGTATTCCACCGATGAGGTCCAATCAAACAGACAGATGGACATACTTGACGTCTATCATGGTGACAAGAAGGTACACCCAATGAATGTTTGCTCCTGTCTCTTGTGCTCTCTTTCAGCAACATTTTAGCCCCTCTAAAATCACATTCTCTACTAAAATATGATGGCTTGGATGAGTTCCTTGGAAGCTGACGCTCCAAAGCAGGACATTTTTAAACAGGATATAAACCTCAAACTGAAAAATTTTCAGAGTACCTGCCCAAACAATAAATGCTTTGAGGTTCAACAGTTTCATAGTTAGGACCAGTTTGGCACTGTATTTACACAGTGCAAAAGGTTTAGTATGAGCAGGCCCTGGTCCATAACTGCTCTCTGCACTGAATGTAATAAAAACCGTAACTACTCCTTTAGGTCTTTCAGCCTGATTTCAAAACCAAAACCCACTGTTGGCAGCTAGAAGTACTAAGTGGAAACTCGTATTTTTGTGAGATCTGTGCGTGAAAGCTATGCAGAATGTGCTGAGCTCATTTACTATTTCGTTACAGAGCTCATCAACTATAGCAAGAGTCAGACCCAAGGTGTCAGGGATGGGGTGCGACAACAAGAGCAGCATTGCCCTTAATAGTACCTTCAAAAAGTCCAGGCTTGTCCCTTGAGCTACTGATGGAGACCATAAACCCTTCAAGGCAAGTAGCAAACGTGTTCTGAGTTTGTACAGTGCTTTGCACCATGGTGCTGGCACACCCAGGTATTGCTCTAACAAGAAGCAGCATTGGTCTTGGCTGAATTATCTACAGCTGATGGCTGTAAGTAGGGAGAGGTGGTGAAAAGATGGTGTGATGCCCCAGGCCCACACATTCAAGCTCATCATTTGTTATATTCTTGTATTATGCTCATTAATGACAGTTATGCCATCCAGCTTCGATGGACCCTTACACCGAGTGGACTGTGGCACCCACAAAGTTTTACTGTCTAACACAAATTGCCAAGAGCTGGGGGAACGCGTCACACCAGTCTCCCAGAACTGCTATGGGGGCTGTTGATGCCAGCACCTAAGGGTGTAAAAAAATAAATGCACTGGGCAGACATGGGGCAGCACTCCCTTATCTGATTCCCAAGGAGGCAACTGAAAATATTGCCTTCACCCATCCTCTCTACTCATACAGAGGATCCAATTTCTCCCTTGCACGACAGCATCAAAAGCTTTTCTGCCGTGTCTGATACTGAGACTCGACAGTGCCCTGCTTCTTTTACAAATGTTTTACTATATATTCTAGCTACACCTGCATTCAAACGTTCTGGGCTGGGAGGACACATTCCATCGTTCTGGGAAGTAGCTGAAGAGGAAGTAAAAATCTAACAACGTCATTTGGGTTATGTCTGGTTCTGGCTCTTCTCCAAGGGCAGACGGCTCATTACTAGCGAAGGACTTCTGTCCTGCAGGGTTTAGGAGCTTTCTGGCTCAGATCTTTGATGAAACTTCATTTCATGACAGGTCTATCCCCAGTACCTTCTTCCTAACTAGGACCATTCCCTCCAGAGAAAGCAATCTTTCATGCTCTTCGCTGGGATGGCGTCTACCTGGACTATTTCTTAAATGGCTCTGCTTCAACCTCTTCCCTGCCACACAGCCGACAAAGTTCTCTGGAGCTCCAGGAAGAGAAAATCGTGTTTGAATTTATCGCCTGTCGTTCTAGATGCAGAGCTTCCCAGCATTTTCTGCATCGCATAACTCATCTCTGCATTCACTTGTTAATCTCGTTAGTTTTGATTAAAATTTGGTGGGGGATTCTAAGACCTTCTATTGACCCATTCTGGTACATGCTGGAAATTTATTCAGGTCAATTAGACATCTGCCAGTTTCATATTCAAAGGCCATGACATATGTTTGCTCAACAGGGTACTGCAACAAGGAGAAACTGCATTTGCATCCTGAGCAAGATGGCACAACGGTGTATCAATATCGTTTTTTAATGAGATTTGCTGGCTTTCGCAGACTTGAAAAAGTGTAAATTTATGCTAAAATGTCAACAAATGCCAGTCAAAGAAAGTTCTGTATCATGCCTGAATGCAAAAGACACAGAGGGATACAGTGAGTCATTTTCATCAGCGTGTTAACTCCAAGAATTATATCGACTTGCATTTGGCTACACTTGCTTAAGCTAAAAGCCCCTTTCTGCTACTCTGTCAATACTTTTTGCCCACTTCAGAGGGAACTGTTCTAGCTTTAGGAGACCCATTTCCCCCATATACATCATATTGCCTGTACTCGGAACTGGTGGGGCTCCACCTTGACCACTGTGTTCAGTTTTGGGCCCCTCACTCCAAGAAAGACCTTGAGGGGCTGGAGCGTGTCCAGAGAAGGGCAACGAAGCTGGTGAGGGGTGTGGAGCACAAGTCTTGTGAGGAGCGGCTGAGGGAACTGGGGTTGTTCAGCCTGGAGAAGAGGAGGCTGAGGGGAGACCTTCTCGCTCTCTACAACTCCCTGAGAGGAGGGTGTAGAGAGGTGGGAGTCGGTCTCTTCTCCCAAGTAACAAGTGATAGGACAAGAGGAAATGGCCTCAAGTTGTGCCAGGGGAGGTTTAGATTGGATATTGGGAAAAATTTCTTCACAGACAGGGTTATCGAGCATTGGCACAGGCTGCCCAGGGAAGTGGTGGAGTCGCCATCCCTGGAGGTATTTAAAAGCCGGGTAGACGTGGTGCTGAGGGACATGGTTTAGTGGTGTTTTTGGCAGTGTTAGGTTGATGGTTGGACTCGATGATCTTAAAGGTCTCTTCCAACCTGGGTGATTCTATGATTCTATGATATTCATGTCGGTCCACATTTTTTGAAGATGTGAGCTTCAAGTGAGCTACTCAAAATCAGCAAGACATCAGTGAAATATGTGGGTGCCCAGAATATACTATTGTTTGTACAATGGCAGTTCATTTGGGCAAGCTATAGATATCCGTGCTGCTGGGTGAGATACAACTATGTAAATGACACTCTGCAGGCAGGTAAGCATAACTTAGCTTTGAAGAACCTTTCTCTGCAGAGCTAATTAGGGTTAGCAGTTGTCTCTGCTGAACTGTTGCAGGTCTCCTTGCTCTGGTTTCTAGTTTCACAAGGACCCATTTCAGCATCTTTATATCATCGTACCACGCTGTGCCAATGTGCCCTAAACTGAGATGCATCCCCAGCCCTGAACAGCTGATAATCTAAGTGGAAAATACTCCTGGGGCAGCAGAAGGACAAAAAACTTGGGACGACTCTCCCGAATTCAGGCCACAGGGTGGTGGCAGAGCCAGGAAGAGAATCCAGAATTCCTGAGTGCCCCATGACACCGGACTGACAGGGGGGTCTCCCGTTTACTTACATGTATAAAGTAAGTGCAAACATATACACAATCTGCAGCTATGCACATTAAAAATGTAAAAATATATGGCATATTAATCCAGCTCCCTCGGAAACACACGGCCTTTTCATTCATCAGGTTATCGGACAGAGGCCACTGTCCAATTGATTTGAGTGTTTCCAGTATTTCTAATTCATTTGGTGTAAACTGTAGTTTCTTCACCAGTTTAGCTGAGTAGCCTTTCTTTGCCAGTTGTCCCAAATGGAGAGTATTGTACACATTTTACATAATTAGCTAATTTAACCAGCTAATTTAACATTAATAGCAAATCTGTGAGTTGAACGCCAGCAAATGAACTCATTAAAGAGAAAAGAACTAGTGCTTTCTCCTTTCTTTCTTTTTTTTTTCCTTTAGTTTTGCACTCTTAGCAAGATGCTCTGGGGAAATCAAGATTTCAGGGAAATTCAGATGATCAAATAAATAGGGTTTTATTGATGAATTAAAAAGGATGCATCAGAATGTCAAAAAGCTTTTACAATAAGGTGCCAGCCTCATCTGTCCTGTTTAGGAAGGACCCAAGGCTAGAGAACCCGACACAGGCTTTTTTTAATTTATTCTCATTTGTGCAGGGGTCTCATAGTCTCCTCAAGTGCTGCACACCCAAAGTTACTTCTTCAGCCCTGAAGCATGCTGTGAATACTGATTATTTGAGAGACATATTTGAGGACATCAGCGTGACAGCAGTATCAGCCATTTGATCTCCTCGCTCTGGCCTGCTTTGCCCCTCTGTTATCAGCTGAACAACTCTCGATGCTCAGATGGAGCAGGATTCTTGCTGGGAGGGACCTCTGCTCCACCATCCTTCTTTCCAGCTCCAAGAAAAAGCACTTTCAGACAGTACCACAAGTCTCCCCTTATCGCACACCCTTCTCTCACGTCCCAGCTCACATTTTTCCCACCTCTATGCTCCACACCTACCACCTGAAGAGGTAAGACATCAAGGGGGCATACGGGAAGCTGTATGTTGGGAAGCACGCTGAGTAAGGGTATTGCAGGAAGAAAAAGGATGGAGAGCAAGAGTTGGGGGGCATAAGAAAGCAGGGACACTCCTTGGGGCGATATGGGACAGGATGTGAACAACCTCCATTTTGCTCTCATAATTCATCGTTAAGAAATGACTTGTTATAAAATTGTTACGCAACCCTTTAGAGACTTTCACATCAGCATGACTAAGGACAGAGGGATGTAATCACCTACTCAGCCAAAGACTTCCACTTATACTTCATTACTTCAGATACTGGGGTTGGACCAGATGACCTCCAGAGGTCCCTTCCAACCTGAACCATTCTGTGATTCTGTGATTTCTTCTGTTTTGCTGGTATCTCTTTGTAAAACAGAGGTAAAAATACAAGGGACTAGTAGGAACAGATCAGTTAAGTATTGAGATACTCAAGTAGATCAGCCATGGAGCGTGAAAAACTCTCTGTTATCTCTAGAAACAAGCTCTGCGCCTGCACTGTGTCTGGATGGACACGCTGCGGTTGTGTTGGTGTGAAGATGTGCTGCTTCTAAGGGACTGAGGCACTCCTGAAGGTGTGTTGGGTGAGAAGACGTGAAAGGTTTAGGGATCTTGAGACGAGCCGTATGAATTGGAGGGTTGGAAGGAGGAGGCAGCTCTCCATCTCACTCTGTTGTGGGGATAACGAAGCACAGTCAGCACGCTCCCGCCAACGGCTTCTCAGAAAGATGGTAATCCAATGGGAAGTGGCACCTGGTAGACATCACGCTTTGCTTCTCTCGAAAGCTGACCCCAATCATCTCCTATTACTTCAGCTGGTGATTCCTCTCTTGTTTAGAATAGTATTGGAACATCCTCGCACAACTTTGAGGCTAAATTAATCCTCAGTTCAGTGTGCGTGTGCGTGTGTGTGTGTGTGTATGAATAATAGATTTTCTGTGCTAAAACTATCAAAGGCTCTGGCAGGCAGCTGCTCGGCTCCCTTGGGCAAATATCCTAGAAAGGAGCTGCAGCACCAGACCGGATTTGCATGTTTGATGCATTGCTGTGTCTCAGTTTCAAAGGAGGCAATCTGTCGGGTCTTAGTTCATTGCATGCCTGTTGAAGCCTACGCGCCGGACTGCAGCACAGTAGCAAGGGTGGATTTTTTTCAAGACATGGAGAAATTTTTCTCTCCCAGGAGCGCAATTTATATCTTGATTAATATAAAAGTTCGGGGGGTTTATGCTGAGGGGTGCGAGGGGGGGGGCGGAATTTTTTTAAGAAGTGTGGGTAAGAGTTAAGAGGAAAGGAAGGCATCTGCTGGAATCGCTTTCATACCAGAAAATCAGCTATGCTGTAGGCAAATGCTGTGCCGCAGTGGAGCAGAGACAATTTCAGGTAATTAATGTTCTTCCTTTACCAGCACTGGGAAAATCACGGACTTGAGCAGGAGATTTATACAACTTTATGTCAAAGCTTAAAGCAGCTGTGGAAAGGGGGTGATTCATATGGGGAAAGTTCCGAATCTGCACGCAGGAGCTAAGCCCCAAGTCAAGGATGCTGAGTTGTAGCTGATAAGGTTTAAGCCATTTTCTTCCACAGGTAGTGAGTTGTTCCAGCCATTTTTCTTATTCTGACTCAGACAACCTGCTAACAAACCCATGTTTGGCAAATAGATGCAGTAAATCCCTCACATACCCAAATAGTAGGGAAGCAAACCCTTCTTCTCAGCTCCAAAAACGCATGCCTTCCCTGGCTCTCAGCAGTGGAAGTAATAGATTTTTTTGTCGTCTCTATGGACAGCTTGATCAGCCAAGAAAGCTTCATCGTGGAGGTCAGAAAGTAAGACCTGCCAAAAGTCAATCTGAGATAGATCCACTCATGGAAGTGAAACCAAATATAAAAAATTCCCTGTGAAGTGGACTTGCTGTGGCATAAGGATGAGGATTTAGACTGAGGATCACGGAATCATGGAATTTTCAGAGTTGGAAGGGACAAGATTTCCCCACCTGCTCCAAACACATAGACTAAGCAAATAGGTCATCTAAGCAAAACAATTTGCCTAAGAAAAACGATTTTGATCACAAAATCCTCTTTCAGCTAGCCCGTCCCAGGGATACAGTCCTTGCTCCATCTCACTTGCCACCACAACTCGCTCTGGGCGTTTTCATCTGCTTCATTTCCGAACAGCCTACCCAGCCCCTCTCCCAGCCGCACAACTGCCAGTCCACTGTGATGATTCGGCTCTCTTCAAGTACATGGTAGTCTGGTCCTTGCACCTTTGCTCTTGTCCTTTGCGCTGTCTCTCCATGCAAAGTCTTTGGTCCTGCAAAGTCCCTGTTCCCACAAAGGATGCTCCAGAGGCATCCTGCTAGAAGTGCAGAAAAAAGGCAGAAAAAGTTAACCATGTGGTTTCTACAGCTTCCCAGATTCTAATATAAAGAATTTAATTCCTGTCCTCCACCTTCTATTGTGTTGTCTGTCTTACGTTTAGTCCCATGGGATGAGAGCAAGAAGAACTTTTAGGCCATTTGAAGATGAAAAGTGCATAGATGTCATAGTACATTTAATAGCATCTGTCTACAAATTGTTCACCTCTGTTTTTACCTGATGAAACAGCTAAGGAGACTTTGGCAACACCATCCCATGAGAACATTACTGTCTATTTGCCTGTAACAGGTTCTGTCTCTGCCATGAAAAGTCTTCAACCTGAGACGGAGAAGCAGAGAGACGACATGGCATGTAGTAAAACCCACTAATAAAATGCTTCGGGTTAAAATGTACCACATTTAAGGAAAGATTCCCTCTTATCCCTCTCTTTCTGTTCCCAGTTTTTTGTTAAATCAATGTTCGCAGATCTCTCTGCTTCCTTAGAACCATAGAATGGTTTAGGTTGGAAGGGACCTTAAAGATCATCTAGTTCCAACCCCCTGCCATGGGCAGGGACACCTCCCACCAGACCAGGTTGCTCAAAGTTGAGGACGAGTTCCTTGTCCTCAACTAAATCACGTTTCCTCCACTGACAGCTCCACGCAGTTGCTTCTGGAAACGGTCTTGGGGCTCATGATTGCAGTTCACTGTGCACTAAGCTGACACTGCTCAGTACTGAAGAAGATTTCTAAGTGCTAAATGCTCCCAGAAGCTCCTTCTGCACAGGGCAGTCTTCCTGTCATTGCCTCAAAAGAGAACAATTTTCTTGCCAGAGAGATAGGATGGTAAAAGGATAAGATTGATGGAGACGAGGCTAATATAAAATAGCTTGGATAGGATTTGGTTTTTAGGACTCGTGACTTTTGCTGAGCAGAACATCCAGAAAAGGTGCATGGAAAAGGCAGGAGCCTACATGAGTGGAGATGGAAAATGGAATTTTGTTTTCATGTCTGTTTGTGTGAATCCATTGTTCTTGACAAGAACATCGAGTGTTAGTGGAGCGTCTCCAGAGTTTGATCTGAAAACAGAAATAATCCTTTTATGGATTTTTATACTGCGGCGAGAGAGAGCTGGCGGAGGAAGAGGTAAATGTACCCTGTACCTGTTCTAGGACTAACCTGACGGTGTCACTGGTTATGACTGACATGCCTTCCATTTTTACAGATGTGAAGTCTACAACCAACTTTTCAAAAAAATATCTGTGTTTATCCTTAACAAGAGGAGAAAAGGAAAATACTTACTTTTGTAGCTCATACGATGTCATTAGCTGGAAGACCTGTGAAGGTGCCTATTGATATTCATAGGTTACTTCCTCCATGATTAAAACCATCACTATTCTGCCTGTGAGAAACCTCTTCCCCTGGCCTATAGCTCCTCTTCCAACTTGTCTGACCTTTATATCTGCAGCTTGATGAGTTAAATCAGTGTCACAGCCCATGGAGTTGCCAGGTTACTTTGACAGAAGCACAGAGATGCTGTCAGTTCTGGTTTTCATGCTTGAGGATCTCACTGCTCCTGTACGAGGCAATTTGCACTCCCTTCACTTGCAAGACCTGAGAGCAGCAGAGGGAACACACGGCGGGATTTGGCTCTCCAAGGGGCACAGCAGATAGTTGCGTACGGGGTGCAATCCTACGGGTGGCAGAAGGATGCACCAAAAGACCAGGCAGAGTCTTCTTTTCACCTCTACCATTTACAAAGCCATTGCTGGGGGCAGCTATCAAAACCCAAACAAATCCCAAGTGCCCTCCAAACAAAAGGCTAATTTAATTTAAAATTGATTTGCACTCTTGGTACAAGACACTTGATTTTGTAACGTTCAGCAGTAGCATAAGAAGAAAAAGAGCATCTAACACTGATTAACATCTGAGTCATGGATTGCTGGGGTATGTTACACCAGCTGAATTTAGCTATTCAACTGGCACGGTAACTCCTCTACAATATTAAACTTTCCTGGAGTAATTTACCACTCCTTCATTCATTTGTGCATATGCTCGGCACATGGTCCCAAAGCTTGCATGATGATTTTGCCATATATAAAAGGCACACTGACTTTTCATCAATAAGATGCGCATTGTTATTTGACAAGAACAATGTGCTCAAAGAACGGGCTCACAATAGCTTCTATCAATCAAGCACTCTGTGGAAAATCAAAAATGACAATGAAACCTACAGCATTAAATAACCCACGGTGCTGGAAATTAATCAGGAATCTGGTGTGCTTGAAAAACAAATGTGTTTTTAATAAATTGGATTTGAGCATCACTTACAAGCCACGGATTACCAGCTGAGTGGAGCCTGGTTTGATTTGCACCGATAAACTCCGGGGGAGCTTGCCCATGTCCATATTCAAGCCATCGATGTCACCGTAAGCCTGCTGGGCTTGGTGACATTTAAGCGATGTGGACACTATTCTTTTTAATACATACAGAACACAAGCTTATAAAAAACCCAACCCAAGTCTCTGATCCTGCTCCCAACTATCCTCAAACAACGCAAGGGTTCACAATAACCTCTGAAAAGAAAATACTTCCCAACATGTAACGGTTCACCCCTTGCGGAAAAGATGAAAGAGCACGAAGAGCGTATGACATAAATTAGTGGTGTCACCGGCTGGCTGAGTGGAAGAAACTTGGGTGTGACATGAAAAGGGAGGGAGAAGACCGCTCCAGAAATAGCACTGAAGGTAAATGACTCCAGTATTTTAACTGCTCCTTATAAAGCTACTATTAACTCACTACTTCGAGCAAGAGAGCGATAAGTAAATGCTGTTTTAGTAGCTCTTCAGTGGTTCCCAGGGACAGGACGAGGGGCAATGGGCACAAGTTGGAACATGGGAAGTGAAGTTCCATTCAAACATAAGGAAAAACTTCTTTACGGTGAGGGTGACCGAGCACTGGAACAGGCTGCCCGGGGGGGTTGTGGAGTCCCCTTCTCCGGAGATTTTCAAGACCCGCCTGGATGCAGTCCTGAGTAATGTGCTCTAGGCATTCCTGCGTCAGCAGGGGAGTTGGACTAGGTGATCTCTAGAGGTACCTTCCAACTCTGAAAATTCCGTGATTCCATGATTCCATGAACTGGGTCATGCTCCTCTAAAAAGGTGTCATGGTCGATAGTGAAGCGCCTCTACAGCGATGCACACAGCACGTGTAACAAGGAGGAGCTGGAAGCCATTGTGCAGCTAGAAAGCTACAATCTAATCCATATATATATTTCTATATATAAAGGGATCTTAGAAGAAAGACAGAGAGAGACTTTTTACCAGGACCTGTAGCGACAGGACAAGGGGCAAGAGTTTTAAATTGAAAGAGGGTAGGTTTAGGCTGGACATAAGGAAGAAATGTTTTACCATGAGGGTGGTGAGACACTGGCCCAGGTTGCCCAGGGAAGCTGTGGCTGCCCCATCCCTGGAGGTGTTCAAGGCCAGGTTGGACGGGGCTTTGAGCAACCTGGTCTAGTGGGAGGTGTCCCTGCCCACGGCAGGGGGTTGGAATGAGATGGTCTTTAATGTCCCTTTCAGCTCTAACCATTCTATGATTCTATGATCTTTGAACATCCTCGTGTTCCTATAAAAGACTTCTGATTTGAATAGGAAGCTCATTCTTTTTCAGGATGACCACCTCCAGCATCGTTACATGCAAAAACAGGTACATTATATAAGTCCTTCTCTTCTGTAACCAAACTCCCATTGACTTCAGTGGGAAATATCATCCTAGCCCACACAGGATTAACAAGCTTCAAAAAAAAAAGGCACAAGCTTGAGCGTTTAAATCCCACTGATCTCAGCCAGAGCCGTGAGCATTTCAAATGGTAAAGAGCTGGACCTCCAGCTTCTGTGGTTTCTTGTCCAGCCCAGCTAATCTCATGCATCCTGGGCTCTGCTCTTCTCTACAATTAGACTGATAATTAAGAAATAACAGCATAATATAAATGGATAGTTGCTGGCTAGCACCGTTAACATCAGGGATAAATTGAGCAGTAATCTGCAAAGGATGTTATTGCTATTATAAAAATAAAGATCTGTCTCCCCAGCCAATCAATTCAGCAGATATATACCAACAATCAAATTGTTAAAAATGACTTCTATAAATTACCCAGTCTTCCATCTAATGGAGCTAGAAACAGCTGTGAGACAATTTAGAGCTGATATAACCATACGTCGGGAGCGCTTTTTCATCCTGATGCCTTTCCATTCTCTTCAAAGCTGTTGTACTGTAGCAGGCATCTTTGTTTAATGCACCCATGTGAAAACAGACTGTATTTCACACCATGGGTTAGCAAAGTAATTTTGGCAGAAATGCTCAAGAATATATGCATTTAATATGGGTGGAATAATTCAATTTCCTCCCTATTATTTCAGCTATGCAGTTACAATCTCCTTAATTCTTCATTAAACCCTCTGGGCTTGGGGGATGTTGCCGTGTTTTATGATCTGCCATACTTCTTTCAAATGAACATGGAAAGACACACAGAGGAGCAGTTATAATCATGTGTTTTTTAGTCAGATATACTAGTGATTTCAGCTAAATCAGAGCAATTTAGCACCTTGCTTTGGTCACGGCAGCACTAGCTACGTGGCACGTTCACGCTGCTGATTGCTGGCACTTGGGCTTAACCACAGAGCACGTAATGGGATTTATGGGTGGCATGCTCTTCCTTGTGCACCTTCATCCTGGCCGTGCCCCAGCCCAGACCGCTCCAGCTGGAAGCCACCAAGTGGCACATCTCTGCCTGCAAGTTAGAACCAGTGTGTTAGTTTTTGGAAGGGACGGGGTGAAATGAATGTTGTCCATGCTGGCTGCTCTACTGAGCCCTTACTGAAATGAACAAGGAAAATCCTGGCTGGGGAAGGTAGAGACCTTGCCATGGTCCATGTGGAGCAGTTGCAGGGTCAGGGCTCACACCTCAGGCAATCTGCTCCTGTGAGTTGCAGGGGAAAAGAACTGGTGGCCGCTGGTGGCTTTTCTCAGTCCCTGGAAAGCACCTTGACCATTGTTGGCCAAGAACCCCCCATTACACTCTGCTCTCCATCATGCATTAATTCCATACCCCGCTTCTCGAGGCCCTGGTGATATTACTTCTCCCTGGCTGTCAAACCACTGCTGCTTTTTGATGCACGTAGAGGAGGAGAACTAATTTTTCTTTCTGGGCACAATGTATGATAATCTAAGCTCTCTAAATGAAATTTGGACTGTGGTTTAAATATGGAGGGACTCGGAGAGACCCATAGCTGCCAGCGAGCAGACGCTGCCACGATCAGCTTACTGCAGAACGGCCATCAGATGGGAATAAGGCTGAAAACAGTTTGGTCTAAAATCTCATCTGTGTGCAAATGTGGCTTCTCCTAATTTTTCAAATAGGACGTGCGCAAATGTGACCTGCTCTTTCTGAAGCTGTGCGACTCTTATGTTGGTTTAAATTAACTTCGCATGAACCTCACTTTCAAATCTTAAAATTAGCTCCAACTTCCCCGGCTCTCTCTCGTCTGCTCTACAAACATTTACTTTTCCCTTGCCTACTTTAATTCCACTTTCAAAACCACTCTTGCCTCCACAAATAACACTCTCCTAGATTCATCTGCATCTCCAGCTATTGTCCCATGTCTCTTCACCTCCTTTTATCTGTGTACCTCTCCTGCATTCATTTTTTTCCCTCCCCATTTACCCAGTTCCATCCAGTATCCTCTGTCTCCATGGAAACCACTTTGGAATGATTCCTACCTGAACGAGTGGCCAAAACTTTGCTTCATTTTCATCCCCCATCATGATCTTTCCTTTTGAGTTCTTGCTTTGTCTTGACTTCAGCAACTTGGTGTCACTGTCACCTCTCTGGGTGCTCTCTGAGTATTTGTCTCTCTGCAGCTATCCCCTTCTTCCTCTCACTTTTTCCTATATTATGGAATCCTTCTCCGGGCTTTTTTTACCCATCAACAGGTAGTTTTGGTCTAAGGCAGGTTTGGAACTGTCCTGTACATCAATGGCTTGCAGGGATCTGTCTTCTCTTCTCCAGCCCACATCTTCTGACTTGCATCTTCCACCATCTTTCTGAGGATCAATTTGCATATTATTTCATCTCGGGAGCACAAATTAGGTGACTTATTTATCTGCTTTGGCCGACCTCATTTCAAGGTCAGGGCCATGTTTATTCCATCATTCATTTTCACCTTTCGCTCATCTGTGGTTGTTTACGACTTTATTTGAATTTCCACCGGGGCACTTCAGAAACCGTAGAATCCAGATCCAGCTTCCCAAAGGACTCACTTTCCTCTAAACTCTTTCTATTACCTCTGTTAACTAATACACTTAATAACACCATTCTTTTTCTTGCATTCTGGCTGATTAAAGTGAAGATCATGTTTGACTTCCCTTTTCTCCCCTATTCTACTTAATGCTGCAAAAATCCGCCCCTCCCTTATTTGTCCTGACAGCTAAATTACCTTCCCACCCTTCCTAAATCAATACGCCACCGTCTATCTTTGCTTCATCAATCCCTAAAATTTTGCTATCGCAGCACTGATGACAAGGCACGTGCTATTCCTGGAACAAAGTGTGTTGAGCTACGCGACCGATGCTGAGCGACTGATCAGTCATAAGCACCCTGATCTGTGTCCCGTATTGCCCAGACCCTCTGGACACGCTGAGACGCTTCACTTGCTTTTCGTGGCTTCTGAGGAGGTCAGAGGCTGTAGAGCAGGTTACGACGTGCTTAATTCTCTGGTTCTGCTTGGTATTCTCAGCCAGGGAAAAGCAATCCTGTAATGGATTACTGATTTCATTCCAAGTGTCCCAGGTGCATCTATTTTGGGCCAGGTACATCTCTTTTCTGCAAAACACTCAGTAACTTGCTTTATGGCTAGGAGAGTGACAAATAGTAGTAATAATTTCAAATGTCAACTGGCAGAAAGCAGTAGCTCCTACGCGCACTCAATCCAGACGCAGTCAGTTATCTCTGAGTGTAGGAGGTGTTTCATACTTAATTCCACCTGAACCACCTTGTTCCCAGAACTGTATTTGCTGCTGCCACAAGTGGGTAATTTAAGTAATAATGATGTAACCAAGACAATCAGCCTTGCGACCATTTTAGTCCGCGTTTCTGCATTTTTTATTTTTTTTTTTGTCCAGCTTTTCTAACGTGTCTACCCATCAGAGACGTCTTTCTCGGAGGCACGCCAAGAACAGCTGGAGTGGATCAGCAGTGTCAGTGGTATCCCGTTGCCATTAGGCCAGCACAGCAGGTGTACTCTACATGGCCATGCTTGATATATTCAGCAAAACAGCAGGTGCACCGTACATGAACATAGCTTTAACTTTCAGCAGCAACCAAGCAGTTAAGAGAGCCAGAAAAACAGAGGGTTAGAGCCCCTCTGCTGGGAGGACAGGCTGAGAGAGTTGGGGTTGTTCAGCCTGGAGAAGAGAAGGCTCCAGGGAGACCTTGGAGCCCCTTCCAGTATCTGAAGGGGGCCTACAAGAAAGCTGGAGAGGGACTTTTGACAAGGGCATGTAGAGATAGGACGAGGGGGAATGGCTTCAAACTGGAAGAGGGGAGATTTAGATAAGATCTCAGGAAGAAATTTTTCACTCTGAGGGTGGTGAGGCACTGGCCCAGGTTGCCCAGGGAAGCTGTGGAGGCCCCATCCCTGGAGGTGTTCAAGGCCAGGTTGGATGGAGCTTTGAGCAACCTGGTCTGGTGGGAGGTGTCCCTGCCCAGGGCAGGGGGGTTGGAACTGGATAATCTTTAAGGTCCCCTCCAACCTAAACCATTCTGTGATTCTATGATAATAAATTGGGTGAAACGAGGAGAGGGGGGAGGAAGACCAACAACGTTCCTGTTCGTTGCACTGATACTGAGCCAGGGTAATACTGGTTTAGATATCATATTTGATAATACTCTTCTGCAATGTATATCCAAAGAGTAAAAAGCCCACTGATGTGAGTATTTTCAGTGGCAGTGGAGAGACACTGGCTTCTCCAAGGGCATTGCTGAGCAGAAGCTTGTTAGGTGCTTTGAGTCACGGACTAGAGAAACTTCTCCTCCTTCACAGCAGAAACCAAAGATTAGCTTCCAGCTTGTCTGGTTTAATGTGGAGATGCAGATACATAAAGAAAAACTTTCCTTTGAGGGTGGCAGAGCACTGGAAGAGGCTGCCCAGAGAGGTGGTGGATTCTCCTTCTCTGGAGACATTCCAAACCCGCCTGGACGCCATCCTGTGCAACCTGCTCTGGGTGACCCTGCTCTGGCAGGGGGGTTGGACTAGATGATCTCCAGAGGTCCCTGCCAACGCCGGGGATTCTGTGATTCTGTGATACCTCGCGAGGAATACTTGTTGGTAGCACAACCACTGTAAGCGTGGTCTGGTCTAAACAGAGATGTGCCTGCATGCAAAGTTAAGCACCCTGGTGTATAATGAACTTCTCTGTGTCATAACATGTCATGTTAGGTACCGTTACGACCTAGGTTGATGTGATCCAACTTAACAGACTGTGTTACCCTAATGTTACATGCTGGGAACATGCGGCAATGTGTCAGTGCACTTTGTCAGGCAAGGTAATAAAATAAATAAAATAAAATGGAGCTCTTCTCTTAGCAGCTATTTCTTTTTTCTATTTGCAGTTGCAATTGGGGAGTAACTAATTTCGTCAGAACAAAGGGGACATCCTCAGAATGGATGCACCGCTGCTAAATTTCATGTCATGCTACCACCATTTGCTTTCAAAACCCAGATCAAAAACATCAAGTAAAGTCACCTTTGGGAGGAAAAGACAAATGGAGCATTTCCTAGATGGAGCAACACATTACATCAAGAACCTGAGGTCTGCATCAAATGTGCTACGACAATCCCTGTTCGGAAGACATCCCAGTGGTCCTCTTACTCCAATTTATGCTGTGAATTGTGACTTTTGCTTTGATATGAAATGTATCTCAGTTGCCAGGTCTCTGTTTTAAAGCAGCCACAAAAAGATGGGGGAAATTGAGTCGTTTCACTGCAAAAAAATGGTTGGGCTTGACCTCGTCCTACTCATTTAAGAACCTGAATTTTGCACGTGCATACAAAGGAACATAAAAACAAACATCCCCACTCAAACTAAAGGTGTATCTTGTTCAATATCCTGCTCCTGAAAGTAAGCACCCGAACAGACTTCCTTGGTGTGCTCTCCCAGCCTCTAGAAATTTCCAGATAATGCATTTTGTGAGCCTTAATTGACATTTTAGTGTTTAATTACCTTTGGTGGGTTTTATCCACTCATGCTTTTCTGAGCTCCTGGAAAATTTCAGCAACCCCGTCCTGCAGCAATGAGTCCTGCAGTTTAACTGTGCCTTGTGTGAAGCCTTTCCTTCTCTGCTCTGAGCTAGCCACCTCCTCATTTCATTGATGTCCCCTAGTTCTTGGCTTAAAAGAGTCACTGAACAACGGTTTCCTATTCACTTTCTCCGTGATCTTCATCTTTTTACAGATCCCTGTTATATTTCTCCCCCTCCCCTTATTTTTGCCCCATTTCCCCATACGCAGAGACCATGTAGCCCATATGGTCATTCCTGCCGTGGAAGCCATCCAGTCGTCACCCGTCCCTTAACCTTTTCTAACTCCGCTTCATCCTTTCCAAGACCAGGAATCCAGTGCCGTACACAGTGTTCATGGCACACCGGGGATATCTTCAGCAACGCTATGATGCTCTGCTGTATATTCACACGTGCTACAGGGAGAGCAAACGTTGGCACTGTGCAAGTGGAAGAGCCAAACAAAGCAAGAGCTAGGAGCTACGCAAGATCCTGTGTGCTAGGTGACGGCAGGGCCTTGTTTATATCGGGATTTGGGGCAATAGCATGATCAGAGAGGTTAAGTTCATGGCCGACAGCACATATTGACAGCTAGGTAATACTGACAATTAGTAAGAGAATGTAAAGATGTGAACAACAAATCCGTGGCTGAGGGAACTAAGGACAATAAGAGGTCTTAATAACAAAGCTAATATAAAAATAGCAGAAACAAATGAAACCTATAGGATATGCATGATACCTGTTGTGGTTTGGGCCAGATTGGCCCAATCCGGTGGAATGACAGATGCTCTCTCTCTCCTGCTCTGCTTCCAAAGGTAGGCAGGAGAGAGAGAGAAAAAGAGAGACTTAGGAGTTTAGGAGGAACTAAACTACTTTAATGAAATATTAATGAGAAAATAATAAAAAGAAAATAATGAAATTTATACAAAACCATATCAAGCTCCCAGGAGGACAATCACGTCACCGGCAGGCGCTGGGGAAGTCCCAGACTGGACTCAGTGACAGATGGGAACTAGATTCCGGATCTGGATTCAGGATCGGAATCAAAGGCAGATGAACAGACATAGTCCTCCTCGGACGTTGGCCATTGAAGAAAGAAGGCTGACCCTTTGATCCCTCAGCTTTTATCCTGAGCATGAGGCAGATGGGATCGAATATCCTGTTGGGCAGTTTTGGGTCACCTGTCCTGTCCGCTCCTCCCCGCAGGGGTGACCCCTCTACGCTTTTCCGCTTCCGACCCTCCAACGGGGCAAATACCAAAGTTGGCTGCCCTTGGGTGTGACAGCAATAAGGATAAGCAGGAGCCTCTCTGCATCCCATCCCTTGGCATCAACTATAAACATGGGTCTCATCACTCTGAGAGTGAACAGTTTCTGTACAACATGCTGTTCATTTCAGCAGTTAGAAGAGGCCTAGCTAAAAAGTAAAGTTACTGAACAAAATTGGTCCTGTTTTACCTCAAACCAGGACAATACCACATAAGGCTAATAAAATTGGTGATTGTGATTCAGGAAAAAAAAGGAACAGTTTCATAAATATTCTTTTTTGATAGACAGAAGACAGATTTTGTATTCATATCTTAGGGTAATAAGGAAATACTTTCAATTTTAAGAGGAACTAGGAAGGCTATTAAACAGGAACTATTGACGTTGAGCATACTTACATTGACCGTATAACTAGCTCCTAAGGGTATTTAAAAAGTGGCTGAAAAGCTCTCTAATCCATAAAATGTTGATTTTTGATAAGTCTTGTAGTATTGGGGAGCTTCTAGAGGATTGGTAAGATTTCATGCTGTACAAATACACGACAGGATAAAGGGGGTGGCCTCGAAAGCTCATGCTCAGTCTGACTTCAGCAAGGAATAAAATTATGGAATGGCTGATATGAACTGCAATCAGTCCGGGCTTTTAGGGAGGTGGGATAATTACGGCAATCGATGGGCCTGTGTGGAAAATAGCTCTCATCAAACAAACTTAATTTTTTTTACCAGTCTACAATTTTGGTCGTGAAAGATGACTGTGTTGGAGTAACAGATTTTCCGCAAGGCTCTGATAGACAGGCACTTGGTAACCTTGCTGTGACAATTTAGGACCTGGCTCCTCAGATGCCCGTTTCCCTCCTCTCTGCAAAGGTTATGGCCCCAGAGCAGAGCTGAGGAAGGCAACGCGCGTGAATGGTGCTGTCGCTGTTCAGTCTCTTTTATCGGGAATCTGGTAGAAAAAGCAAAACAACTCCTGCTCTCATTTGCACATGACTCCAAAATGGAGGAAGTCGATAATGACCAAGCTGGAGTGACCTGGTGAGATGGGCTGACTTGAGCCTGCCTGGGAGAGGAGTCACCCCAAGGTCGTGCATCCAGCTCTGAAGAGTGTAGGCCATGCTGACAAGACGGGAGACATAATCTGCGATGCCGCAGCCGGCTTGGGGCAACTACAGAAACTCACCTGAAGGCGAGTTCACAGTGGGATGCTGTAGCTCGGAGAGAGGATGTCATCCCCGAGCACACAAACAGGGAGCAGGAATGGAAGAAAGGCAATGTTTCCTCTGTGTAGGGCATCTGAAGACCATTAGTGAACATCTGCACCCAGTTCTGACATCCGCACTTTGCAAAAGGTGTTACAAGATGATAAGGGTAAAGAAAAGAGCAAGAATGATGCAAAAAAATCTGCCTTACAGTGAGATGTTTGAGAAGCATATTCTAATTCATGTCTGCAAACTGTGTCCTTCCATGAACTCCTTGTTAGCTTTGTAAATGTTGTGTTACATTTCATCTTCGAGAGATGGGTCCTGGGAGCACAGCAGACTTTCTCCCCATCCTCCCTGTTTCTGTCCTCCTTTTTGAATATTGACTTCAACTTGGTTGCAAGCCTTGAAATGCTTTTCGGAGCTTGATGCTTTAAAATTGGGAGTATATCTCCATGGCTCAGTGAAGAATTCACAACGGAGAGCCCAATATTTACTTGTGAAGTGCAGTTCTGAAAAGCCGCTCTTCTTCTGGTGCTTGATCTGTGAAGCCTATAGCTGGCTTGCACATCTCTCCAAGATGCTGTGTTTTACTGTATTGGCAATAATCTATGTCTGGAAAGTAGTGACAGCACAATTATTCCCCTGCTTGGCTCTTGGCTTCATACATTCTTACCCATACATTCTGGGTAAGAAACTCCTCTGTTATGGCAGATTTTTATTTCTTTACTCGCCTGTTGCTCACGAAGGGTGAAATCAGAAGAAGAGAGCTGCTTTTGGTAGGTGCAGAGAACACGGGGAGAATCTGCACCAAACAGCCAGAGAGGACTGGCCAAGAAAGGCATCGGGCAAAACTGCCGCACCAGAGCTGTGTTTGCTAACCCAACGCTGTCAAGCCTTGACCGCGAGCCAGAGGGAATCAGGGTATATGGCAAACGTACCAGATTCAATAGCTTCTTTCAGAAAGTGAGGTGGGCCAAATTGTCACAAGGTGAAGAATACTTGATCACAGGTTACAGGCGGCTTACCTTTTCTCCAGCAGGCAAAGAAATAATGGAAACCAGGAGCTGGAAGATGGGACCTCTTCCACAGGTGGGATTTATGAAGAAGATGGACGGTGGTGGATCTTAGTGGTTTTCTTCTGTACTTTTTTTCTAGGTATGGAGCTGGTGTTACTTTCCCCTAGGTAGCAGATATAATTGCAGACCTCACCCCAGAATAGTCAATGGTCTTTCCAAAGCTGAAGATGGCCTGACTGTTTAAGCTCTCTCCTAAGCTTTATTATATAGGGTTAGAGTTGTTTTCACATCAATATTGGAAAAAAGATTCTGATGTTTTATGAGTTATATGGTCCCGGGACAGCAAGCTACACTGCAGGTTCATATCCAACACTTCCCAAAGTTTGAGAGAATTTATTTCTTGGTTTGAACCTGTCACCAAACATGAAGAAACACTGATCTTAGCACAACTTCCACTCCTGAAGCATAAACCTTCTGCAGGCAGAAGGTTCAGAGATACATCTTAAGTGTGTTGAGCTGCTGTGACTGCCTAAGGCTATGAAGGAGGTCAAGGGAGAGGGAATGGTGATAAATTTATTTGGTGAACTGACAAAGTTGGAAGAAACAGTCAAGGTGTGGGTGTCCCCAGCTCTCCTGGAGATCATGCAAAGTCATAAAGAAGCAGCTATGATGTATCCAAAAGTTTGTTTCCTACGGATGAATCAGTTGTTGTGATTACGGACATTGCCTCACTTTGCCACATACCTTGCCTTGGTGTAAATTAGGATGTCTTTGGTGATACCGGTAAAGGTATGAACACTTTTAGCAGCTGAGCATCTGGCTCATTCATTTGCAAAATGTTCAGGGCTTACTAGAGGTTAAGCATGCTCTATAAATGTCAGATGTCGACAGCAGTACATTCAGTGATAATAAACTTTAAGCAGAAGAAAGTTCCCTTAAAATATCAACCTTTCACCCAGCGGTGCTCATTTAAGAGCTTAAAAGATGCTGCACATTACTGGCCCATAAATAATAGTAATGAAAAGGTCAAGCAACCTGTTAGGAAAATCTTACTGTTCAGTGAGTGAGTTCCGAACCACAGTCGGTATGAAAGCCCGATATTAGAGCTCTGGCTCATTTGTGTCCAGCCCGCCCCAATTCACGCTGCTCAACCCCGTCCTTGGCTGAAATCTGAAATGATCTTGAAACTACGGTGACTGCACAACGTGTCAGAGTTGGGTTAGGCAAAACTTTGAAACCGCTTTTACTGATGAGGTTAGCAATGTCTTCAATAAGAATGCTTTGCTCTTTAAAAAAGCGCCCCATCTTTTCGTCTTACAGGAAATTTTCCAAAAACTTTTGAAACACATATTTTATTGGGGGAAAAAAACAGCCAAGAAAGAAAAAAAGCTACAGTAGAGATGAGAATACAGAACTGGCCCCCAAAAATAAAATGAAAACCTTTGGGAAGATGTTGCCTTAAAATTTAAACAGGAAAGATTAGATTTTGTTGATTTCTTCATTTTTCCATTGAAAGTAGCATTTTAAGAGTAGGTTTTAAAGAAAGACAGATTAAAAAATACAGAATTGGGAGCCAAGCTTGTAGGAGCTAAGTGGGATCCCCAGAGCTCAGAGATTTCTCCAGGAGTTTCGTGGTTGTCACGGTTTGGCTCCCACACAACCACCACTTGTTCGTTACAGCTGTTCAAAACCACCTTGCGTCACCAGCTATCTCCTCATTCCTCTCTTACACCAAACCTCACACTTTGCTGTGGCTCTTGTGATAATTACATCCCCGAGCCTTCATCACCAGCGCAGTTCACTGTTGGATGAGGTTCTCCGATAGATGATTTTTATTAGATCTTGCAGAAATCCTTTGAGATGTTTGGATTTGAACTGGTTTAAATAAAATAAGAAGCTGAACCCCAATCCTTTAGGTTGGACGGGACCTTAAAGACCATCTCGTTCCAACCCCCCTGCCATGGGCAGGGACACCTCCCACTAGACCAGGTTGCTCAAAGCCCCGTCCAACCTGGCCTTGAACACCTCCAGGAATGGGGCAGCCACAGCTTCTCTGGGCAACCTGGGCCAGTGTCTCACCACCCTCAGAGTGAAAAAGTTCTTCCTAATATCTAATCTAAACCTCCTCTCTTTCAGGTTGAATCTTCCACGGTGTGTTTAAAAGCAGAACTAAAGGCAAAGAGATCCAAAAGTTGCCCACACACTAAAACTGGGAAACTGTACTTCTCGGTTTTATTCCACCGATAATATATTTTATTGTAAGTTTTATTGTAAATTTTTTAAATTATTTTTATTTTCATTTTATATTTTCCAAAAAACACAATTTGGAAAAAAAATCCAGTGATATGAAACATTTTCTGGCAGAATCAGTCATTCTAAACATTTCTGAAGGCTCAACAATACATTTATTCAGGCTGTTTCATTGAAACTATGATTATAAGATCTGGGTCAGATCCACAAACTCCTTAAGACACCTGGGCTTAGTGCGTTCACAAAGATTTAGGTACGCAACATCCAGTTTTTGTTTACAGCAGATGAATTTGAAATTTAGTAGGGGAGATGCAGCACGTACCCCACCTTTCTCTCCTCCCTCCTCTAGCTTCCAGCTGTAAATCATGTGTCTCCTAGAGCTGGGAAGGGAACACAGGACTCACATCTCCTAATCCTCTTCTAACCATCAGACCACTTTAATAAAAATATATTAGTTCATACAGATGATCCAATATATTTTTTTCCAATACTTGCAGAAAGCAGCATCTGGTTTTTTTCTTCTATTTTTTTTTTGTTGTTGCTGTTTCCAAAAGCTGAATATCTATGGGAAATAAAAAGTGAGTAAGAATTTACAGCAGGTATTTTATTTTCCCTGTTAGGTTGCAATAAAGATTAGGTAGGTCAGTGCTGTGCTGTTCAAAAGTTTATTTACTTCACACTGTGATTTCTCCTTGAAAGAGTAAGGGCAAAGTAACCTTTGGATCTTCAAAAGCTCTGGCACTGCTGTGATTACTCCAAGAGAAATTTGTATATTGTTAGGTTGGCAGCGAGCCGTTCAATCCCGCAAGACATTCTGCTAATAGCTCAGGTGAGCTGAGAAGAGCTACGGTTACTTCCATGTTTCTATACTGCATATCATTAATTAATCTACTACAGCTAGCTCTTTCTGAACCATTGTATATTCCCTGCTTATGCAGTCTTATCGACCTGACCCTGGGGAAAATCAATTCTTGTAATCTATCTTATTACATTTAAATATATGTACAGAACTTGATATAGTACAACAGCAGTGGGGCTTGAAAGAGGCAAGGAAAAATGTCTGGGAAGGCGGAGAAAAAGGAGGAAAAGCAGATAACACGTTGGTTCATTGGGGTAAGCCCTGCAGATCTGCCCTAATTCAGCTTTTCCAAACTCACACCATTATAAACTACGAACCGGGTCTCAGGCAAAAGGGTCACAGGCATCTCATGTACAACGTGGTGCAAGCACAACCTGGGGATGTATTTACCCAGAAATCCATGGCACATCTGACCCTTTTACAGCCTCATCTAAGGATCCTCAAGTCTTACAAAAATCCTTGCAGTTCATGCTTTTAACTCTTGATGTCCCTGCTGCGTTGGCCCAAATACAGTGGCTTTAAAAGCAAATCCATATTTTTTTATCAGTCCAATAAAACCTGCATCGTTATCTTGCTTTTGTTGTTATTAAGATCTGTTCTCATATTTAAATGGAAATTGATAGATAAGATGACCTGAATTTCCACAAAGATTAGGCTGACGAAAAATACAAAAGGCTAAAAGGATGATCTGGGGATGTACAGGATGCCCAGACTCACTTTGGTCCCTGGGAAAACCATGGTGTGATTCTTCTTGTAACACATTTCTGGGGACAGGAAGGAGAATAAAGTAATCAGGAAGGGTTAGTATGGATTTACCAAGCATAAATCGTGCCTGACCAATTTAACCAGGCTCTTCATGGGGTTGTATTGTAGGAGGACAGGAGACAGTGGACACTGAAGCAGGAGGGGTTCAGTGTGGAAATACGGAAAAGCTTTGTCATGATGAGACCAGCCAGGCATTGGAAGAAGTTTCCCAGCGAGGCTGTGCAGCCTTCATCCTTGGAGGTTTTCAAGGTGTGGGTGGACAAACCCCTCAACAACCTGGTCTGATCTCAAGGGTGACCCTGCCTTGAGCAGGAGGTTGGAGTACAGACCTTCTGAGGCCCCTTCCAGCCTGAATGGTTCTGTGAATCAGCAGCTCTACGAGATCGTAGGAGCAGGTAAGACACAGTTGCCGCCATTAAGAGGATGGCAAAAGCTCCATTTCTGCTTGGTGGACACACCAAATGTAAGCATCACTCTGCTCTGACTTGAGGAATGGAGACAGGGAGTCACATGGTGGCAACCAAAATTTACTGGTGTGTGAGCAGGCATTGCATGGGATGATACTAAACTGCAAGGAAAACTTACTTTGGTCGTTGCTGCTAAACTTGTCCCTGTACAAAAGGAACATGTGTAGATGACTGAAAGTAGGAATTATATTACAGCCAAAAAGGAGATAACTGATTCCATAGTCATTATTTTTACTTTCATTAAGTGTGAGGAGTAATGAAACATCAAGGGATTAGAAGTTGATGCGCAGGCACCACAAAAAATCTCTTAAAATAGAGGGCGGGTATGGAGAGGCTGATTTGTAGAACAGCTGGAATTGTTGATATGAGCTCATCTTTTTGTTTAAAAGCAGTGAATTCCTTAAAAATGGCCAATAAAAGCCCTGGAAACTAGCCACCTAGGTAAAGGCAGCACAGAGCCCTCATGCCTGGTGTTGTCCCGTTTTCAGCTATGCCTTCACTTGAGGGGGAAAATGGGTGAGGCTGCCATAGCAAGCTGAACCCAGAAAAGCCTTCCTGTGACCCAGAACCTTACTGGGGTAGATTAAGGTGGGTGCAAGTGCCTGGGATCAGGCTAGTGTGCACCCAAATGGTGTGAAAACACTGTTTTATAATGGGAATCTGTGCAGTCAATGAAGACGTGTCAGATAGGTGTCTTTCAGCCTTCTCCTCTAACAGCTTTGCCCCTCTTTTGTTTCCTCTTCATAAGCCAACTTTAGAGAAAAGCGATAGGAAGATCTAAAAGCCTTGCTTGGGCTTCCTTCCCTCTGACAGTAGAGACAATGACAAATCCGAGATGCTGCCAGCCCTCCTTCAAGGGCTGGATTGATGTCCCTGCCTCGTGGTTAGACCCAGCTGGGAGAAGGGGAATTAGGCCTTGTCTTTCAATTACTGCTGTTTTGCTCAGGGCCGCACATTGAAGCCTCCCAGCGGAGAAGTCCTTCTTACCGCTTATAATCTCTGAATTGTATTTGAAAATAAAGCTTTTAATTAAAACTGGCATTTCTCAGCTTCCCACTGGCAGCCGACATCTGCCTGCAAAGAAATATCCTTTGTGACACTTGCAGTACAGAAGCCCAGTGTTAAAGGGAGTAAACTAATTCCCCGCTCTCCTGCCATCAGATGAGATGTGAAAGACAAGCTCCTCAACACTTAACGTCCATTAAAGATCCCACGGCATTTCGCAACAGCAAGGGGGTTAACCCCAGTGACCTGGCCGGATTCCAGCTCAAGTAATCTCCGTCTCAAATCTCCCCCACCGCCGCAGTTCCTTACGTGACATAATCTCCTTCGCTTCCTGCGCTCCATCGTTACAGGGAGCCATTGATGCGAAGAGTTAAACAGCAGCTCGGCTGGCTGGAAGGTGACAGTGTTTCATAGGTGGGTCCTTCCACATGCACCCAAAACCAATGGCATCTTCTTCCAATCTCAACGTGTTGCCCCCTATCTGAAGACAAACCCTGCGCAAAATTTCATGCCCAAAGCAGTATTTAGGCAGAGTCTTCAGCAGCTGACAGGGACCGTTTCAAATGCTATAACCTAACCATTTCCATAATGCTGTCTGTATTATCTCACTTAATTAACATTCAAGGATGTAGAGAGTCTTAACAGTATTGGCAAAGTTCTTTAAGGACTTCAATTGCACAATGATACAATTGAATCCTCTTATGACATCTTTAAAATCTGATGGGAGTCTTTCTGTGTTTTAAGTGAGGATCTTGACATGGAAATTAATTTTATTATGCCTGTTTCTCCAGGAGTCCTGAGGGCAAGGTCTTTTTCTTCTGCTCAGAGTCGTATATTCTGATATGGGCGAATCGTCTCTCCTCCTCCTCCCTGCAGCAGCCTGCTCTTCAGGCATTTTATGTACCAAATCTGTCATGTGCAGCATAATCCTGGTGAGGGCGGATTAAAATGACTTATTGACAATGTCTCTGATAGTCACGTTAGAGGTCTAATGCTGTGAGTTTTACAACAAGTTTCATGAAGTCCTGGAATTGCACCAACCAAAAAAACCCCAACCCCACAGGTGGGAAATGGTGAGGATTCGACACCAGAAGATAAAAATCAAAAGCACTTATCCTCCAGCACTGGCAATGCCAAAGTGTCATGAAAGTCAAGGAAAAACAATAAGTAGAAAACAAATGTGGCCCCAGGAGTTAGTTCATAAATTTATATGGCAATAGCACTGCACGTTCTCAAAAATGAAATAGCCTCAAATAAGATATTAAAACTCAGAATCATCTCTGCTAATGTAACATTTCTGTCCGATACAATTGAGATTACCCTGTAGATATTTTATGTTTTTAGCAGCTTTTTTCCTCCCATCATTAAATATTTAATAGTTCTAATTTATCACTTTAATATTGAGTTGTTTTGGCTTAGATGCTTGGGCCATGCACTGAATTGCGCAGCAAGAGGAAACTGTGCATGTTTATCAGAGTTACATATTGAAAAGGGATATGGCATGCTTGCATCTCCAATACCTCGTATCACACATGACCACTTATATCACGAGAAAACGCATTTAATACCCCTTCTGTGAACGAGCACTGCTTGGCACTGGCTCTGCACATTATTACTATTTATATTCCCTGAGCATTTAAAATCGCTGTAAGAGATCAAGGCTTCAGCATGCCACCTACCCTACCGACACAAGGAATGGATAGAGCCCCTCAAAATACGAACGGGCAGCTGGTGAATAGATGGAAAGCGCCCCCCCAGCATCTCCAGCCCCGTTCAATGCCCTGCGTGCTGCTGTGCTCTGCTTTGGTGCTGACATCATAGGATACAAGGCAGCCAAGGCTAATGAGTGCCCCGTGGTGGGATTGATCTGCCCTGACTTAGGTACCCAAAATGTTAGGTGTTGACATCTAAGCTAGTCACCCCAGGTTCCCCTTATCATCAGTGGGAAGCAAGGGGCCCATTCAGAGGACAGTGTATCACATCTTAAAAACAGATATCTACAATGAGTTTCTTTGTGCAAGCGTCTATTTCTTCTGTTGTCTTTGTGGTGGAGAATGGAGATACAACAGTCAATCCATTTCTGCATGTCTTTTTCATTATCTGAGCAAAGATAACCCATCTGTCTTCTGTATCAGAACAGAGCCTCTGCCAATGGCCAAGCTCTGTCTCTGCTACATGATTCTCTAAGCCAGACAAAATAATTAGGACTCATTCCTGCCTTAGTTTCATTGACCACATTTGTGTAGAAAACCCCATAATCTTGTTCAGCCTTTTTCCTTAAAGTTTCTGTTAAGACACTTCAGTAAAGTAATGACATGGTGATGGTGACTGTTTGACCGTAACTGACTTAATGGCATTTTTAAGCCAGCCAACTTCACTGTGCTCAAAGAAAGATGTCGGTGTAGCAGATCCGTTCCGGACCTCACAGCACACTGAAGAGCAACACCAGAACTGGTGGACTTAGGTATACCAGCAGCTGGGGATGTTCACTCAGAGCCATTAATGGTTAGTATTAACAGTGCCAAGGAAGAAATGAAAGAATATCATCATCATCCCAAGGAATACCTAAACCTCTGAAATCAGATTAGAGATATGTGAAGCATCAAAAGGAACCGCTTTCTGATGCTGTTTAGCAAACTGGCTGAGACTAAAGGCTTTCAGCTTCCTCCTCAGAGCAGGTCATCATGAAAAGGTATGGACTTCACCTGGCCGCGAGCACTGGTGCTAAAAATTGTCTTAGTTACAGTCTCGGTGGCTCTAAATGATTGAGATGTGAATCACTAATTGTGAGATGAACTTCTGGGAGGTCAGCTATGGGTCTGCTGTGCCTGTTCAGATCCCAAACCGGCACCTCCAAGTAGCCCTTTACAGCGAACTGCATCAGAGTGAGAGAGAGCATTTCAAGGGTGAAGCACTATCATATCTTCTTGGTGTCCTTCTTGGGTCTCTGCACATCAGTCAATGCATACAGGTAGGGTAAATTGATCCTATGCAGGCAGAAGATCAAATATATAAATAAAATCAGGAAATCTTAGATAAGACTTGACCATCTCTTCTGGTGATACCTCCTACTGAGTGACACATCTGCAAAAAGAAAATGTTCCTCCATATTCAACTGTAGCAAAACATGGCCTGAGGCCTATTCTGGGACAACCTTGATAAAAAAATGTCTGACTTGCGCACCTCCCAAAAGGAGTTGAGTGAGGGAAAGAATTATATTCTCTGCAGGCTCTTTGGAAAAATCTTACCCTTAAAGTGTTTTGAGGTCCCCAAACAGCAAATGTGATAGAAGTGGACATTTCCCCACGGGTTCTGATGCTTCGGGCCTTAGCTGTCTTTTAGCAAGAGTCATTTAATTAATTCAGCCCTGTTCTGCTAACGTCAGGATGTTCTGCATTCAGGACAGGGCTCTGACATGGCTGCTTTGTGCATATTCCAGACAACCATTAAAAGATAAGAACTGTAATCCAAATTTCTATAAAGATCTGAATAGACAGGATCCAAGTTGCATGAAAGAAATAAAAGTAGAATCAGCATTTGTACTACCAACCAAAATACAGTCATGGGGTCTAAATCTTTCCACGTGCTCAGGTCATCTGTGGATGTAGCATCATTCGCTTCGTCAAGTTCCCTGTGACTGAGTGGCAGTGAAAACCAGAAAGGAGGTCTGTCCTCAGACTGCTTTGTGAGACAGAAAATGAATGTTTGAGTACAAGTTGTCAAATACCATGGCTACAAGGGAGTATGAACAAATCGGTCTTATATTTCTTCCCATTTACATGTAGAAAACCTCGGCGTAACTCACTGCAGAAAAAATGTCCTTACAAGACTGGACTGAAAGGTGAACTGAGACGTGAGACAGATCTTAGATCTTCCTCAGAGTTTACATTTTATACTCTAAAACTGAGTCTCCAGATCCAAACCTCCCAGTGCTCTAGAGTCTGGGCTGAAACTATAACCTGGTAAATATGATTTTGGCCATCGCTAGCAGAAGGCCACAGGCTTTGTGCTTACCCAGCACCGCAGGGTCTTAGGATGTCTCTGGGCTTGCCGTGCCCCGAGCTGGCTGTCCCTCTGATCACAAGGGTCCTGTGGCCAAGGGCTCATGCCTGACCTGCCTGAGCTCAGCACTGGGGACACCCTGCATGGCCAAGGGCTGCCACCCCGGGCAGGCACCGCCCAGCAAACACCAGTCCTTTGTGTGCCCGGGCTGGGCGCTGGGCAGCTCTGCCACTAGTGCTGGGGACCAGGGAGAAGGGAGCAGATGGTGGGGAGAGGGGGAAAGAAGATTATCCCCAGGTGGTCCCAAGAATGAGGAGGAAGAAACCCCACTATGGACATGACACTCCTGCCAGGGAAGACCTCTGGATGGTGGCGACTTGTCACCCTCTCCCTGATTGTGGCTGAAGGAGACTGAAAGTGTTACCCCTTGGGATGCAGAGGGACACCAGTGGGGTGAGCATCACATCAGACAGAGATAAGAGGTAGAGTCTAGGAAGGCTTTTTTGTATAAAAAATTAAATTGCATTACTGATGAGACTTTAAAAACATTAATTTGGAATTTTGCAATATTAGACTTTCGAAATATTAATTGGACTAAGAAATTTTTGGCTCTGTTTATATTGTATGTTTCTCTCCCCCTATAACAATAGTTTGGAAGGAGAATAAGGTATTCTGGGGTTTTGTTATCTTAGGGCTGAGATCTCATGAAGCTACTTCCATTCTGCCTTGGAGCATAATTTCCAGCTCTGAGTTGGCTTTGAATTTAGCCAGGTACAGATCCAAGGATATCTTAAAGCATCTGTCTTTGACTTGGCTTAATCAGCAATATCAGCCCCTCATCTTGCTGAGCAAAATTTTCTACTACAAGCAACAATGTTATTAAGCAAATGTTCACCACCTGATTTTCCAAAGGGAATTAAACACCTCTCCCACCCCTCTTACATCTAAGCAGCACCCCGGGCTGAATAGATGCAGGAATTTTCCTGCCCCTGGGAATAATCTCCACAAACTATAATTTGGCTGCCAGTGTCATCTCCAGCATAATCAAGTATTGACTTAATTAGAAATCCTTTTAAGTGATGCATAGGGAGAAAAACACATTTTTTTTCAAAGTATTCCTCATTTGTAATTATTATTTCACTTGTGAATCTTCCACACTCCATTGAAAGTGCCATATGGAAAACAAATTAGTTTGCTACAGTGACTAATGTTTACTGCCACTTCTGCTCTGAAGTTTTGGGCCAAGTATTTAAATCATCAGTCCTTTCTCTGGCAAAACTGCCAATGAAATTGGTCTGTATGATCAAAGTCTAGATACAAGTAGAAGCACTAGTATAGGACATGGCAGTATGTCCCACCTGGTCACTAAGAGTAATCCAGGAATTTAATAGCAAGCAGTTATTTTTTTTAAGCAGTTGCCTAAAAATGTTGCATATGCTAAATATGATAGAATTGAAACGGTGCTGCTTTCATTGAGAGAGGGACAATATTTCCCGGCTGTATCGCGTGGCTGGTTGTGGGGAGCTTCACGACCTGTGATGAACTTCACAGCCTTGCGCGTCATTTGCACCTTTCTTTAGCTCCGTCTCTCCGCTTGGAATAATACAATACTTAGTCCTGAAATATGATTTGCTTAATTATACTCTTGTACTGCACCTGTCACTCCAGTCTCATGTATTTCCTCTTCACTTGGCTGTTCCCTGATCCTCCAGGATAACACTGAGTGAATTATTTTCTCGCAGTATTCTTCCCCCTAATTTCACCTAGTGTAGGCGTTGCTTTTACAGAATAGTGACTTTCAGGGTGATCCTCCTTCCTTTTTTGAAGACTGGCCTTAAGCTGGATTCTCTCCCACCTTCTGCTGCTTTCTCAGTGTACCGTGTTCTGTTTCCAAACAGTCAGTAGTACAAGAAATTCATTTGTTGTGAGCAATTTGCCTTATACTGCACACGTTTGCTCCAGTGGAAGCCATTGGCTCACCTTCCAGCCTTGTCCAGAAGGTTATCACTATAACCATAAGAGATGGGATTTCTTTTTTCCTTTGAAATGAACACTTGAATTCAGTGGAATTGTAAGGGGCCATCTGGATACGAGCACGTAAAGTCAGCAAGAGTTTTTGGCTCCTCTGCTCTGGGAATTTAATGGAAGTTTTGATTAAAGTTTCTATGGCTGAGTCCTGCATGAGCAAGTTCTGTTTCTAATGGCCATATGGAACTCCCATTGGTGAGAGCTCATCTGGAGGATGCCAATAGGATCTGTATTAAAAAAAAAAATAGTGATTGGTAATGCAGATCAGAAAGAAGAACTTGGCTGGGTGCAGTAAAACACTGAGTCATCCAAAGATATTAGCACAAAGTATTGAAGAGTGTGGGAGTTGCTTAGGACTAAGGACTTTAGGGTTTGGACTGTTTGTATCATTATTAGGTATTATTTATTAATAATAATATATCTAATCACTACTTGGAGGACAGGACAGTTGGCAACCGTAACTCTATTAGCCAAAATTATGAGTGTTTCAAAACACCATCTGTTGATGGTTACCTCTAAGCAATGCAAATAGAAACCAAATTTACATACGGGTTGGCTGTGGAGCACCTCCAGGACTCTGGCTGAGGGCACACTGCTGAGCATAGACTTTATGACTGCAAAGACAACTGCTTCTTACTGTTCCCATTCGTTTCTGTATGGACCTCCTGGCTTCTTCTTCTGCAGTGTCAAACAAGACTCCAATGCTCTCGTCACCTACTGCATCTCTGTAGTATGTAATCATTTATTTACCAATCCTAAATAGAAATATAGGACAGAAATGTTCCAATTATCACAGGCGACCACATCACATGGAGTGGAAAGTACCCTGCTACTACTACCTCAGCGATCTTTGAAATCAAAGGAGATACATAAATTTAAGCTTTCCAGCCAGGACTAAAACCCTGCATTAAAAATACAGGACACAACACATCTTTTTAAGAGAAAACACTGTTAACGTTGCAAAGTAAAGCACTTGAAAATTAGGGAATGCCAGATTGATTGTTGCCATGGAGAAGTCCTTGAGAGCATTAATCACTGCCTTGAGAGCTGGGTTCGAATAGAGTGCAGAAAATAAAGCACGGGGCCACACAGAACCACAACGTGAAAACTAAACATCACATAGCTGCTCATTAGATCAACACCATTATCCCGCGTGCTGAAGGTAGGTGTCCTGCAGAAAGAAACAGTACGGGATCATGTAATTAACATCCTACCATCATGCATATGCACAGCAAATGATCTGGGAGCTCGCCAACATGTCTGAACTTTTGAGTGCTTGACTATGTAAAGCCCTTCTTTCATGTGACAGTGTTTGAATGAAAACTTTGTGTTTGTTTTTCCTAGAAAAGAAGTGAATTGTCAGAAGATATGTCATAGGTCATACTACTTCATTTCAGCCCCAGGGTCCCCATTTTGAGTGGAAGGAGGGCAATGCTCAGACTACAGAACACAGGCTTAAGAGCCTGGAGATCCGGGTCCTTGCCAGCCCTGTCTTCACTGTAAGGCAGGTGAGCTCTGTTGTAGGCCTCCAGTTGTGATCCCCCCTAGGGTAGGAGACCTTTGTGGAGTGCACAACGGAGCTGGAAACAGAAACATGGAGTAGGGACAGGCTGAGGGTGTGCATCGGACTAAATGTCCAGGATGCTCCACAGAGTACATCTCCCCATAGCGTAAACGCTGAGGACCTCTCAGCTCTGCCACGAGCGTGTTGTGTGATCTTGAGCAAGACACTCTCCTGCTCTGTGCCTCACTTTTTCTATCTGTAAAACAGGGATAATGGTGCTTAACTTTTCAAATGTCTTTGTGAGCAATGGGCAAAAGGATATTTAAGCTTAACATGTTATATGGATATATTTCTCAATGTTAATTAAGGCTCTTTCAAAATATAACCTGCATTTTGGATGGCCGTCTTTGTTTCTCTCGCCCTGCTTTGTTACCTATTTCCCATTTCAATTGATTTTAAAAAAGGTGCTTTCACTGCCCTTTTATGTAAGCATTGGCTGCCCTTTACTCACTGCTCAGGTTTAATATTCCCAAATTTTATTAACCAGTTATTTACAAACTGCCAAATCAAACAGATTAGCCAGCAAGACTCAAAACAAGACAAAAGATCCTGTGTTAGTCTCTCACTGAGTAAATAATCTGCTTGGGTCATGTATAATTAATCAATCTGCTATTTCACAGAGGACTCAACCATTCTTGTCCATCCTGGCAAATAACGCAGTACTCTGTATTTTGCTATGATTGTCTGTTGCACACGCAAGCGGTTGACTGCATGCTTTCTTTCAGAATGGAAAAGAGCAAATTTAACAGAATGACTCTCAGGAGAAGCTGGAGACCTTGCCACACACATTTGAGACCGCTGCGGTGTATGAATAGTACATTAGAGATACAAACGTTTCCCAAAGGGGATCAAACATCTGCAGAAACATGGTATGATGAAGCATTCCCCAGTACCTGGCCACAACAGCTACTATGTAAAGAAACACTAATTTTAAGCTGGTTTATTGTACCTTAATAAGCACCTGATTAGGAAAATAATTTAGGCATACGCTTAGCTTTGAGCATGTGGCTAGATCTGTTGATGTAGGAAACAGCATGACCAGCAAATGCAAGTGGTCCTTTTCAAGGTTATGCCAAAGAAAGGGACTATCGAAGTTCTTTTCTACTTTCATTCCTATAATCTTTTTTCATGCTCTTTTCGTATTTTAAGATAATCATGGAGGTGCCAATATGTGCCCACTGTTCCCTCCCTGTAGATTGAGTCAAACACAGCAACAGATCAGAGATATTGTGCTGGCAACCTCTCATGCCGAACGTTCTGGCCTCCGGTGGAAGGAATAATACTGACAGAAATTGGTGTGACAGGGTGCTTTGAGGCATCTGAGGCTCAGCCAACTCGCATTTCTGGAAATCACAATTTCAGCGTAGACTGGCTGAGGTGTTTAATGCAAGCGGTAAGATAGTACAATTCCCCTAATCACACCCTGTTGTTTCCACAGGATGCCCCCAATCATATCTGAGTAGATACCTGACTTTTCAAAGCAGTCCGAGCATCTGTTCCTTGTCTTGATCTTCCATGTGCCCATGATATGTACATTAGTTGATGATTATGAAGTCCTAGGCAGCTACAGCTATAGTTTTTTCTTAACACCAATGGAAGTGATTAGATAATCTATTTTGACCTCCTGCCATGAAGTTTCATTCACTCACCAATAACTTCTGCCTGTCTGAAGGAGACCCTGCGGTAGGCACCCAGGCGGGAGACAGAGAATTTACCTGTTCCTTTGGGTTTGTCCCAAGCATTGCTGATCTGTCTTGTAAATTGAATTTCTCTTCTTTTAGCACCTATCCTCTGTTACGCCTTCCTCTATTAGATTGAAAGGCTCCAATATTTTCTCTTTGTGAAAGTGCTTAAGCACTATAATCAAATAACCCATCAGTCGTCTTTTTGTCAAGACAGAAACGCTGAACTCTCTGACTCACTGTCATGCTTTATTTTAACCACTGAATCGTTTCCTGGGCTCTTATCTGCACTGCATCTTCCTCTAGAATACTTTTACATTTTTGGGGCACAATGCCATTACTGGTGTCGCTCAAGCTGTATTCAGAGGTAAATTCACCTCCTTAAATTAGTTGCTATTCTCCTGAATTGTTTAATCTCCTGTTTAATTATTATGGCACTTAAGCAACTTAGCTGACAGCCTCTTTGAAAATTTACTGTTGGAAAAGCAAACAGTGCAAATGGAATACCCTGGATGGCAAATAGAGGACTTTCCCCCATTGATTCCCACAGACTATGTCTTGTTTAAAGCTACTATAATGAGATAAAAGAAATACAGGCACATTTCAATTAAAGAACTATCCTCTCCTTGGGGAAAACTCTTCAAGAAAATCACGTAAAGAAACAATCTGACTGCTGCTCCATTTTGGTTTTGGATACATGAAATTAAGTTCTCTTGAAGAATAAAGTATTTCTTCCTTTAGGCAATTTGTAGCAAAGTGATGTCGATCCTTTGCTTAGGCCATTGGATTTAACCAAAGGTTTACCTTTCTCCCAAAGATCAACCATAAGATTCAGGCTAGTTCACTTGGCATGAATTTCACTGTGGAAATGACCATAGGAGGGTTTCCAGGAAGTGAATATCCAGGTTTGCTAAGTACTGCTTTTTCTTTTGAATAGCAAGCTACTAATAATGACCTTCCAACTCTGAAGAGTTTTGCATGTGCCCTACACTGTTTTTAAGTTCTGTCCTACACCATCTTAAAGTTTCCTCCTTAGCTTATGAGAATACTGTTTCACACTATGTTGGACAACACGTCGGACGAGCTGTATTATAGCGAGAAAAAAGTCCCTTTAAGTAACCATGGAGGGGATGTTCTAACATGTGATGACTCCTCTCATGTCTGCTGGAAGGACTGGGGATGGCATTCAGGACAATAACAGTGTGGAAGTAGAAGGATCTCCCCATCTTAATAATACTTAAAGAGACAGATCACAGTTAAACTTTCATTACAGAAGGGTGAAGACTGTTAGTATTGGTCTCCAAGCACCCTGAATTTTTTCTGCCCCCTTTACTATCTTGCTGGGGCATAGTAAAAGACTGCCCCATCCTCTATGACCTCTTGAGTTTTTCTCTACCTGCTCCCTCAAGGAGATCCCACCTTACATAGTAGAAAAGTAGTTTCTGTTCTAATCTTTCCTCTTCTTCCTCTCTTGTGCCTTTTTCATGCTGGCCAAACCACATCCAGGCTGAGGCTGAGCTCCTCAGGAATAAAGGATTTACATGTCACTTGGGATGTAGGCTTATAGCTGTCCAGAGAAGCAGTCTCCAGGTCCCCATGGACAGCCTATCCCTCCAAGTCTAGACTCTTGCATGTTTCTATGAAGCTCACTGCAACCATGCTGCTGTTTCCCATTTGCCCACTCTGACCACTATGCAGACCATGACTGGTCCTCCTAGGTGCTGAGGAAGCACAATAATAACCAGAAATATCAGATAATAGTTTTCCAGAGAGGGAAGGAGGGAGGTGTCTAATGATGCAGGGAAGAAGTGGTGAATATTAACTGAGGTTGCTTCAAATCTCTCTCTCCAGACAGAGCAGAAAGGATAGATAATGATCAAAAAACTGCTTCTGAAAATGCAGCTCCCAGCCCTTGTGACTCAGGCACCAGTGGAGCGAGGCCAGAGAGACTATCAATGCTAAGTCCCCGAGTCCTTGATGCTCTCCGCAGGAGGCACTTGAATGTGTCCAAGATGATGCTACAGCCCAGCCAAGTTTTCTGATGAATAACTCCATAGGGGGCACAGGCCTGTTGAAGGTCATGAAACATTTCTGCTGACATTGATGTTAAATACTAAATCCTCTTGCTTTTGTACTGAAGCAGCTGGAGCCCAGCTATGTGCTGCAGTCCCTGCCACTCGTGTATTTACGAAGGCAACTGCAATGAAGCCAGGCACAGAAGACCACCTCTGACAGGCAACTCCCTGTCTTCAGTGATCACCTGAATCCACAGATCATTTTGTGGCATCCAGTACAATCTGCCTGACGCTCTGTTGTAAACCTCTACTCAGCAATTCAGTTTTGCAGTCCCTTAGACCTTTCTGTGCATTAGAGACAAGTTCTGGAAAAAAACCCAATACACAAAGTGGAAACAAAAAGCTTCCTTCTTTGCTCTGTATTACCAGAAGCATCTTAACTTGTTATAACCAGATAAAACTGAATTTTCATTCTTTGTTTCCTGCAGGCTTTTAGAAATTGAAGTGAGGTTCTGCCCTATGCTGTGCCAGATCTGAAGACCGCTCTGTATGCCCAAACACGTTTGTTTCTTCAAAGTATTTTTGCTAGTCTAATTTTTCATCCTGTGACCTTGTCATGTTAATACTATAGCCTAGTAAACATGTTTTTTGCCATCAGTAGCAGAAGACCATGGGCACTGCAATGACCTAACGCTGCAGGGTCTCAGGATGTCTCTGGGCTTGCCGTGCCCCAAGCTGACTGTCCCTCTGATCACAAGGGTCCCGTGGCCAAGGGCTCATGCCCGACCTGCCTGAGCTCAGCACTGGGGACACCCCGCATGGCCAAGGGCTGCCACCCCGGGCAGGCACCGCCCAGCAAACACCAGTCCTTTGTGTGCTCAGGCTGGGCGCTGGGCAGCTGTGCCTCTGTTGAAATAACTTGAAAAACCCATTTGTACAAGATATACCAGACACTTGGAAATGTTCTCAGATGGTCTCCAATTGGAAAAGGTATTTACACGGCCTATAAAACTGAGAATATAGTCTAGGTATAGAAACCATTTCATGTGACTCACCTGACCAGCTCCAGTGGAAAGAACGAATGCAGAGAGCAGCCCAAAAGCAAACCATAGCCTAACAACCGTATGGTCGAAGCGTGAGTTCAGTTCCCTCTCCGAAACACCCAGCAGCATCTGGATTGCAGATGTTGCCCCATAACAAATGTTCTAATAATCAGTTCTACAAATGATAATTTGATTATTTATTTTTTTTCCAGAGTGTTGAGTGTTTCCCTTTAGTGGTACACCTGTGACGTACTACAGAGTAGGGGAAGGCAGGGAACTATTCTTAGCTTATCTCTCTATTGGCTCCTGCTGTTGCTCTTAGGTAGACTCCAGCTCAGAAACTCCTACGGTGGTGCAGGCCAAGGGATGCCTGTGGCACACATCTGGCACCTTTGAAAACCAAGCTTGAGTTCTTGCCAATATTCAATGATAGTCTTTACATGCATAAATGTCTTCAAGGTAAAACCCCTACTGGAACCACTTTTCCTGGCATGGATTCAAGACGAAGCCTTTCTGTGGTCCACAGGACACTGCGTCTCCTCCTCTGTTTGGGACTTTATCTTTTTCTTTTGGTGTATCGGTGCTTAGCGCGACGACACTTCTAGTTTTCAGCTTCATACATCAGCATATACAGAATGCCAAGAAAATATCTTTGCTGTGCCTTTGTGCCGGAAGGCCTTTTTGCAGTGTTTGGGAATTTCAGAATTATTCACACAGTCATTGCTTGGAATTGATCAAATCAGGTGCTTCTTTTTTTATTCATTCAGTCAGTGAAGAAGGCTGAGTTCATCAGCTGAACAGGCAACTCAGATAAGAAAGGTTTGGGAAAGAATTTTTATTGTTCCAAAGATTTAGTATTCAGACATTATAGACTTGAGTAAATTCTAATTGTGTTTCTAACTCTACATTTAATAAATGGACCATGGAGAAGGGAAAAAAAAAAAGGGCTGTGAGCAGTGGGAGGAAAAACAGGAAATGAGACCATGAATCAAATCTGGTCTGGGAGATGACAGTCAGGCTGCCTACAAATTCTGCAGCTCACTTGCTACTGATGTGAACCACACCAGTCAGATAAAAGTATATCAACATAAATAATCACATATTAATATGACATAATATTAATATATTATGCTTTGAAGTCCATAGGCAAATCTGAGGGTCCTGAACTGCGTGATACGCATTAACTAAATAGGATTTGCAGCAGCTTCCTGTGGATAAGGCTGCAAGGCATGGAATCCAGGCTGTCCTCTGTGGACTGTGCAGGGATCTCCGGGGTGATATACGTACTCATAATCCAGTATACAGTGCATAGTAGCCCACAGAGAAATAAAGACTAATAAAGTATCCCAAGTAGTCGAGAAATGATCTCGAGGAAGCGGTGGTGGTCTGCAGATAGCACACATCACGTGGACCCATCTCAGACACCAACTAGAAATCCAGCCTCACTCCTGCAATGAATATGATGAGTTGAACACACTTTTTCTTTTTTCTCAGCAAAAGAAGAATAATTCATCATTATTCACTGATCAGGTGGTTAACCTTGATGACTCAGGAAACTAAACCATGCAGATATGAGTCTCTGTGTGATATCAACTGGTAACTGCTGCTGATAAGGTGCTACTGGGCACATGGCAAAATTCAAGCATGTTCTTGTCTTGAACTAATGAGAATAAATGCAGACTGTGAAAAGTGAAGCAATGATTGAAGCATCGATTCTGAGATGAGCCATGAAACGTCAGCCTCTGCAGGAGCTGTACTGGGATTGAAAGGGAAAATCTTCTGCCCTTTATATAACTGGGTCTTCAAATATGTTTGAAAAGCTCATTTAGAGGAATTTGATGGTTTAGCTTAATTTGCCCTGCAGTTACAACAGGTACTGAAAGTTGTGCCAGTAGCACCAACAGAAGCAGGATTTGGCACACCAGGAATGCATTGAAGATATATTCTTTACTCAGGAAATCTCATCTTACGGCAGAAGGCACTGCAGACTGTTGCATCCAACAGGAAAGAGTAATTTCCAGATTTCGAGAACTTGCAGACTTTGCTATAATGGTCATTGCTGATAAGGAGGAACCTAGGTACTATCAAAGTCCTTCCATGCTGAACATTTCTAAAGAACAGATGACCCTCAAGGGATAACCAGGTAAAGTCATACGGTACAACATGCTCACCGTGGCAGTGACCGAGCAAGATGATCCTCCGCAGAATAAAAACTCACAGCAGGTGTGCAATGAGCCTTTATATGTCACCTCACCTATCGAGTGTTTCCATGGCATTTTTAAAGTCTGGAGACAAGAGTCTGAAATTTAATAGTAACTTGTTCCTGGGCTCATTAGGATTTATTTGTTTGTGAATGTCTGGCAATGCTGTCCTTCACTTCTCTTTGGCTATACTTTACAGGGAACAATTTGAGTATTAAGTTGGCACAAGAAATATTTCTACCACAAAGGAGTATGTCCAGGTAAGAACAAATGAAGACTGGACAACAGTATTGCTTTTTAACAAAGAATCAAACATTTATAATCTGGCCATAAAAACATGCGGTGTATGTGGAAAAGCACACAGCACCATAAGAAATGAATGTTTTTAACCTAATAAGATACTGCTTGTTTTTCAAATACACAATGGAATACCTGAAGTTTACCCGTTTGTGATGGATTTTCTGCTTCCACAATTCAGAAATGGGTTCAGATCAAACAAGAATCAGAGGCAGTTAATGGGTTTGTATGGATCGCTACATTTTTATTTGTGATTCTGCTCTTGCATTATCTTTTTTCTTGGAAGAAATGTACTCTCTAGTAACCACTGAAGAGAACTGATCCAGAAGACCAATGTCTTGCTGCTTTGGCACTGAATGACCTTGGGCACGTCACTTCATCATCTGTATCTTTGAAAAATTTTACTCTGACTGGAGTAGGACGCAGGTATTTGAGGTAACACACATATCAAAAGCGGCTGGCTCAGCTGCACAGAACTCCTGTAGACCGATTAACACGACTGAGTAATAACAAATTATTCTATGCTGAGCTCTGTTTTCATGTTTTGATTACTGCTGCTGCCTGCACGAGTTAGTTTAAACTAGGTTGTGTTTTTCTATGCCACATAGCACTCAAATGTTTACCACATTGATAGACACTACTCTTAAAAAAAAGCATATTATTTATGAGAACATATAAATTGTTTTAAGTCATACACAGAACAAATTCTTTTTCTATTTGCAAATTGCTTGTGAGAGTTGTGAACTAGACATGAGTTTATTTGCCAGTCGTTAAAGAATGATTTTTGGACTGCAAATTTGTTGTAGCCTTTTCTAACATTAATTTCTAATACTTTTTTCTTCTAGCAATGTCCTTGAAAGAGCTCTCAAATATGTTTGACAGTCCACAGAGAAAAGATTGTGACATATAGATAGTTCTGGCCTGCAGCAAACAGTCTTTCATTTCCACCTGTTGTAGGGGAGCCATAAATTCCGGAGTACCTCAGTCCTGCTCTTTCTACAGTGAGTGAACCTCTTGGACACATCAAAATGACCCAAAGCAATTTGGAGATGTAATTCTGCCCATTTGTTCTTTTTCCCCCTCCTGAAATCTATGCATATGTTACAGCGTTCTGTAATTTCAAGTCATACAAAACAATCATAAAAACCCATGGTAGAAAACAGCTGTTGTTAAAACCTTAATTCCTAAATATAAATCTTTCTGTTCAGCAAGACAAGAGTATTTTCTCAGAACTCTCGCAACAGAGGACAAATATATTAGAAGAGCTGCTTCTGATTTGGAGATGGGCATTTCCACAATAGTTACGTCACTAACTGAATAAATACAATTTGACCCCCTATGTTTTTATGTGCAGAAAAAAAGAAAATTCAATACCCTCAGTTTGTTGGTGCTCACACCGTATCAAGATAGATAGATGCACAGTCCATTTATTCCCTTAAAAACATACAGTTACTAGGGTGTTGAATTCATAATAGTGCCCCCTCATAGAAACTGGTTTAACATCTATAAAAACAGGCATAAACATCACGTCACATACCTCAAGAGAATGGCTCATATGTCCTTGATATATTTTCAAGCAATTTTTATTTGGTAGTAAAGTGGCTGTCAGCCAATGCTTCAGCAATATCTTAAGCCCCAAGGAAGGCAGATACTGCTGAAATGTTGGCTGATAGACACTTTACGTCCAAATAAAAATTCCTTGAAAATATATCAAGGACATGTGAGCAATTCTGTTGATGCAACCAACATGCTGTTTGCATCGATTCAGAGAAATGAAATGAGTCAGATGACACAGGCTGCAATAATCCATTGTGATCATTGTGTAAACACTTTGGGACAAATTTCTTGCAAGGGGAGGTGAAGGCTTTGGTGTCACTTTGGTACAAATAGGGTATCCTNGGGGGGGGAGATAAAACTTCCCAAATATCATAGTTATTATTATTTGTATGTTGCTAGTGTCAAGAAGTCCCAGCAGAAGACTGGGGCTTCATTGGCTAAAAGAAGTGAAGAGGCCAGATGGCAGGAGACAAAGCAATGTATATTCATACAGTGCAACTACGTAAAAGTACTTTTTGCCTCATACTTAGGCTAGAGAAATTCAAAGATGTGGCTGACACCACTGGTGTCCAGAATGCAATACTTTTTCTGCTACAGAAACTAGAGAGCAACTTTTTCTCCTTTCAGACGTCTCCCCAGCACGCACCTCTGTGATTCTGGCTGTCAAGGTAGGCCATGGATCTACAGGGGGGATTTTACTTGCAGAACAGCCAGATCCAGACGCAGTTTATATTGCAGGCTGAAAAGAAAATGTATTATGCATTATTAATATTATTCATCTATTGGAAAGCAAATTACATGCCCAAAGGGGCTATGCTAACGGTAATTTTATGCCGTTATGATGTGGAAAATGGGACGAGGCACCAGCTCAGGCCCTGAGCTCCAGCAGGAGCCACAGGCACCATCCTCACACCGGGCCTGCCCTGAATCACTCAGGTTGGAAGGGACCTTTAAGATCATCGAGTCCAACCATCAACCCAACACCGCCAAGTCCACCACTAAACCATGTCCCTCAGCACCACGTCTGCCCGGCTTTTAAATACCTCCAGGGATGGTGACTCCACCCCTTCCCTGGGCAGCCTGGTTCAATGCTCGATAACCCTTTCAGTGAAGAAATTTTTCCCAATATCCAATCTAAACCTCTCCTGGCACAACTTGAAGCCATTTCCTCTTGTCCTATCAGTTGTTCCTTGGGAGAAGAGCCCGACCCCCACCTCCCTACAACCTCCTCTCAGGTAGTTGTAGAGAGCGAGAAGGTCTCCCCTCAGCCTCCTCTTCTCCAGGCTGAACAACCCCAGTTCCCTCAGCCGCTCCTCACAAGACTTGTGCTCCAGACCCCTCACCAGCTTCGTTGCCCTTCTCTGGACACGCTCCAGCCCCTCAATGTCTTTCTTGGGGTGAGGGGCCCAAAACTGAACACAGTATCTGAGGCGCCATTAGAGCGACCTGGCTGAAGGGGCCGGCGCACACCCCTCCTCAGTGCCAGCGGTACGAGCAGAGCTGGGGGGGGGCGGGGGGTCGGAGATCCCCAAAGTCCCCTCAGAGCGG
>VYXH01002007.1:888305-899601 GCA_013397275.1 Burhinus bistriatus | reverse complement strand
GCAGAGCCCCGCGGGCCATGAGGGACGGCATTGCCCCGCCCGGCAGCCCCCGCACAGCCCGGGGCTGGCGAGAACTACACTACCCAGCGGGCACTGCGCGGGCTCGCGGCTCCCGCCCCCCCGCCTCCTGTCGCTAACCCTCATGGGACTTGTAGTCCGCGCCCCCCACCCCCGAAGTTTAAACCGAAAAAGTTTCCGCACCCTTTCCGGTTCTTCGCCGCTCTTCAGCCGGGGTGCGCCGTTTCCATGGCTACGGCCCCGCAGCCAATGGGAAGCAGGGTTCTACGCTCGGGGGGCGGGGTGGGGCGAGCGGCGGGCCAATGAGGGGCGGGGTTGTTGCGGGGCGCGCTGGCAGCGGGGACGGCGAGTCTCCTTGGGGCCGTCCCTGGCCGCGGCCTGGTGGCGCCGGGTGAAGATGGGCGGCGGCGGGAGCAGCACCCGGCGCGTTACCTTCGAGGCGGACGAGAACGAGAACATCACGGTGGTGAAGGGCGTGCGGGTGAGAGCGGGGCTGCCCCGGGGCTCCCCCGGGCCGGGGGTTCTCGCCGGGACCCGCAGGGACACCCCGGGGCCTGGCTCGGCCCGGACATCCCCGAGCTCGGCCCGGTCCCTCTCTCGTCTTTTTGTGCCTCTGCGCTGCTGGCTCCTGTCCCTGCAGCTCTGTCCCCTCCCGCCTGGCGGGCGTTCTCCTCCCATTTCCATCCCCTCTCCCGCAGTGACCTCTACCCCTTTCCTATCCCCTCCCCGGTTTTTCAGCTGGGTCTTGTAGGGGACCGGTGAGAGCCGTGGTGCTCGGGGGCGGTCTAGAGGCGTCTGTGGTGGCAAGAAACACGCCGTGAACAGGAACTTGTCATGAGGGAGCCTTGCCCCCGGCCTGGTTACCAAAGACGGGCAGCAGAACAGTGGTAGGAGAGATGTGTAACTGGCAGGGCTTGTCTTGCCTTTCCCTGACCTCTACGTGTGAGAGCTCCTCCCTTTCCCATATTCTGCTGTCTTTCACGTGCTGTATCCAACTTCCTCTGTACCTGCAGAGCATTCCCATTCTTGGCCTATTTATGGCATGATGTTGCCTATAGCATTCCAGAAGATAGTGTGTGACAGAAGACACTTTGAGAAATCTCACAGCTTAGAAATTTTTCGATGGAAGACACTGTAGTTCATACCAGGAATAATAATAAGTTCTTATTTTTTATTATTTCTCATAGGGAGGAGTGTTGTGGAATGAAGCATGGTAGTAACTGCTGCCTATTTCAGCATACTAATATTTTTCGGTTCTGGTCATTTAATGCTCTTGGGCAAACAGGTGACAGTAACGTAAGTGTTTGCAGCAGAGTTCATCCGCTCTGAAACATGCTTGAATGCTTGGAAGGGCTATTGGAATTCCTCTAAAGTATCCTGAATCTTGAAACATTAGGAATAAAAACTGAAGGATACTACACACAATAGGAAGATGCAGCTTCACTAAATAAATAATGTTAGTCAATAGGACGTTCAAAAGTGGATCTGTTTGCCTATGTAAAACTAACTGTGAAGTTAAGTTGAGAGTTTTAGGACTGGGTCAAGAAATCTTACGCTGAAAGAAGGAATTTTACGCTTCCAGTTGCTTTCTGGATTACAAATTTTAGCAAAGTCTTTGTAACACAGATGTCTGCCAGTGAGAGATGTCATGCTGTAGGTTTAGTAAAGAATTTGCTAATTAAAATGAATTCTCCTGGGCAGTCAGAACAGTATTTTGATAAGAGTTGGTGATCGAGGAAACCAATAGAAAGTTGTAAGTTGGAAAACAAAAGCTTTCATGTTATTAATTCTTTAACTTCTGTTATTTTCTTCTGTGGGCTACAATATATCTGAAACTGGACATTACTGTTATTCTCAGCTTGATTCCACATACTTTGTGACGGTATTTTTATGTGTGTTGCACAAGTATTTTGAGGGCTTTGTCAGGATGAAGTTCTTCCTGGGTTAAGCGCTGTGTGGTATTCGAGTGTTATCCAAATAACTGAGAAAGACAAAAGGGCCAATTAATTACAAGCAACGTGTCAAAGGATCTTGTTTCCTTTACCCTTCCCTGTATCCTGTATTTTGTCATATCAGTTTCTTGCGTTCTGTGACAGCCAAAATTATCTTGTTCAGAGATGAGTTCTCACCGCACAAATAAGGGGAAATACAAAGTTAATTTTGCATCGTGGATAGAATTTTAGCAGCTTTCATACCTTATTTTGGGATTCTATGCTCTTTTTTAAAATTTTTACTTTACTTTGGGGGGAAAGAGAGGGGTAATGGGGATAAAGGAGCAGATACAGTCTGACTCTTTGGGTTGGGGGATTATATTTTTCAGCTTTCTGACAGTGTCATTGATCGTATGAAGGAACCTTCTTCACCCAGTGGAAGACTGCAGTCTGAGCACCGATCAGCATCTGGTGCAGGTATGCCCATGTGTTTCTGTTTTTTTTTTAATGTGAGGAAGAAAATCAAATGTGTGTTTCAGAGCATTGTAATGAACTCATTGCCATTTCGTAGAGGTGATTTTTTGACATGAACTTTTTTGCTCGTCTCCTTTTGAAGAAGGAGGTAGTTTGTAGGCTTCTAGAGGAATTATATTACCCTTTATTTTCTTCTGACTGACGTTAAAATGTAGAACACAACAGTTTATTCGACTTGGTTTTCTAAGGTATTATCCATTGTTAAAGCCTTTTTTTTTTAAAAAAAAAAAAAAACCAAAAAAACCCAGAAAAAGCAAATATTCATTCCAAGTATGCATTGAGTTCTGAAGTGAAAATTTTGTCTATTTAATCAACATGGAATTTTAGTACAGTGAGCTTCTGTTGAAATGTACTTAAGCAAATGTTAAAAGAATCATATGCTATTTTCCTAGCATGGTATAGTGGAAATAAGTCACATGCAATTTATACAGATCAATGGCTCAAAATGATGGCTTTCTTAACATTTTATATTTCATTATTGAGGCCTGTTCAAATGCCTCAAACAGGCTTCATGCCAGACAGCCTGTTTGCTAATTTAAAATACTTCAGCACAGTGAACATGATGTGGCTACTGAGGAGTGAAAATGAATGGCAGAGATTGGAGCATGTGATTTATGTTTGTCGACTATGTGAAACCTGTAAGGTTCAAGTAAGGCTTCTTATCAGTGCTCCAGAAATATTAATATCAATATTCCCTAAGGGCCTTTTGCCTTGATACTTATAAAAAAATCCCACCAAAACTCAACACCCTGATTAAAAACGAGTCCTGTTACTGTAGTGGGCCTTGCAGCAAGACTTGAATGAACAGAACGTAGCATCTTTCTTTCATCTGAAGCACAGAAAATTGCTTTCCTGTTGCTTAATTGAAGGTGTCTGTGGTGTAGGTGTCTATATCTGAGTCGGGCTCCCTCTGTAGTCAGTAGAAAGAAAAAAGATGTTTTGGGGGACAATTCGTCTGGCTTATTTGAGAATTCTACTTCAGGATGAGATGAATTGCCCTCTAGGAACACCGGGGTGAAGAGGTCAGATGTAAGCATCTAAGGATGTCAAGCAAATCCAACACAGGATGTTTTACAAATATCAGGGCTCCCAAATGATGCTGTTTTAGAGGTTTGTTTTTCCACTTTATGAGTAGGAAGACTGTGGCATAGTGAAGGCAAGGAAAATATCAGTGCTAAAAATTACTTAAACTGTCAGCTGGCTTGTGAAATGTAGTTTGCTCAATAAAATTGCTTAGAAGTAATGCTTGCTTAAATAAGGTTTGAATGGAGTAGGGCTGTAGTTTCGTGCGTGGACTGCCAGATTGTCTATCTTTTATCTTTTTAAATAGTAGCCTTCTCATTATGTACGTTTATTTTACTGTGGTGAGGAAATTATTCTAGGTAAAGGTTTTATATGAAATAATACTTGCATATCCTACCTGCTTTCACAGCAGCGCTTGTTGCTTTTTCATCCTTAAACCTGGTTTATGGAATTAGTCTTGTGAATAAGCATCTGTGATTTTTGGGATGTGGTGACTGGAAATGTAGGCTGTAATACCCCAGTAATTCTTTGCTAATTCACAGTATGTACGTATCTTGATCCTTTATTTTGTTTCTCTTTGTGGGTTGGAAACAGTGCTTTTTTATTTTTTTATTTTTATTTATTGAAAGGCTTAATAAATCACTTGACCGTTTGCAAGCTTGGGAAACCTTATGCATATTTTTGCTTTAAGAACTAGTGATTTAGGTGAAGTGCTTGTATTTCTCCAGGAAAGTATAATTGGTGGTATACCTCAATTGCTAAAATGATTTGTGTTTAAGAAGATTAAATTATACTTAAGTACATGTTACTATACCACCCATTCCTCTTTCATTGAATGTTTTTTGATGAAGAATTACAAACTGTTGAATTTCTTTGTTGCTGTAAGAACAGTCAACCTATTTGTTTATTTTGTAGCTACATCTGACCTGTCAGAGTCTGCATTTGTCTGATAAGGTGTCATTACAGGAAGGGAGCTCGCTTCAACGCTAGTGCTCTGATCACTTAATATCGAACTTCTCTCTGCTGATGGCTGTGGGGACTGAATCCCAAATCTGGGGATCTTCCTTCTGTGATGCAGCAGTGCTGGGACTTGGTTTCTTGGTAAAGCCTCCTGCACCGTTAATGAGAGACCTCTCTCCAGGCAGCTCCTCCCCTCGTGTTTATGAATCTGGTGATAGTGACTTGTTTTTCTGGCAGAGTGGATCACGTGCTGCTTCCGAAGAGAGTTTTCCAAGGATGGTGGTGTTTGGAGGCTGGTGCTAGCTTTTGAATTACCAGCTGGGCAACTTTTGAACTTGACAGTTTGTTAGCCTGCATTTATGTCTTTGAATATTCTAGACAAATAGGGCTTTTCTACAAAAATAAAAAAGATGTCTAGAGGGAGAAACATTAGAGCTATTAAAACCAGCTCTTTCTTTAAGTCAAGTCTTTGATAGCCTTTGGTGGAGGAATAATGGATTAGATTACATGAAAGAATGTGTATCTTGTTGCTTGCCAATATATGATGAATTTATTGACTTCAGTTTGGGATCTGAAAATGAAATTACATACACTTACAATGAAATCTGACATCTAAATACTATGTCTTAAAGCATCCTAGCCTGCTTGGATCATTTTCTGACTTCTGAGTAATATTAAATGCACTAGAATATTTAACAAGTGTAAAATCTTTAAAGTATGTCTGTAATTCCTAAAGCAATATTGATGAAAAGTAATTTGGTCAGACAACGAGTACTTTTTTTTTTTCCTAAGTGTGTGTTATACCTAAAGCTTTAGTCATAACAGACAAAGGGAATGGTTTAATTTATTGTAGCTTAGTGGATATCTGAAAAGCTAATAGTCTATTATGGGGAAAAAAAGAAGAACAAATGCTTAAATTATCAAGAGTCTCTGCATCTCAGACAGCCATTTTCTTCCCTTTGCAGAAACAAATTACACTGAGGATACAGAGGATTTTTCTGTCTTTTTTTTAACTGTATTATTTTGTTATTGTTACTCTACTGTCCTCATGAAAACAAATCAGTAAAGGCCCCATGTCATAAAGTACTATGTATTGCGTAGGTGTGTAATAAAGTGAGCACTGCTGATGCCTCCTCAGAAATTGAGTTAGACCTCACATGGTTCCAGTGGAGAAAAATACATTTCTTAGCCTTGTTCATTTATGTGGAATGATGCCTTTTAATTGTGTACTCTGTTGTGTTGGTGTCCATGTCTTTTGATGGAGTTCCAGTGGCCCAGGGTATCTTGGCTTAATTTGAAACATATAAGGAAATATTGTTGAGATACACAGGAATGAATATTTGAAGAATTAGATTCTAGTTGGAGGTGCAACCAGAATTTAACTGAACTTTAGGAGAGCAAACTTCAGCTTATGAAGAGAGCTAGTTTGTGGGATCCCATGGGGGACAGCTCTGAGGGATAAGCTCAGGAAAGCTGTGAGGTCCTTTCACTAGGAAGACGTTGTCCTTAAGAATGGTCTGTTCCAGTAGTCAGGAAAATGAATTGATATATTGGGAGGCTGGTCTGGTTAAACAGGGAGCTCATGATAGAGCTTCAGCGTAAAAATGAGGTCAGCAGGAGGTGGAAGCAGAGACAAGACTACAAAATGAGTGGATATGTGGATGAGGGGAGGGCAGTAGGTGTCATTTACTTCAACTTCAGCAAGGTGTTCAACACTGTCTCTGCCAATATTCTTACATGCAAGTTAGGACGTTGCAGTGTGGATGACGGGACAAGTGAAGTTAAAAAAAACTGGTTGGATGGTCAGGGTCAGAGGATTGCGGTTAACGGGTCATACTCTGCCTGGAGGCTGGTATCATGTAGGGTTCTGCAGGAGTTTGTCCTGTTTAACAGCTTTATCAATGTCTTGGACGAGGAGGTGGAGCACATGCTCCTCAATGCAGATCACCCCAAATTGGTGGCTTTTCATGGTGATGTATTGTATGAGGGCAAGAGACAGTGGACGTTGAAGCAGGAGAGGTTCAGAGTGTCAATAAGGAAAAACTTTGTCATGATGAGACCAGTCAGACATTGGAAGAGGTTTCCCAGTGAGGCTGTGCAGCTTCCATCCTTGGAGGCTTTTGAGACATGAGTGGATGGTCTGAGCAATCTGATCTTATCTTGAGGTTGACCTTGCTTTGAGCAGAGAGTTCGACAAAGTGACTTCCTGAGGCTCCTTCCAACCTTAATGATTCTGTGATCCTACGTTTTGGCAGTAGGGTATGAAAATGAGTTTGCTAAGTGCAACAGAGCATTTTTAATCCTTGTAAGGTGAGAAGGGACCATTGTGACCACCTGGGGTGGTTTCTTGCAATGTGCAGCCCAAAAGAATGTGGCTGAGAACCTTTACACCCGAGTCATTGCCCTTGTTCCTTGTCTGGCCTTTAGGAAGATTTTTATTTATTTATTTATTTTTTTTTAAGAATTACAGCATGTACTGATGGTACTAGTAATTGTGGATAGTTGGATGTTACATGAAAAAAAGTAAAGCTGGAATACCTCATGATAAATGTTGTGGGAGGCTCAGCTTTATTGGTTGTAACTTTGAATTGTTTTGTATTTTCACTTTTTGTGAGTGCGTGGAATTTTACAGAGTTTGGCTAAATTTATGCCAGTTAAGCAAGAATCCTCTGCAAATAAATCCTGTTAGTTCTGTGCCCTTTAATGTATTAATTGTTTTCATCTACCTTTTTGTTGGAACAACACTTTTTCTCTGCATAAACCGAAATGTGAAGTAAAATGACATTTCTGTGGTTTTTATTTTGTAAAACTCCTTTTATTGTTAGAAAAAGAAAAAACAGAGGTTTAGCAAGACGTTTTGGTGCATGGGTTTCCCTGCTGTTTATCTTGCTGTGAGACACCATAAATCTCAGGCAGTTTCTTTCGGGCACTGACATGGATTTGCAACCTTTCTTCCTGTAGCAGCAACCAGGAGAGCTTGGTCTCTCCGTTTGGTAATGTTTATTTTGCCGTCCTCTAGGTACCATTCTGTCTGCTCTTTAGAAGGAGGTTTTAAACTAACTGGTACCAAAAACCTCTGTGAAATAATTCAAGTAGGAATCCCCAGTCAACAACCCGAGCTTATCTGTTGGACCACTGGTAGCCTGCAAGGCCATGATTTGCATCTTATGGAATAATACTGGGTTTGTTTTTAATAGTACACTTGTGGTTCATGTTTTGGTTTCCCTCTGATGTCTGGGGAGGGGGGGAAATAGTTTTTCAAAAGGATGCAGAGATATTTGTGAGAAATAACTGATGATTTGTGATACGCTTTTGGTCTGAAAATCTTGAAGTCTCTAATGTAGCTGTCACGGCAAGAATACATGCCAAAGAACATTTGGCAGTTTTGTTGGGTAAGGTTCATCCTACTGTTCTTGATGAAGGAAGTAGGTATATAGTGTAATACATTGACTTGTAGAGGAAGGGCAGCTTCATCAGAAGCTTTTGACACCCAGGCCTGCTCAGGGTATGTATTTTTTGATGCGTGATCTAAATTTGAGCAAGCCATCTTGGGTATTCTTGCACATGTGATGCTGCAGTGCTCACTCCTGCTCTCCTGTGGCTTGCTGTATTGCCACTTAGTTGTCACTGAGTTTCTTGGAGATAACTTTATTTTCAGTGATGTATATTGATATTCTTTGGGTTAAAGGTTCACTATTGATGGAAGTATTTTATTATCAAAAGGTGAAACGTCTTGTAACTCACTAGACTGCTAAAGATGCCAAACTTTTAATGCTGTCACTGTAACAGCAAATCTTTAGTTGAGCCTGACATTCGTGTCACTGGATTGCAGGCGTATAGGGAAGATTAATTTATGCAGTACTTTGCTTCGTCTCCCATGCATAATTCTAAGTTCTCACTGTCTGTGTGACATGCAAGGTGTTCTGTGAATGCTTTCAGGTGGATGGGTATGTCCTTGTAAAATGCTACTAAAGTTAGAAGGAAAAACTAGCAAATAATGCAGCTTGTACATCTGTGTTTTTTCTTTTAGTTCATAGTAATTTGGAGTTAGGACTGTGGAAGGGCTTAATTCACTCCATGTCGTCAAAGTACTGTATTAACCCCGTCAAAGAGATGGTGCGTAATTAAAGGAGGGTTGGGTAGACATGATAAGAGTATTAGAATAGGCAAAAAGCTGTAATTTAATTGTTTAAAAGGCTTGGATTGTTGGATATGGAATAGGTACATAATTGTGTAAGAGGAACATGAAGAACCTTATGAACGCTCATTTTGCTTATGAACAGAAATTTTTTAAGGTGTGACTGGAACTGCCTGGATGTGCCTGGGGTACTCTCTCATACTGCATTCCCAATGTTTGTCTAATTCAAAAGTAGTCTTGATTCTTTGCTGAAATACTGTCTGTGACATGTCATCAAGACTGTGCCTTTGGGCTGCGCACTTTAATTGCGTTTTGAGTGCTGATACATCCTGTGGAACAACAGACCTTTTGAACAAATGTCCAAAGGTCGAACAAGAATGAATGGCAAAAGGTGTTGGAACTTCTCATGCAAATGTCATGTGTTTGAGGCTATAGTCTGATGTTACAACTAATGTCATCTAATGATCTCACGTCTGATCATGTCTGTTCTTATAATAACTTGGTGTCCAGTGCTCTAAACCATCCAGAAGCACTCTACGAGAAGAGTTTTGTACCAGCGTAGCTCCCTTAGTTGAACCTTGTGTATTCAGAGAAGGGACGCAGGAGCACACGCAGGTGCAATAGCGTCACTTTTTCTTTTTGGTGACGACCACCTTTTGGAACAGCTTTGCAGATTATGTCGAACTTAAGCAGCTGATTCAGGAAAGAAAAACTTAAACAACTTCACCACTGGTCATCGAAGTGCCTGTCCTAGTGGAAGGGAGTAAGCCTGATCATGCTTAATTAATGGAGCTGGAGAGCACAGGCATGGCTCAGGCGGTCTGGACTGTGTCTTCAGAAGCAGAGTGTTGTGAGGTGAAACCTCAAGCTTTCGTAAATTAGAATTATTTTTTTTTTTCCCTAATACTGAAATAGTATTTTATGCTGTTCAAGGAAAGACTAACAACTTCTTCTTTTTTTTTTTTTTTTAAATGAAAAAGAACTTTTACAGGTATATTAGTAATAACAATTAAAAAAAGTCAACCTAACCAGCCCCCTGAAGTACCTTATTTATCTCTCAGTATGGTAGTGGACTGCATGAAATACATCCACTTAAATACACTCCATGAAATGACATTTGTGTTAACGTTAACCTGGAGTTCGGCATGGTATAAATTTGGTTTAAGTTGGATTGTGCAGTTGGAAGGACAGGCTAAATGTAGAAGAAGTCTCTCCATCTCTCCCTTCCTCTCTCCCTCTGTTTCTTTCTTTCCTTGCAATGAGATGACCATGTTCAACTCTGTATGAAAAAGTGGTCCGTGTGTGGGAGGCATTTAAGGCTAGAATTGCAGTAATTGATTCCCACTCCGCCTCTCTCCTTCTGCTCCCAATACTGCTTTATTTGTTATTATTCTGTGTTGTAAGGGGAACTAAAGAAACAAATTCTGAGATTTGCAAGAGTTCTGCAAATGGAGGAATTAGGTTTTTGAGAGATTGTGGGATTGAGTTGTGTGTTTGGGGTTTTTTGTTTTATTCCCCCCCCCCCCCATCTGTCACAGGNTTTTTTTTTCCCCCCCCCCCCCTACATGAGTGTCAGGGAGAAGGCCAATATATCCCATGAATGTTGTCACATATTAGGGGGACATTTGATTGATTTATTCAGGGATTCTCATTTTACAGCTGATAGAGAACTTTTGATATTGCAAATGAAATTTAAAGAAAGAGCACACGATGTGTCAGGTCCTGTCATACTCATGCATAAGTAGGTCTCAGGCCGAGGTAGATTCATTGAGATGATAGTCAGCTTCTTTTACATTTTTTTCTTTTACAAACGGTTTTCTATGTCTGTGGCTTTTTGCAGACAGGCAGAATTTATCTTTCAATGGGCATTCATTTAGAAGTGTCATTTTTGTTTCTATGTATTCTTGAAACAGGTAATTCTTATGTACCGCATACTGTGTGCTTTTTGGTCTCTAGTGGATTTGTTGAAATTAAATTTCATGCTATTTTGCTTAAGGCTGCATGTGCTCTATTAGGGTTTACGGAGTGCAGACGTTTGCTCTAAAAACCTTTCGGAGTAGTTGTGCAGTATACATATACTGCAATTTTTGTCATAGCTGGTGTAACAAGCATAGCCAAAGAATTTGCTTAGAAATGGCTTGCAAGTTAAAAGTTAAAACCACCTGCTTTTTGATGTGGAAGCACAAGGTTCATGCATGCTAAAACATAATCTTCCAGTAGTTAGCAGAAAATCATGTTGAAAAACAACTGTTGGTGGCTGACGTGCGATTCTTGTATTAATTTCTAGTGCTGCAGTAAACTTAATTAAGAAAGCCAGGGAAACTGTCTCTAAAAACACAGAGGAAAAAAATTAACCTGGGAAAAAGAGATTGTGCACAGTTCATGGAGCCCTTTGCGAAACAGCATGTAAAAATGGGTTTTAAGGGCTAAATGCATTTATGCATGGAATTGGTGCCATTGCCTTTTACTAGTTCCCAGTACTGAATTGTTTTGTAGTTAAATCCTGGCAAAGATTTAGACCTTTGAGCACAGACAGTCGGAGCCTAGCCTTAGGCCGAACTTTTGGAGAATGCAGCCAGAGTTTAGCAAATGTTTGAGGCAGACTTGTGGAAAGACAGTGTATGGGTGGGTGGTGGTGGTGTTTTTGTTGTTTTTTTTTGTTTGGATTTGTTTGTTTGTTGTGTCGTCATGT